>ONZH01005078.1:0-332240 GCA_900303285.1 Rhinella marina | reverse complement strand
CAGTCAGTGAGCTGGCAAGCGCTGCTGCAGCGTTGCCAGGCCGGCTGAAGCTGTAGGTGACTTGCGGAAATGGTCACACAGGCGACGCACCTTCACCAGTAGCAAATTGGGGTAGGTTTTCAGAAACCACTGAACCACTAAGTTGAAGACATAGGCCAGGCATGGTATGTGTGTGAGGTTGGCCAGCTCGTTATCAGATATAACCATGCCTGGCTGTAGGTTGACTGGCGAGAGCCACAGCTCAGCCTGCTCCCTTATGCCCTGCCACAGCTCTGCGGCGGTATGCTGTTTGTCACCTAGGCAAATAAGCTTCAGCACGGCCTGTTGCCGCTTCCCGACTGCTGTGCTACACTGCTTCCAGCTACTGACAGAAGTCTGACTGGTGCTGCAAGATGGCAATTCTGCATGGGAACTGGAGGAGGAGGTGAAGGAAGAGAAGGAGGGGTTGCAGCCGCTACTGTAGGTGGTTGCTGAAATCCGGATGGAAGTAGGGCCCACTAATCTTGGCGTGGGTAGCACCTGTGACATCCCAGGGTACAACTCTCTCCCACCCTCCACAACATTCACCCAGTGTGCTGTCAGGGAAATGTAGCGTCCCTGGCCACAAGCGCTTGTCCATGTGTCAGTTGTTAAGTGGACCTTGCCAGTAACTGCGTTGGTCAGGGCACGGGTTATGTTTCTGGACACATGCTGGTGTAAAGCGGGGATGGCACACCGGGAAAAATAGTGGCAGCTGGGGACTGCGTAACGAGGGACAGCTGCCCTGCCATCAGGCTGCGAAAAGCCTTGATGTCCACCAGCCTAAACGGCAACATTTCCAGGACCAGCAATTTAGAAAGTTGCGCGTTTAGAGCTATGGCCTGTGGGTGGGTGGCAGGGTATTTGCGCTTGCGTTCAAATGCCTGGGGTAAGGACATTTGAACGCTGCGCTGGGATACTGTAGTGGATGTGCTGGCTGATAGTTCTTGCAACGGTCCAGTTGCAGGGCAGGAGGCATCTGGGCCTGCGTCTTGGACAGCAGGTAACAGAGGGGAAGAGGAGACAGTGGTGTGATCTGCAGACACAGATCGTGGACCCAGGCATTCGGCCCACCTTTTAGGGTGCTTTGCTGATGTGGCGGATCATGCTGGTGGTGGTCAGGTTGCTGGTGTTTACGCCCCTGCTCATCTTGGTTCAGCACAGGTTGCAAATTATAATCCGTTTATCGTCAGCACTTTCCTAAAAAAAAATGCCAAACTGCAGAACACCTAACACTTGGCAAGGGAGATTGCCGCAAGGGGCTTCTCCGGGGAACAGTTGCGGGCCTGCCTTCTCCCTTTTGCCACTCCACTGCCTCTTCCAGCCTGTTACAGTGCTGCGGATCCCTCCCCCTCTGTACTGCTGTCCTCGCTCGGCTTGCCACCTTCCCAAGTTGGGTCAGTGATTTCATCGTCCACCACCTCCTCTTCCACTTTCTCACTCTGTTCCTCCTCCTGACATGGTGAGCTAACAAGAACCTGACTTAACTGCATCTCATCCTCACCAACAACCTCTTGAGGCACTAGTTGCCCTTGACTTATTGGCAACTGTGTCTCATCATCATCAGGCACCTTGTGAGACGCTACTTGCCGTTCCCCACCGTCATCTTCTTCAGACTGTGTTTGCTCAATAGGTTGGGAATCAGGGCACAATATCGCCTCATGTCCCACTTCAAGCGGCCTTGACGAGAAGGCAAGCCAAGGAACGGTGATGAAAAAAGCTCCTCGGAATATCCGAGTGTGGGATTAGTTCTTTGCCCAAACTCTGCATGGCGGGAGGAAGGAGGATCAGGGTGAGGATGCGGTTGCCCTGACTCTTGGCTACTGAGACTGGACTTTGTGGAAGAGGGGGTGGTGCTTAACCGACTGGAAGCATTATCAGCTGAAATCCAACCGACTACCTGCTCGCACTGGTGTGGCGACAAGAGTTGTGTCTTGCGCCGCCCTGCAAACTGTGACATGAAGCTAGGAGTTTTGGATGACTTTGTTTCTTGCCTCTGCCAGCAGGCACAGTTTCACCACACCCAGAGCCATGGCCTTTGCGTTCACCATCAGCAGCATGCCCACTTCCCCGTCCCTTACTGCTCGCGTTGTGCATATTATATAGTATATATGCAACTTTGTCACAAGTACAGTAGTGCAGATTTTTATTAAGTGTAAGATCAGTAAAATTTAACCGAATGTCAAATATTTAGAATGCGCAAACGTTATAGAGCAGCCGCAAATGAGGAACAACGGCCTAAATTAACGGTAGAAAAAATGCCAACAGATGTCAGGTATATAGACTTTTGAAAGGTTCTAATAAACACGCTGTGCACGTGCTGGTAGTGTCAGGCACACTTGCGTTCTTTTTGCCCAAAAAGCAAAAAAAATGCAGCCAGATATAACAATGGACTTTTGCGTCTTTTGAACAGAAATACTAGTCCTGCCTAGCCAAATCCTATCCCTACAGTATAAGTCCCTCCTTGCGCAAGTTAAACTGCAGACGCAAATGAGGAACTGCGGTCTAAATTAACGGTAGAAAAAATACCAACGGATGTCAGGTATATAGACTTTTGAAAGGTTCTAATACACACGCTGTGCACGTGCTGGTAGTGTCAGGCACACTTGCGCTCTTTATGCCCCAAAAGAAAAAAAAATGCAGCCAGATATAACAATGGACTTTTGTGTCTTTTGAACAGAAATATTAGCCCTGCCTAGCCAAATCCTATCCCTACAGTATAAGTCCCTCCTTGCGCAAGTTAAACTGCAGACGCAAATCAGGAACTGTGGCCTAAATTAACTGTAGAAAAAATACAAATGGATGTTAGGTATATAGACTACAGAATGGTTCTAATGCACACGCTGTGCACGTGGTATTAGCGTCAGGCACACTTGCGTTCTTTTTGCCCCAAAATAAATTAAAAAATGCAGCCAGATATAACAATGGACTTTTGTGTCTTTTGAACAGAAATACTAGCCCTGCCTATCCAAATCCTATCCCTACAGTATAAGTCCCTCCTTGCGCAAGTTAAACTGCAGGCGCAAATGAGGAACTGTGGCCTAAATTAACGGTAGAAAAAATACCAACGGATGTCAGGTATATAGACTACAGAAAGGATCTAATGCACACGCTGTGCACGTGCTGGTAGTGTCAGGCACACTTGTGTTCTTTTTGCCCCAAAAGAAAAAAAGAATGCAGCCAGGTATAACAATGGACTTTTGTGTCTTTTGAACAGAAATACTAGCCCTGCCTAGCCAAATCCTATCCCTACACTATAAGTCCCTCCTTGCGCAAATGTTATACAGCGAGACGCTAAAGAGGTACTGCGGGCTTAAGAGCAGAAATAATAGCAAAGGATGTCAGGTATATAGTATACAGAGAGTATCATACAGCATGCAGCAGCTGCACAGGTGGTGTTAATGGCAGGCCACCTAGCGCTATTTTTAACACCCCCAAAATAAAAAAAAATGTTTGCCAGCAAGATATAATAGCCCTTAAAAGGGCTTTAGGGTCTTTTATGAGCAAATTCTATCCCTGCCTAGCGATCTTCTGTCCCTACTATATCTGTCCCTGCTTGCAGCAGCTGTCCCTGGCTCGGTATGAGCCGGTCACACGTCACCGGGTGCTTTATAGCACCCGATGATGCATTCCCGGCCAGCCAATCAGTGTAATGCCAGTAGATAACATGGCTACTTACATTACAGGGAGGGGACTCGAGTATGGCACTCGAGCACACGCGGTGTTCGGCCGAACACCACGTGGTCACGAGCGCCGCCATGTTCGGCTGTATACTGTATTCGGCCGAACATGTTCGCTCATCCCTAGTCAGCAGTCTTCACCATGATTGTGTCGCCCACTGAACCAGACTAAGGGACCTTTTAAAAGGCTTAGGAAGCCTTTGCAGGTGTTTTGGGTTAATTATTCTAATTTTCTGAGATAATGAATTTTGGGTTTTCCTTGGCTGTAAGCCATAATCATCAACATTAACATAAATACTTGAAAAAGTTCACTCTGTTTGTAATGACTCTATATAATATATGGGTTTCACTTTTTGAACTGGATTACTGAAAAAAATAACTTTTTGATGATATTCTAATTTATTGAGATGCACTTGTATAAGAGAAAGATCTGCACCTGTTCTGTGTTTAGAGCCGCACCTGGTTTTGGCTCAAAATCACTGATCGAAATCAGTGACCAAACACTGATGTGTGAATGAGGCATTAGATGGGTTTTCCAGCCTGGAGATGTTGTTTTATCCACAGATCGGTGGGGGTCCAACACCTGAAAGGGGCCTAAAGTCTTTGTGTGGTTTTTCTATGTTCAGACAGTACACGTCAGCAGTGATGGAGATTAACCATTGAAGTTAAGGAAAGTTAGTGTCCGCCAGCGTGTCCAGGTTGGTCTGGGATCGCTCTCCCTTTACAAAAGTGCATTGTGTAGCCAGAGACCGTGCCGTTGGTGTTGTTGCTCGAGGAGCACAGTTAACCAGCTCCAGCACAGACATATGCATGTAACTTAGGATACTGAGTGAAGACCGCACCAGTACAGCCAAGTATGGGGAGCTTTGGGAGAGTCACTAGTGAGTCAGCTATTGGAGAACTACAGCAACCTGCCACTCTACTACAGTGAAAGTGGTAAGAGGCGCAGTGCGCCAGAACCCTTGTTGATTCAGACACAGTATACATGTCATTAGAGATTATTTCACTATATCTCAGTCTGACATATCTCACCATGGTGTAAGCAACTGTTTCAACAATTAGGACTTTGGATTCTTAATAGAGATGAGCTCGGGAGCAATTTTCGAGTAGTAGCGTATGCATTTTATAATCTGTACGCTAATGTGTACGCATCTTGTAATTTGTACGTATTAGCGTACAAATTTATAAGATGCGTACAGATTAGAAGATGCGTATGTATTAGTGTACAGATTATAAAATGCGTACGCTACTACTCGAAAATTGCTCCCGAGCATGCTCGCTCATCTCTAATTCTTAACTGTCTATTTTGAGTTCCCAATACAAGTGTGATTTTTTTTTTAGACCGCACAGCACATAACATTTTACGTTTTTGCACCAGGACCACATTAGAGTGAACTCAAAGGGGGTTAATATGTCTAAGGCCCCATTCACACGACCGTATGTATTCCGTGATCTGTATAAAAACGGAACGGAAGACATACAGAAAGTCTTCCGTAGTGTTCCGCATTTTTGCGGACCCATTGACTTTAATGGGGCTACGGACATGATTTTGCAGCCAAGTATAGGACATGTTTCATTTTTTTTGCGGGAGAACTTCTGTAATATACGGATGCGGAATGCACACGGTGTGCATTCTGCATTTTTTTTTTCTGCTATGGAAAAATAAATGGGTCCATATGGTTCCACATCTTATCCGCAAAAATGCGGAAATGTACATACGGTCGTGTGAATGGGGCCTTATATTATGTTGTGTTTTTAACATCTAAATAGTCTCACAAACAAGTTTTTCAATAAATATTATCTTGCCTGGTCTTTGTGGGTTGCTTGAATGCCTGTACATTTGGATGTAACTGCAGTGTATTCTACCTGTGATCAAGCCCCTGCTGGTCAAGTGCCATAATAGGACTAACACAGGGCTACACGGTGACGTGTTGTGCAACAAAGACGCAGTTTAAAGGGAGTCTGTCACCTCATTTTCACCTATATAACTAAGAGCACTGCCCCACAGAAGATTGCAGACACATCCCAGACATACCTGTGTGCACTGTGTGTCTGTATTACATGTCACATCCCAGACATACCTGTGTGCACTGTGTGTCTGTATTACATGTCACATCCCAGACATACCTGTGTGCACTGTGTGTCTGTATTCCATGTCCAGGAAAAGCACTTTTATTCTGCAGGAAAACAGCTCCCAAGTGCCCAGCTGAAAGTGAAACTAAAAACAGCTTTCTCTCCCGACTTGATTTCTAACAGCTGTATCTTCTGATATACTGGATATAATGCTGTGATTTTGGTATCATTTTAAAGCTTGGAATGTCAGCTTTCACAGAAGGTCAAGCTAAAGCGCTTTTTCTGGACATCTAATACACACAAAGTGCACACAGGTATGTCTGGGATGTGTATGCAATCTTCTGTGGGGCAGTGTTGTTAGGTATATAGATGAAAATGAGGTGACAGACTCCCTTAAAAAAAAAAAAAGTCTTGTCTGTAACTTGCTGTTACGTGACTATTTTAGAGCTGTGAGTATGTCACACATAATTTACAACCCCAATTCCAAAAAAGTGAAACGTAAATAAAACCAGAATGCAATGATTTGCAAGTCTCATAAACCCAAATTTAATTTGTAGAAGACATATCAGATGTTGAAAGTGAGACACTTTACTATTTCATGGAAAAAAAAAATTCTCATTTAGAACTAGGTTGCAGCAACACGTCTCAACAAAGCTGGAACAGGGCCATGTCTACCATTGTGAAGAATCCACTCAAGTCTGTAAATGTCTGGGAAGTGACAAGACCAATTGCTGGAGCTTTGGGAGAGCAACGTTGCCCCATTCTTGTCTGATGTAGGATTCTAGCTGACCAACAGTACTGGGTCATCTTTGCTGGATATATTGTTAAATGATGCTCCAAATGTTTTCAGTTGGTGAAAGGTCTGGATGCAGGTAGTTCAGTACCCGGACCCTTCCTCTGAGAAGTCATGGTGTTGTGATGAATGCACTATGTGGAAGAGCATGGTCTTGCCGAAATATGCAAGGGCTTCCTCGAAAGAGACGTCTGGATGGAACCTATGCTGTTCTAAAACCTCTATGTGCTGTTCAGCATTGATAGTGCCTTTCCACATGTGTAAGCTTTCCATATCATAGGCACCAATGCAGCCCCATACCAAAAAGAGATGCAGGCTTTTGAACTGTGTATCAATCAGCTGGAGGGTCCCTCTCCTCTTAAGTCTACAGAACACAGTCTCCATGGTTTCCAAAAAGAATTTCAAATTTTGATTCATGTGACCACAGAACAGTTTCCCATTTTGCCTCAGTCCATTTCCAATAAGCTTTGGCCCAAAGCTGGCAGCATTTCTGGATCATGTTGACATATGGCTTCTTAGCGTGATACAGCTTTAACCCCTTGAGGACAGAGCCCATTTTGGCCTTAATGTCTGGGCCAAATTTTTTAATTCTGACATGTGTCACTTTATGTGGTAATAACTTTGGAACGCTTTTACTTATCCAGGCCATTCTGAGATTGTTTTCTCGTGACACATTGTACTTCATAACAGTCATAAATTTGAGTCAATATATTTCACCCTTATTTATGAAAAAATCCCAAATTTACCAAAAATTCTGAAAAATTTGCAAATTTCCAAATTTCAATTTCTCTACTTTCAAAATACACCATAATACCTCCAAAAATAGTTATTATTTTACATTCCCCATATGTCTACTTTATGTTGGCATCATTTTGTAAACGTCATTTTACTTTTTTAGGAAGTTAGGAGGCTTAGAAGTTTAGAAGCCATTTTTCAAATTTTCACCAAATTTTCCAAAACCATTTTTTTTTAGCACCAATGCAGATATAAAGTGATTTTGAGGGGCTTACATAATGAAACCCACCATAAATGACCCCATTTTAGAAACTACACCCCTCAAATTATAAAAAACTGCTGTTACAAACGTTGTTAACCCTTGAGGTGTTCCACAAGAATTAATGGAAAATGGAGGTGAAATTTCAAAATTTCACTTTTTTCGTAGATTATTCATGTTAACATTTTTTTTCTTGCAACACAGCAAGGGTTAACAGCAAACTAAACCTCAATATACATTCCTCTGATTCTGCAGTTTACAGAAATACCCCATATGTGGTGGTAAACGTCTCTATGGGTTTGTGGCAGTGGTCAGAAGGAAAGGAGCGCCATACGGATTTTGGAGGCAAAATTTGCTAGAATAGTTTTTAGGCACCATTTTGTAATTGAGAGACCCTGACGTACCCCTACAGTGGAAACCCTCATAAAGTGACCCCATTTTGGAAACTACACCCTTCAAAGAATATATTAAGGGGGTACTGGCCACTTTGACCCCCTAAGCATTTTACGGAATTTGGAAACACTTGGCTGTGAAAATGAACATTTTTTTTCTTCCAATAAAATGTTGCTTTAGCCCCAATTTTTTTTATTTGCATAAGGGGTAACAGGAGAAAAGCCCCCCATAATTTGTTACCCATTTTCTCCTGAATACGGCAACACCCCATATGTTGTGGTAAACTGCTGTGGGGGCACATGGCAGGACTCAGAACAGAAGGAGCGCCATATGGATTTTACAACACAGATTTTGATGGAGTGGTTTGCGGGAGCCATTGATTTTTATTTTTTTGAGTTATTGTCTTATGTGGGGGCTCATTTTTTGCAGGATGAGGTGAGGTTTTCATTGGTACCATTTTGGGGTAAATACGCCTTTTTGATCGCCTACTATTACACTTTTTGTGAGGGAAGAGGGAAAAAAATGGCTATTTTGGCATAGTTTTTTTAAAAAAATTTTTACAGAATTCGCCTGGGGGGCCATCTCATGTAATATTTTTATAGAGCAGGTTGTTACGGACGCAGCGATACCCAATATGTCCAACTTTTTTAATGTTGGAAAGTTTTACACATTAGATGCATTTTGAACAGAATAAAATATTTTTTTTTTGTGTTGCCATTTTCAGAGAGCCATATTTTTTTCAGTTTTCAGGCGATTGTCTCAGGTAGGGTACAGTTTTTGCGGGACAAGATGACGGTTGAATTGATACCATTTTGGGGTAAATACGCCTTTTTGATCGCCTGCTATTACACTTTTTGTGAGGGAAGAGGGGAAAAAATGGCTATTTTGGCATAGTTTTTAAAAAAATTTTTTTACAGCATTCGCCTGGGGGGCCATCTCATGTAATATTTTTATAGAGCAGGTTGTTACGGACGCAGCGATACCCAATATGTCCAACTTTTTTATTGTTGGAAAGTTTTACACATTAGATGCATTTTGAACAGAATAAAATATTTTTTTTTGTGTTGCCATTTTCAGAGAGCCATATTTTTTTCAGTTTTCAGGCGATTGTCTCAGGTAGGGTACAGTTTTTGCGGGACAAGATGACAGTTGAATTGATACCATTTTGGGGTAAATAAGCCTTTTTGATCGCCTGCTATTACACTTTTTGTGAGGGAAGAGGGAAAAAAAATGGCTATTTTGGCATAGTTTTTTTTATTTTTTTTTTTTACAGCATTCGCCTGGGGGGCCATCTCATGTAATATTTTTATAGAGCGGGTTATTACGGATGTGGCGATACCTAACATGTTTATGTATTGTGTGTTTTTTTATTTTTAATCAATTTTTTTAACTTTTTTTTAAACTTTTTTTTTTTTTTTTCACTTTCTTGATTCAGATCCACTTGGTTCTTCAAGAACCAGTGGGTCTGGTATTTTACAATACACTGCAGTACACTGTATAGTGTACTGCAGTGTATTTTCTTATAGCCTGTTCAAGCTCCTGCCTTTAGCAGGAGCTTGAACAGGCTTCCATGGCAAGCCAGACGAAGGCGTCTGGTTGCCATGGTAACCATCGGGACGCTGCCACAGCAGAGCAGCGTCCCGATGGAAGGGAGAGGGAGCTTCCTCCCTCTCATCTGCCCACACCATCGGCGCTGCCAGCGCACCGCAGCGCCGATGGGAGAGGAAGGGAGCGCTCCCTCCCTGTTAACCCCTTCCATACAGCGGTCCCTACGGACCGCGGCATGGAAGGGGTTAAACTGCTGACATCGGTGCTAGCACCGATGTCAGCAGTTTCAAGCAGAGTATCAGCTGTATGCTGATACTCTGCTTGCATACGCTCGCCATCCTGAGAAATCATTGCGGGCGGCACTTGCGGCAGCCGCCCGCACATTGCAAATCTCTCCCCCGCCCGCCCACCCATCTGCCCACAGCCAATCAGGGGGGCGGGGGGGACACCCTGACCTCCCCCTAAATACTGACACTCGGCGGGGATTCGCTAGAATAGCGCTATCCCCGCCGAGTACCCCTTGCCTGCTGTGAATGGCTGGTCTGAATAGACCAGCCATTCACAGCGATCGCCTTTATGGGGGGTGCACGGCACCCCCCCGAGGCCTTAACTATGGGTGGCTGGGTGTCTTAAACAGCACCCATTACAGCATGTAACCCCCCCTGCACTGAGCAGGGGGGGGTTTACATGCAGGGCGTACCGGTACGCCCTGTTGCACTAAGTACCTCGTGCCCAGGACGTACCGGTACGCCCATTGTCGCCAAGGGGTTAAAGAGGACCTTTCACCACTTCTGACATGCCTGTTTTAATAGCTTCATACATTCCCCATGTAATAAGAACAGATGCTCCAGAATTGTTATGTCTCTATGTTGTGCCATTCCTTTATTATTTGCACCAGAAGTTATGAATGAATTGCTATTTGTCTTCCGTAAACAGAGGGGAGGTGACCAGTTGGGGGTGTGTCCCTGCACAGACTGAATATGGCAGCACTGATTGGATAGAGTCAGTCTGCACAGGTACACACCCCCAACTGGCCACCTCCCCTCTGTACCCTTACTGAAGACAAATAGCAATTCATTCATAACTTCTAGTAGAAATAAAGGAATGACACAACACAGAGCCATAAGAATAGATGTTCCACAATTGTTATTACATGGGGAATGCATGAAGCTATTAAAACAGGCATGTCAGGAGAGGTGAAAGGTCCTCTTGAACTTAGATAACTTGGATTGCATAACGAACTGCATTTACATTTGCTTGACGTGTTCATGAGTCCATGAATAGGATTTTCAAAGTCTTTGCGCTAAGGAACATTTTTTTCTGAAATTGTCCCTCAATTTTTAGATGCTTTTTTCAGATTGGTGAACTTCTGTCCATCTCTGCTCCAGAAAGACACTACTTCTAATGTCTCAACTCAATTGGTAATTAGATTCAATGTCACACAACCAATGTAGCCCCAGGCTAAAATAAAATGTGAAATATTTTCTAAAACTGTTGAAACTAAGTTTTTCTAATTTCATGCAATGACATCTGAGACATCCAGACAGAAAACCTGAAACTCAGTTAAAAAAAAAAATCCATAGTTCTAATCCTCAGCAAGTCTGTATTAAAAGCCATGCAGAACCCACAGCTTATAATACAGACCAACCGCAATTCGTTTTAGAGCCCACTGCAGCTCATATTTGAGGGAAACTCAACCACACCATTAACTCTAGTGCTGCACCTCCCTACATTATCTCTGTCCAAACACCCTACTGGTACAATCTGCCAACAATCTACAAAAACCATCTCCATAATCTAAGGCCCCATTCACACGACTATTGCGGAATAGATGCGGCCCCATTCACCTCTATGGGAGCTAGCTCCGTGCCTCCACTTAAAAATATAAAGCATGTCCTATACTTACCCACATGCACGGACAAGTATAGGCATTTTGAATGGGACCGCTCGGTGCGTGTTCCGAACAGTGTGAAACACACGCCGGGCGGCCCCCGTATTATTGTGGACCCGCAATAATAAGGTCATGTGAATGGGCCCTAAGGCTCTGATAAATTATCAGGATTTCTCTTAAATAGAATCTGTTCTCTAGAACATGCCTGCAAGATTACAAGCATCTCATGAAATATTTAAGGAGGTCCATCCGGTTTCCTAATATAGCATCTGTTACTGTTGTCCTTTACTTTTTAAGTGCTCAATTATGTTTAAATGATCAGGTTCTGAGGAACCATACTCACTCTCCAGCACCATGATGCACAGATGACTGGACAATAGTACAAATCAATACTTGAGAGAAGACTTTATATTACTATATAAGCATAAAGTAGACAGTTGAAACTGGAGCACAGTTCTAGTTTTTTTTATTTCTAATTACTCTGAACCCTACAAAACTGTACTCAAGCTTATCCTGCTGTATAATGTTTTGCCTGCAGATAAGGCTGAATCTCCATGCAAAATAAAATTTAAGGGAACCTGAGACTTCACTGAGGGTCCATCATAATTATAATCAATCTCTGAGAACCCCATTTGTTACTGAACACAAGCTCAAGGATATGAAGGATATGGAGCCATGTAACACTTGTTTGAAGAAATGAAAACCACAAACTCTTCAATATTAAACAGCATTTATTGAGAATGAATCCAAAGTGCTGAACTTCAGCAAGTCAGAATTAGGATTTCTTTGCTGCTGCAGGTTTTCCTTTAGCTGCTGCCTTTTTTGCTGCTGGCTTGGTGGTAGCCGCTTCTGCAGGCTTGGCGGCAGGTGCTTCAGTTTTGGCTTCCTCAGGCTTGGCAGTTTTTGCTGCCAATGCTGCCCGCCTCTCTTGTTTTTTCTTAATCTGAAATAACAGTAAATTAAGTTGTGAATTCATTATGGATTATGAGGGCTGATGTATCAGTGTATAGACTCAATGCTCAATAGAAAACTTGTGCAGTGATCACTAGTAGTGTAAATATTGAAGTGCATCAGCCAAGACAGACCCTAGCAAAATGATTAAGACTCACGTTCTCAGCCTGGCGCAGGATGGCATTGCGTTTTGCCGTCTTTGCGTATGGATTGAGCCTCAACATAATTCTCAAGTTCTTCAGTGGGTTCTTCTTGAGTTCTCTGCGCTTCACCTTCTTGCTGTAATTCAAGTGCATACCATGTCAGCTATATCATTTGCACATAAAGAAACTGCACCTTTATCTATATTAGGGCAGTCAGAGCTTCCATTCACGTCACAAAGATTCAGAAACACGGACCAATGAAGTGGAAATCATCATAAAATGTTATGTTGCTTTTATAAGTAATGCTCCATGCACTACATGTACAAAGACTTACATTGGAGCACGTAAAGCCTTCTGGATCTCTTGACTCTTCAGGATTCTGCTCAGATCGGTGTTTGTCATTTTGTGCATGGGAAGGCTGCAAATGAAGAATCGCATGTTAGAAAGAACGTAGCTCGAGATTTCTATGAAGAGATGGCAGGCAGACTGTTATTCAGAACTTCTACAAATATCATGGAGTGTCAGAAACACGGACCACAGAAGTGTAGCTCATCACAAACACAGCCATATATGTAGCACTTAAGATAAGCAGGCCTTTGATTCAGCCAGAAGCAATACAGCTGAAGCAGCCATAAGAACAAGTACATACTTGTAATCTGCCTTCAGGGTAGCTGCTTTGCGCCATGTGCCATAGAGTGCATCCAGCTTGCGGATGGCACTTTCTGTCCAAATGCAGAACCGTCCAACGTGACCACCTGGAGCCAACCTCAAAAGGTTCAGTTTCTTTACACTGAGGAGCGTGATTCCTAGAAGGCGAACAAATACATTACTCCATTTGGATATAGCCTTCAGGATGCAGTTAACGTCACTGTTCACTGATAGCAAAGGTCAGAACTTCCATGAAATCACAGGTTTCAGAAACACGGACCAATGAAGTGGAAGATCATCATTCCTCAGTTCACATGTTGAGGACTTCTTAGTACCTGGGATATTTCTGAAGGCTTTAACAATGCCATTGTCTTCATTGTAGATCACACAAGGTCCTCTACGCTGGATGCGGCGGCGGTTTCTCATTTTACCCTTACCAGCACGCAGACGCTGGGAAGCATAGACCTGGACAGAAGAGAATAGAAGAACTCTAAACACTGGCTATGACCAAATATGATTAATGAAAGATAAGGAGAATGTTAGAGGGAGGCTAATTATCCTGGACAACTCCTTAAAGGGAACAAAGGAAACAAAGACATCTGGAAATAAGGTACTAAGTGCTATTAGGTCATGGCTTTACTTCAATAGTGATGATCCTGGTTACAGATTTCCTTTAAGGCTTCATTCACACGACCGTATTTGGTTTCAGTGTCCATTCCGTATTTTTTGTTGCAGATAGGATGCAGACCCATTCATTTCAATGGGTCCGCAAAAAATCTAAAAATACGGACAGCATACCGTGTGCTTTCTGCATTTGTTTGTCCGTTCCGTAGCTTTGCAAAAAAAAAAAAAAAAGCCATACGGAACCTCGTGTGAATGAAGCCTTAACAGAAGTTTTCTTGTGAAGCAGTCAGAGAAGTCGTGACAACAGATCACACTGTACTGTGAGCGCCACAGTGTACACAAGTACATCAAACAAAAATGGGTATTTTTCCCCGAACCCATCTTTTTCATTACCTGGAAACCATCACTTTGGCAGCTAGTAATGAGACCTCACATTAAGAATGTAATCCTTTGATAAAGTTTTTAAAGTTTAGAGAATGGCTCTTATGCTCCCCCATAGCCTAATCACATGAACCCAAGACACCAGCACAAAGCTTCCAAGATGATATTCACCACCAGGAACCATAGCATGAAGTTCATTTCTTTTACCAAGATTTCCTCACCTTCTTGATGTCATTCCAGGCTTTCAATTTCTTCAGAAGCAGCACTGCCTCCTTTGTTTTCTTGTAGCTTTCAACTTTATCTTCAACAACCAGGGGGACCTCTGGGATCTCCTCAATACGGTGACCTAAACACATGCAAGTCATTCGTTACCCATAAAATAGTCATACAGACAGTTAAAGAGGCAGTCTAGGATTTTTATATTGATGGCCCATCCTCAAGCTTATCTAACCCTGGCAGTTGTCAGTAATCTAGGCGTTAGGGCCACTTTACTGCACCATCTTACAGAGGAGGTGGCTTGTAGTTACCAGTCACCAAGGATAAGCGTTCGATCATGGTAAAGTGTACAGTCACAGTTGTATAAAACCATGAAAGCAAGGTGATGCTGGAGCAAGAAGCACAGTGAAATGTTTTCCTCATTTGGAATCTAAAGTCAGATTTACAAATTGTATGACGTTTATTAACTCTGACAAGGTTTTTTTTTTAAATTCAGTCTGACTTCACTTGGTACACACTGGGGGTCATCATGACTTTATGCCAGGATTTGGCATAAAAAAAGTTACATGACCGCCCCCACCTGTGCCTTAATGTAGGTTTTTATGCCTCCCTTGACAAAGGGGAGTGGCAGGGGTGGTGTATGGGGGCCAAGCCCTCAGTCCCTGTAAATACACTAACATTTAAGCCAGTTTCCTGATGTAAATGACAACTGAAATCTCAGTCTACTCCAGTCAAGGGCTTTTGTTGATCTCACTCTAGGTCCACAGACTGGCGGAGGATGTGCCTTGTTATATATTAGGTGCATCCTCCGGCATAGCAGAGGTACAAAGACCCCATAATCTATGTTTGCTGCAACAGGACATACCTCAAGTGGTGCTAAAAAAGCACAAAGAAAACACCAGTAATATGATACAATAATTTTAATCTCATAAGAACTCCCATAGCCTTAACATGGATAATACCACCTCTTACCTTTTGAGAAGACAAGTGCAGGGAGGGCTGAAGCGGCCAGAGCAGAGCAAACTGCATATCTCTTCTGAGTTAAATTGACTCTACGGTGCCAGCGCCTCCAGGTCTTTGTGGGGGCAAACATACGTCCTCCACGGCACATCTATAGTATTAGTTAAGTAAAACCATATCGCATACAAAGTCCAGAAGAGGGAAAAAAAACATTCCTCAAACAATCTCGCTCAGAATTCACGTTTTCGTCAGTCATCCACACTGGCATGATGACAGCAGGCAACTGTCGCACAGTGAGGAGTAAGACGCAAATTACGACATCACTGCAAGCGGCACGTTATTAACAACTTCAGCTTGCTAAGGATACGTTTCCAAATGCACCCTGACCGGAGCGGTGCGTTCCACCCCCACGGACACGGGGAATACGGGCGACGGCCCTGCCTGTTCCCCATGATTCGGCACTGGTCTGGTGACCTAAAGGTAAGAAGCAGGGTCAATATGGTATATTCTACACAGAAAATTATCCTCTTTACCAACTTCTATTTCACATCAGAACTTCCACAATTATCATTAGTTTCAGAAACACGGACCAATGAAGTGGATCTCATCATGAAGAAAGGATACAGGAATCTAATCACATAGTGAAGCGCTATATAAGCAATGTTAGAGCCCATTCACACAGGTGAATTGTGACAGTCCTGCAGATGTAACAGACAGCTCCCATTATTGGATATACTGATATATTCAGAGGAAAGTAAGACTATACATGCTCAACATATTCCAACAACTACAGAGCATCTCTTGCTTCTTGCTCTCAGGATTTTATTTGGATTATCTGGTCACGTAGGGGACTGGACCTATAACCCCTGGGAGACGGGCACCTACCATTCTATTACTAGGAGTGCTGTTCACATTCGAATTTGGCTTCCTACTCTCAGTATGGTGCACATGCCTATCTGTAATGCTCAGATAAAGTTATAATAAAGGCATCACTGGTTTTGATCGGTGGGGATCAGAGTGCTGAAATAACCAACTCCCCTTACAGCAAGGAGCTTTGTTACTGGTCTGACTGGGCGAGATGCCGGCTCATTCCATGCACCACTTTGATGATGTGGAGGAAGACTGCAGCAGTGGTGCTTGATATTTAGCAGGAGGCATCTGGCCAAGTATGCGCCTTTGCTGGGCAGTGTAGTTCAGCAGGGGTCCCTGGTATCACAGTGGCCTTTACCAGGGGTCCTAGCACTACTGCTGAGCGCTGTAGTGAAGACGGTCGCTTCCAGCTTCTCATTCTAGAGATGAGCAGTAGTCTCAGCGCTGGGACCCCCTGCTATCAAACCTTGATGGGTCCCTATGCAGTGCGACCCATACAAGTCAATAGGCCTATTCACACAATTATTTTAACAATCCAGGTGCCTCACTGCACGTCCTACTCCGATTCGTTTTTGCAGGTTAGGCCAGTCCTTTTGTGCTGATGGGAATGGTGGCCAGCACAAGTAAACAAGGTTTAGTATGCAGTTGTGTGAATAAGCTCTTAGAAGCAGCACCAAGCCCCATGAACCATCTTACATACCTGCAAGTTCACTGACGGCGTACGGCTGCCTGTTGTTCTTGCGCAGGTTGGTGTGGACAAAGTTGACTATATCTGGGCGTATAGGGGCCTTGAACACAGCAGGCATAGTCACATTTTTGCCAGAAGATTCCCCCTTTTCGGAGTACACCGATATCAAAGGACGAGCACAGGCCTAGAGAGGGACATAAACGTGGGTCAGTCCACATCATCTGACATCTGGTGACATACAGAAGACACCACTTTATGCTCAGACTCAGATGTCGTCAGTCCGTGGTACCAGCTTATTGACGGCAGGCAACCGTCACTGGACACCAGGTAAGACGCAAATTACACCATCACAGCATAAAGGATCAACACAAAGGAGGAGGAAATTACAAGTGTTACATATGGACCTTATAAAGGATAGTCACTGGCAGTAAATGGGCAATGCTCCCTATTCCCCTATGTATAATATACACTATACAAGGAGCCTTGTGTAAACTGATGAGAAACCAACTAAACTCTGCTACATATATCAGATCATAATGTGTTAATGTACAACTACACTTGGGATAAAAAAATAGATATATAGCCATTATAACCCCAAATCACTACTTACAAGTCATGTAACTAAACATACTGATATATATATATATATCATTGTTCACACTGAGCGGTATTACAGTGCATGGGACGTGATGCAGAGCCTTGACATAGGGAATAAGTAGAGTGAGCACTCAGCTAGTGGATGCCACATGTGCCAGCACTGCCGTCTATGAGCCGGCCCCTCACTGTCTGACTACAAGTATGGAGGAGCCCAGGCCTCCTCACATGCGGCACCAACGCGGCTCCGGCCTACGGCGACCCAGCGGGTCACCGGACTCAGACACACCGGGGTTTTACCCTACGCAACACTCGACCCCTCCGCCCAGGTTTTTGGAGTAACTAGCCTAAAGTAACAGCCCCAAGTCAGTCTCACCATGCTGACCGCCGGCTCCTGGCTGCTGCTCGATGGCGGCCACAGAGAGAAAAGGGAGGAGACAGAGCACACCACCGCTATATCCTCCCGCCGGAGAGAGGAGTGGCGTCGGCACCTTTTACCGTCCGGTCACAGGGGGTATAACGGAGCTAGAAAGCAAAATCACACCACGATAAATACAATAAACGTCCTACTATCGCCCCAGAGCACAGCTCATAACGATACAGTCCAAAGAACGTGCCGTATCTAGTCACTTCTGCTGGGACTATTTTACGTCGCGGAAGGACATGTACATAAGAGTCTGTCACTGAAATGACGTGGGAGAGAGTTCTGTAAAAGTTAAATAAAACAGTAAATGAGCTGATTGGACGGGGTGTACTTCATGTCAGGGGGCTGCCGAGAGAGTACACTGTTATTTTGAGTGATTTTCTCATTTTTTGCCCTGTTGAGGCCGGGGTTGTACTTCCGGGGGCGGTGACCCCTGTGACAGCCGCAGCCCGCGCAGTTTGGTTCGGGGTTGGAGGGGGATAATGTGGAAGGAAAGACACCAGGCGGCGGAGGAGCTGCATAAGTTTCTTATCAGGTCAGGCGGAGAGGCACTGCTGGGACATGTAGTTCTGCACATGGCTGTAATGCTGTGCTGTGTGGGGCTGCTCGTCATGGTGGCATTTATAGTTCTATAGACTAGATGGATGTGGATAGTAAGCGGTGATACTGCTTGTGTCGCTGGGTTCTGTAGTCCTACACAAGTGATGAGCGTAGAGCAGTGAGTTGTGATGCTGCTTGTCTTGCTGGGGTTTGTAGTCCTACAAAAGTATTGAGTGGAGATTAGTAGGTTGTGATGCTGCTTGTCTTGCTGGGGTTTGTAGTCCTACAAAAGTAATGAGTGGAGATTAGTAGGTTGTGATGCTGCTTGTCTTGCTGGGGTTTGTAGTCCTACAAAAGTAATGAGTGGAGATTAGTAGGTTGTGATGCTGCTTGTCTTGCTGGGGTTTGCAGTCCTACACAAGTAAAGCAATTTGCTGCACACACTATACCCCCTGCTGTGATGGTATATTGCTGTATATATTGTTCTATGTGACACACCTGAGTGCTGGACAGTGGTGCTGATCATCAATATCACAGCACCGGTGACAGCATTCTGTCCCGCATGTACAATGACACTGCTGATACACACAGGATCTCCCCCCCCCCCCTAGAACTTGTACTTTGTATCTCCTCCAGATCAGCTCCAGTGTCAGCTTTGTGTCTGTAGGGTGAGGAGGGCAGATCCTGTGTCTCTTTACATCTGCAGCTGCTGGTGTAAAGCCTTCAGTGTGTGAGGCAAGCTGGCATCACAGGTCATGTGACCCTCATTGAAACCTGAGAAACCAGCAGCTTTAGAAGCAGAAAGTGTATGAAAGTGTATGCTGTTGTATTTGACTAGTTAGAAACATACAAAGGACAAAAAAATAACTCGAACAACCCCTTTAATTTGGTGGGGTTGCCAGCTTTAGGTAGAGACCTAGTTGTTCCAGACCTTTTCCATTTAAGAATAGTGGAGGCCACTGTGATCTTGGGAACTTTTAGTGCAGCAGATTTTTTTGTACCCTTCCCCAGATCTATGCCTCTACACCAGGGATCAGCAACCTTTGGGACTCCAGCCACTTTGAAACTACAACTCCCAGCATGCACACCTACTTGGCTGTTCTTGTAACTACCATAGAAGTGAAAAGAGGATTCTGGGAGTTGTAGTCCAGAATAGCTGGAGTACCAGAGGTTGCTGTTCCCTGCTCTACACAATCCTGCCTCTGAGCTCTACAGGCAGTTCTCTCTTCCTCATGGTTTGGTTTTCGTCCTGAGTGAGACCTCATATAGAAAGGGCTGTGTCTTTCCACATCTTGTCCAGTCAACTGAATTTACCACAGGTGAACTCCAAGGTGTAGAAACATCTCAAAGATGATCAAGAAAAATGGGAGGCCCCAGAGCTGAATTTCACGTATCAGGGCAGAGTCTGAATACTTATATTCAAGCGAAATTTAGTTTTTCTTTTTAATTAATTTGCAAATATTTCTAAAGTTCTGTTTTCACTTTGTCATTATGGGGTACTGAGTGCAGATTGAGGGGGGAAACTTGATTTTTTTTTTTTTAAATTTTAGCACAAGGCCGCATCATAATGTGAAAAAAGTGAAAGGATCTGAAGACATTCCAAATGCATTGTATGTCTAATAGGTGCATGTCCAGGCGGCCTGTCTAAGCTTACGCCATCTTCACGTTTAGTAAATCTGGGGCAAAGTACGTAAATCTTCACGTACTCCCTCAAATGGTCCTTTGATTTTTATTTTGCTCATGCAGCTGAATGTATGGGGAAGCCAGTGATCCTAAATAGGGATAGTTACATGGTTAGAACAAAAACTCTCTGCCCACCCGAGGGTAGACACACTGCATATGAGTTGGTTTTCAGCTCTGTTGAGATTGTGTATGACCCATGGATGATGTAGAAGCATCATCCACGTCACATGTCCTATACTTGTACGCAACAGCAGATACGTATAGGCATTTTCAATGGGGCGCCCGGCAGCGTGTTCCACACATTGCGGAACACACGCCGGGCGGCACCCGTAGTACTGCAAAAATGCGGACCCGCAATACTAGGTCCGTGTGAATGGGCCCTAAGGATCAGGGCTGAGTGAAGATTCTGCAGCACACTTGGTTAGTCTGGTTACACCGTTGCAAGACACTTCCATTCGAATAATACAACCGGCTGCATCCATTCAGTACGGATCTGGTTGCATTATATCAAAAATTAAAGGGGTATTCTCATCTTAGACAATGGGGGCATATCGCTAGGATATGCCCCCATTGTCTTATAGGTGCGGGTCCCACCGCTGGGACCCGCACCTATAGCCAGAACGGAGTGGGGAGCGCTGCGCCTGGAGGACCCCAGGTTTCCGGGGGTCCGGCCACCACCAGGCGCAGCTCCCCGCGCCGCTCATAGGAATGAATGGGAGCCGGGCCGTGGGAGCCAGCGCTCGGCTATTTTCGGCGGCCCCATAGAAATGAATGGAGGGCGGCTGCGCATGCGCAGTGCGCCCTCATTCACTTCGGGGGCTCCGTTCTCGATATAGGTGCGGGTCCCAGCGGTGGGACCCGCACCTATAAGACAATGGGGGCATATCTTAGCGATATGCCCCCATTGTCTAAAATGAGAATAACCCTTTAAGAAACTGGATCCTGCACTAAAACCAGATCCGTTTTTTTGGACACTTTTGGCACTTTTGATTTACATGGTTTTTGGTGCTGTATCTGGCTTGTTCAGATTCCCATATCTCAACTCAGACCGCAACAAACCGGAACGGAAACATTCTAGAGCACTCTGTTCCGGTTTGTTCTCCAGAAACGTTTTTATCTGGACCAATTGTGTTGTCTCTGTAGCTAAGGGTCTCCCATTATTCTGTTTTTTACAGCATTCGGGAGCACGTCAAGAAGGGTGATCCTGGTCCCTTTACTTATAAGGTATGTAATCTAACATACTTTGTGTTTCAATTCCTCGCTATTTTCAAGATCTCTGCTTGGTGTTGGTGAATAAAGACCTTCTTATTTACATTCAGAAAAGCCCGCCCTGGTGCTAAAGCATTTGTCCAAGTTAAAGGGCTATTCTAATCTTGGACAATGTAGGCATATCGCTCGGATATGCCCCCATTGTCTTATAGGTGCGGGTCCCACCACTGGGACTCGCACCTATATCGAGAACTGAGCCCCCAAATTGAAGGAGGGCGCACTGCGCATGCGCAGCCACACTCCATTCTTTTCTATGGGGACGGCGAAAATAGCAGAGCTACATAGAAATGAATGGGAGCGGTGGCCGCGCATGCGCAGTGCACATCCATGCATTTCTGTTGCAGGGGAGCTGCGCCTGGTGGTGGCTGGGCCCTGGGAAACCTGGGGTCTTCCAGGCGCAGTGCTCCCCCTTCCGATCTCGATATAGGTGCGGGTCCCAGCGGTGGTTGAAGAGAAGGCCGCTTGTATCTCAGCGAGTGGTACAGATTTGACTGCTTTAAATTTTCTTTTTTTTTCCCCTCCCACAAGGATGAGCTACAGGTTCACTTGGTCAGTCCTGGCCAGTGCCAGTCATTGGAGAGCTTTTGGAGCGGGAACGGAATGGCTTTTGTGGTGGAGAAAAAGGTATGCTCAGTACTACAGAATCATATTGTTTGCCTTTTATGTACCTTGTGCGTTAATGAACACAACAGGAACATGGTAGTTTCCATTGCACTTTGTCTGTACAGGGATCCTGACTATTGTCCTGACAGTTCTCTGCAACCACTGCCTATAACGCCTCATTCACATTTCCGTGTCCGTTTCACATCCTTGAAAAAAAATCAGTCTGTATTTCTTCTGTGAAGATGTCCATGAAGTATCCGCGCTTGGTCTGTTTTTTACCCTCTGTGTGTCATCCATATTCCATGGATGCTGCTCAGCTGAAAATTAATTTCCAGAGCATCTCCTATCAGTGGTCAATGAAAAACGGATGCAACATAGACCCATAGACTTTGTTGGATGTGCTTGACATGCATCACAGACCAAAGTAGTGCACCCATGGTCAGTAAAAAAAAAAATACTTGTGTGAACAGACACGTTCAAATCAATGGTTACGTGTGCTGTCCGTGAAAAACGGAAATGTGAAGGAACCCTAATGCCCCATTCTTACCACCGTATTTTTGGTCTGCATTTTTTGCAGATTACATGCCGGCCCATTCCTTTCAATGAGTCCTCAAAAAAAGGGGATAGCACACCGTGTGCTGTCCGCATCCGTATGTCTGTCGTGCAGTCCCGCAAAAAAGACAGAACATGTCCTATTGGATCCGCCAAAAAAAACTGATGCATCATGGACGTCGTCCATATTTTTGCAGACCGCAAAATTCATATGGGTGCATCCGTTTTTTGTTTTATTTTTTTGCTGACCCACTGTAACCATGCCTATTCTTGTCTGCAAAACGGAGAAGAATAGGACATGTTCTATCTTTTTTTGCGGTACTTCAGAACGGACATGCGAATGCAGACAACACACGGTGTGCTATCCGCATCTTTCGCAGCCCCATTGAAATGAATGAGCCTGCATCCAATCCAAAAATCGGATGCAGACCATGTGAATGGGACCTAAATGAGCGCAACACATTACGAAGCTTGTTATTTACATTGTATAATGAGGTCCTCGAGCCAAAAAGCAGTGTATTCATCAGCATGCCGTGTTAATTACAAAAGAGGAGCGTGATAGAAGTCAAGCACTCTGTCCAAGGGTGCGGTTACATAAGTCGTTTTCAGACACCGTTTTGATTTGACGTAGACCACACGGTCTAAAGTGACTCACGTAAGTATACCCTAAAGCTGGGGCTACACCGCAACATGGAGTCGCAGGCGAGTCACGTCACACGCAACATAGATCAAAGCCAATGGAGTAAAAGTTGCATGTGACCTGCGACATAAAATCAATCAGCTCTAGATTTATGCAACTGTCATTTCGCAGAATGTTTCATTGTGACACAACTGACAATCATTAGATGTGGCTCAGTCCTATTCAAGTGAATGGGGCTGAGCTGCTATACCATGTACTGCACTGTGCTTGGTAAGCTGCGAGGAGGCACCCAGGAGCACCAGTGCCTCAAACAGCTGGTCGGCATTGGTCCCGGGTGTCGGACCCCCATGAACAGATACTAAAAAGATTTAGAAAGCCCCTGAAAATTGGCCCTGTGAAGGTCCACTGATTTATATTTATGTAAATTACAGAGCTAAGACCCCTGTGAATACATCGGTATTACATATGTAACTCTCGACTTGCAGATTTTGAAACTGGAGGAAGACATTATGGAAGAATCCCAGACTAGCCATAGCCACTCATTTGATCTTTCTGTAGAAAAATCCTGCGCGCCGCTGCCTGTCTCAACCATGCAAGCCAGGTACGTGTCATCTGCGTACAGCTTTGCAGATCTATGGCCCCAGGATGCTTGACGTGTCTACATCAGGGATGCCCAACCTGCGGCCCTCCAGCTGTTGCAAAACTACAACTCCCAGCAGCTTGCCCTGATAGCTGTAGACTGTCGGGGCATGATGAAAGTTGTATTTTTGCAACAGCTGGAGGGACGCAGGTTGGGCATCATTGGTCTACATCGTTCTGTTAAAGGGACATTACAATCAGTTTTGTTCTCACATATTAACATGTAATTTTACAGGAGGATGGCTTTCTGGATATAATTTTTTGAAGTCACTCCATGTATTTTACTTCCTGTCCTGGCTCTATAAGTTCCTCTGGGTTTGGACTTCTAGCACGGCAGGCAGTCTCGCTTGACTTTCTCAGTCAGGCCATCACTGGGACCAGAGAGGGAAGTGGATGAGTGACTAAATACATCACACATTACACTGATAAGGAGCATCTTTATCTATGTTTATCAATGGAACTATAGAGCTGTCACACTGTTATCCTAAATTCTACATCTACTATTATACCAGCAGATAACATCTTGTCCCCACAGCAGCAGTAAACGAAATGTGGATTACCTATCCATATAGGAGTTTTAGCTCACGGTGTGGACTACTGCAAAGGACAATACTTGTATTTCATTTTCAGTGGCATAGGACTGCCAAAATGAAAAACAGCCAAAAATGTTATTTAAAAAAACGTTTTCTATGAATGTTGACTAAAAAAATACCCTTTTCTGACAGGTCCACCTTTAGTAAATAATTGTATTCCCCATTAAATAATTCCGCCACAACCTATGAACTTTGGGCCTCATTTATCAAAACTGTGTTAGTTGCCAGTTACAACCAATCAGATCTCAGCTTTCATTTCCTAAAGGGCTCTGGAAAAATGAATGCTAAGCTCTGACTGGTTGCTATGGATAACTAGGACACTTTTACTGTTTGACAGTTTTGATAAAGGAATATGAGGAACTTTGTGTTCAATTTCTGT
Organism: Rhinella marina; assembly: GCA_900303285.1. NCBI lineage: Eukaryota > Metazoa > Chordata > Amphibia > Anura > Bufonidae > Rhinella > Rhinella marina. Next base: position 307,453 of record ONZH01005078.1, on the reverse strand, counting down.
TATTCATTCTAGAAATGTATAAATTGTGTTCTTCAGTCTAAGGGCTCATGCACACAAACGTATTTTCTTACCATGTCCATTCCTTTTTTTTTTTTTTCCAGACTGTATGCGGAACCATGGGTCCGCAAAAAAAAAAAAAGGAAGTTACTCTGAGTGCACTCCGTTTCCATATGTCCGTTCCGCAAAAAATTAGAACATATCCTATTACAGTCCGCATTACAGACAAGGATAGTTTCTTTCTATTAGGGGCCAGCTGTTCTGTTCCGCAAAATGCGGAATGCACACGGATGTCATCCTTATTTTTGCGGATCCGTACAGTCATGTGCATGAGGCCTAACAATGTGCAATCGGTGCTGCCTATACTTAAATGTATTGGGACACACACCTTTGGCAAGGGAAATAGTAACCCAAGTGGATGACAGTTTACAAACATTAACATGCCGTGAAATTTTTTTATTTTTTGCACAGAATTTGAGTATATTGTGGGTTTTTTCAAATCCCCAGCGTGTCAGTTATGTTGCAGATTTGCTGCAGATTTCACCCTTTTCAATTTAACAAGGAGAAATTGATTGCAGAGATTTCCACTGCGTGTGCACTTGGCCTTGTAGAGGAAAACAGGACGTCTGTGCAAAACTACAACTCCCAGCATGCCCGGACAGCCTATAGCTAGCCTACAGCAGGGCATGGTGGGAGTTGTAGTTTTACAACAGCTGGAGGGCCGCAGATTGGGCACAACTGGTGTAGACTATATCACATGATCGAGGCATTTCTTAAAGGGTTATTCACATCTTAGACACTAGGATATGCCCATATTGTCTTATAGGTGCGGGTCCCATCGCCGGGATCCGCACCTATATCGAGAACGGAGCCCCCCAAAGTGAAGGAGGGCGCACTGCACATGCGGAGCCGCCCTCCATTCATTTCTATCGGGCCGCCATGGGGCTATTTCTGTCGGCTACATAGAAATGAATGGGAGCGGTGGCTGTGCAGTGTGCTCTCATTCAATTCTATGGGAGCAGCGGGGAGCTGCGCCTGGTGGTGTCTGGACCCCGTGAAACCCTGGGTCCTCCAGCCACAGCGCTCCCCGCTCTGTTTTCGATATAGGTGTGGGTCCCAGAGGTGGGACCCGCACCTATAAGACAATGGGGGCATATCCTAGCGATATGCCCCTATTGTCTAAGATGGGAATAACCCTTTAAAAACTGTATCAGATCCACGAATGTAATTATGGATTAACCCTTGTTTTTTTCTTTTAGGCAGCTCCTTTCAAGCTATACTTTGACACATAACCCCAACATGGCGCAGTTTCGGAATGGAAAACCGGTGGAGGTTCTTCCTCAGTTGTGGGTAAGATGTGACAGCTCGGATGCAGAAAGTACCTGTTGGCTTGGAGCGGAGCCTATCAAAACCAGCAGGAATGAGATCACAGGAATGAGCTTCCATAAGGTAACCTGTGCAGGTCAGTGCCATTGTTACTGCTGAGCAAGTTCTCTAATCTCCTGGTATGAAATAAGTGCTGGTCATTGAACTTGGCAGTGTATGGGCAGTGATACTACTTGCTGTGGTTTAGTCCTATTTATTTGTATTTTGTAGTGGGCCCATTCCACAGGCCGAGAATCTGCAAGATAATCGCTAACAAGCTTTCATAGGAACGCTCGTTAGTGATTATCTGGCGTGTGAAAGTGCCACCGATTACCGGATGAACGAGCTAAACACTTATTCATTGGGTAACAGATAATTCATGCGGACACAAAAATCGACGTTTGCTGGAAGCAGATTGTGCTGTGTAAACATGATCTGCTACCGGCAAACAACAAGTCTGTATGAGGACGAGCGATGGCATTAGCGATCGTTCCTCCCCATACTGTCGAGGAGATCTCCTCCAATGATGAGCAGGTGATTGATGGGAAGAAACGCTTCCTTCCTGACAATCGCCTGCTGTATCATACCATGTAAAGAAGCCTTAAAGGGGTATTCTCATCTTAGACAATGGGGGGCATATCGCTAGGACCGCTGGGACCCGCACCTATATCCGGAGCGGGGAGCGTTTCCGGGGGTCCGGCCACCACCAGGCGCAGCTCCCCGCGCCGCTCATAGAAATGAATGGGAGCCGGGCCGTGCATGCGCGGTGCGCTCCCATTCATTTCTATGGAGCCGACGGAAGTAGCCGAGCCAGCGCTTGGCTATTTTCGGCGGCCCCATAGAAATGAATGGAGGGCGGCTGCGCATGCACAGTGCGCCCTCATTCACTTCGGGGGCTCCGTTCTGGAAATAGGTGCGGGTCCCAGCGGTGGGACCCGCACCTATAAGACAATGGGGGCATATCCTAGCGATATGCCCCCATTGTCTAAAATGAGAATAACCCTTTAAAGGCTATGTACACCCTTTGGAGTCATTTTTTTTCTATGATTGCATTTAACTTATTTTTGGCTAAAAATCATATTTTCAGTTGGTCTTTATTAAAAATGTTGAGCTGTTCAGTCATAAAGGGTTAACTGTCTAGCTGGGTGACTGGTACTTTCACTTTGTGCCTCATCTAATTACCCTTATCTGTAAACTACTGAGAGGTCATAAACACTTATTTAAGCCACATTCTTATCAGTAAGGTAAGGATTGAGCTTCAATGAGCGTTTATAAGGTCAGAGAGAAGAGATAAGCTCCTCAGATGACGGTATTGGGAAAAAATCCACAGGCAGCAGAGTGTTAGCTCTATTAACAGTATTGAATCCTTTTTTGTGTACAGAGTCCAATTAAAAAAAAAAAAATCACTTTTTCAAGGTCAAAATAAGTATAATGCAATAATAAAAAAAAATTGCCCCCAAGGGGGCATGTACATTACTTTGAAAAAGTGTAAAGATCTGGTGAAAATCTGCAGAAAGAATTGACATGCTGTGGATTTAAACTTTGCGTAATTTCTGCTTGTCAATTTCCGTTCAGATTTTTTTTTTTTTTTTTGCAGTGTGTGGGCGCCGCAGCCATATGTTGCATGTTGGCCAGTAGGAAACTGTAAAATACCCTACAAACAAAGCATTTTATTCATAGCATTTTAAGACAATATTCTTGTGTTTTATGTCCTTTAGTGATTTTTTTTTTTAATTGTAGCATGCAGTGGCTGTGGGGTTTTTTCAGGTGTCTTCCCAAGAAAAATGTTAAGTATAAAAAAAAAAAAAAAACCACCATCCCCAAAAGAAATGTTTTTTGTTTTTTTTAAATGCATGAATTTCATTGCATTTTTTAAAGGCCCCCTCAAAAAAGTGAGGAAGCACCCTATTAAATCTAATGGAAACAGCAGCACCATTGACCCCTTTGCACTAAAGACTGCCTCGTAGAGGTAGCGTCACTGAAGACTACCACGTTCACAAATGCGCCGATTGCAGGACCATTTTGAGCTGATATTGTTATTTATCACAGGCCCGACTTCTGAAAAATCCTGTTTTCCAAGTCTTGAAGCATTGAAGAAATCCCACAAGGAAAGACATCATTCTTCCGCAGTAAGTTTGTGAATCAGATTAGTCAGTTTCATTTTAATGTATTGGGTAATTGTAACATTAGGTGTCACAGCCGGTGACCACCATCAAGAATCATACATCCCACTCATATAGAACTATGTATTTGACCTTTTCATATGAGAATGTTGTTGTTAGAGTGGAGTGCATCAATTGTAATGAACTGATTCTTCTCATCAGCAGGGCTTCTTCACCTAAATGTCTGGTCCCTACCTGCAAGATTGACGGGACCAGACATTTAGCCGAAGAAGGGCCTGTGTCTATGCTTCCGAATCAGAGCAGCAGCACAGGCAGGAAATTGTCAGGGCCAGGCTAAATGTCCGGCCTTGTTAATCTTGCGGCAGGTGGGCACTTGCAGGGACAACATTATTGAGACAACTCCTGACTCGGCTCGTGCTGCAACAAATTAAGTGCGATTTTATGGAAACTGCTGCCATAATCAGTGAATCTGTCTGTGTTACGTTGCCCTCAGATGGGGCAGCATAAACCTGGTCATAGATTCCCTTTAACCCACCTCTACTTTTTACTAGATGCAGACAAGAGGATTTGCGCAATATGATTTATTTAGCTGCACAGCAGTGGAGAATTCTGTTATAGAATCACAAACCAATGTCACTGTGGACTTTCTATGGAATGGAGTTGACCATATCCTTCAGATGCCACCTTTGACGTCTGCGTCAACACTGGTATGTCTTGAACTTTTATCTATTTTTACTTCTTAGGAACAAAATGTCTTCATTATTATTATTTGGTTATTTGCACTTTTGCTTGTTATAAATCTTGATTTATTTTTTTGTTGTAATTTCCTAGAATATCAGAGTGGAGTCTGGAGATCTTCGAAGTCCTGTGTACCCTGTGTATAAAGAGCTGGATTTCCTTCTGGTAGAACCACTGTCTTTTTTAAAGGGAGTCTTTCACCAGTTTTTCACCTATATAACTAACATCACTGCCCCACAAGATCGCAGACACATCCCAGACATACCTGTGTGCACTGTGTGTCTGTATTACATGTCACATCCCAGACATACCTGTGTGCACTGTGTGTCTGTATTACATGTCCAGGAAAAGCACTTTTATTCTGCAGAAAAACAGATCCCAAGTTTCCAGCTCTGCTGCTGCAAGTGCCCAAAGCAAACCAGACTGAAGAGGGGAGGGCTGCTTTAGCTACTCATATCTTGGGATTGGCAGCAGATAGAAAAAATTGGTTCTGACCTTCTTTGAAAGCTGGCATTCCAGACTTTCAAATGATACCAAATCACAGCATTATATCCAGTATATCAGAATATATAGCTGTTAGAAATCCAGTCGGGAGAGAAAGCTGTTTTTACTTTCACTTTCAGCTGGGCACTTGGGAGCTGTTTTCCAGCAGAATAAAAGTGCTTTTCCTGGACATGTAATACAGACACACAGTGCACACAGGTATGTCTGGGATGTGACATGTAATACAGACACACAGTGCACACAGGTATGTCTGGGATGTGACATGTAATACAGACACACAGTGCACACAGGTATGTCTGGGATGTGACATGTAATACAGACACACAGTGCACACAGGTATGTCTGGGATGTGACATGTAATACAGACACACAGTGCACACAGGTATGTCTGGGATGTGACATGTAATACAGACACACAGTGCACACAGGTATGTCTGGGATGTGACATGCAATACAGACACACAGTGCACACAGGTATGTCTGGGATGTGACATGTAATACACACACACAGTGCACACAGGTATGTCTGGGATGTGACATGTAATACAGACACACAGTGCACACAGGTATGTCTGGGATGTGACATGTAATACAGACACACAGTGCACACAGGTATGTCTGGGATGTGTCTGCAATCTTCTGTGGGGCATGCTGTTAGTTATATAGGTAAAAACAGGTGACAGACTCCCTTTAAACATTTTGATACTGAGTATTGTGATATGTCTTTTATACAACGTTAAAGGGAACAAAAGTAATAGTTATAGAAATGTAGCTGTCAGCCACAGTTCTCCTTCCAGTGTCTGTGAAATTTAGTATTGCATGGTGGCCATGGTTGTCCTGAGTGGAAGTGAGTAAGTTGGAGGGTGGGGGATGATATACTTATGTTTTTTGTTACAATGGTAAAAAAAAAAAAAATTAGCTTTTTTTACCGGACTGTGCAGGAGACAAGAACCTGGTGTGCTGCGTGTTTGTACCTTTTTTTTCTATTGTATACATCAAACAGAGGCATAAAACTTGATGTGAACCCAGCCTTAGTGACAAAATGAAATGTGAACAGACTGTTACTTGCCAGCTATCTGCTTTGGCTCAAAGAGGGTCATCTATATGCACTAATAGGGCAGACGGGGAATAGAAGCAGAAAAGAATATTATACTTCCAAGGGCCTCTTTGGGCTGTAGCATATGACGATGGTATCGTTTTAACACGTTGCTCTTTTGTTGTATAATTACACATTTTTAAGTTATTGAATAAAAGTTATATTTTAGCGGCACTCTACGTTATAGTTAATCCAGACGGGGAATAGTTATCTAAACGGTGAAGTTTATTTATTACTTTTTTTGCCAGAAGTAGATTCAGAAGGAATGAAAAATGTAAAAAGACATATACTTCTCCTTCCTGTTGGATTCACTTTTAGATTTGGCTCAAAATTGCATGAAAAACTTCATGTGTGATTCCAGCCTGAGGAAATTCTACTTGAAGGAGACCTTTCACTTTAAGAGCTCATGCACGCGAACAAGTGCGGCCCGCAAACTTGAGTGGTTCTGCAAGATACGGAGCGGAAGCACTACCGAGCACTTCCGTGGGATTTCTGTCCATGTCTCTGTACCACAAAAAAAAAAATGTTCTATTTTTTTGTGGTGCAGACAAGTGAATGGGTCTGGAAGTGGCGGGCACACGGCTGGTGCTTGTGCATTGCTGACCTTTGTTTGCAGTCCACAGCACAGACCACACATGTTCGTGTGCATGAGCCCTAAGGAATCTTTTTAATATCCACATACATAATAAATGAAGGATGACTAATTACAGCTTGTGATATTTCCGACAGGTTTTGGCTGAAGGTTTGAAAACTGGTGTAACAGAATGGCCAGAGACTTTAGAAACCAAGTCGGCTGCAGAGCTTGTTCAAGAGCTTCTTAATGGTAACGACATATGACTGTCATTTGTATTTTATCTTCTATCCATATATGCACCTGAATGGTTACGGTGTATTCAGATACAGAAGACTTGTTGCTGAAGGAGCTTGTGGAAATCCATGTACTTTCCACCAAAATAGCTCGGTTCACATGTATAGACCTGGCATCTGGTGCATGTGAATTTACCCTTATGATTTCCCCACTAATTGTGGGTATTGAATGGCAATATATGTAATTGAGAAATCTTATGTATCCAGCTTGGGTTACTGCTTCTTCACTGACCATCAGGTGACAATTAACTAATCAGTTTGGTCTCCAAATCAGAACATGTACTCCAGGTGGCCGATATCAGTTTTCCCACAGATCTGTTAGGCTACTTTCACACTAGCGGCAGGCCTGATCCGGCAGGTGAAGGGTGCTGCCGGATCAGGACTGCCGCAGCGACGTGTGGAGCCGGAACCGCGCTCCGGCCCCACACATGTCACACAGTACATACATACACACACACATATAGACAAACAAATACACATACATACTTACATGCTCCCGGCAGGTCTTCAGAGCGCCGGAGGAGCAGGACGGCGCGCACAGGTGACGATTCCCCACAGCGCCCTCTGCTGGGCGCCTGGTGGAATCGTCATCTGTGCGCGCCGACCTGTCCCTCCGGCGCTCAGAAGACCTGCCGGGGAGCATGTAAGTATGTATGTGTATTTGTATGTATATATGTCTGTGTATGTTTAGGTGTATGTCTATGTGTGTATTGTGTGTATGTGTGTATATGACGGATCCGTCATGAACTCCATTGAAAGTCAATGGAGGGCGGATCCGGTTACCATTGTGGTCACACCAGACGGATCCACCCCCATTGACTTGCATTGGGGGTCATTCCGGATCCGTCTTGGTGCGGATGCCTGGACCGGAGAGCAAACCGCAGCATGCTGTGGTTTGCTCTCCGGTCTGAAGACGGAACGGAATGCTTTCAGAAGCTCTTCCGTTGTCTTCAGTTCAGTTTTGTCCCCATTGACAATGAATGGGGACAAAACTGAAGCGTTTTATTCCGGTATTGAGCCCCTATGACGAAACTCAATACCAGAATTTTAAAACACTAGTGTGAAAGTAGCCTTACTTCTGTCATATGCAACATGGCCATTGAAAAGGTGCATAAGATTATATAACCCATAAGATCCCATCGCCATACATGTACAGTGCTTTGCCCGCCCGCTCAATTAGCAGCAGGGGTCTGGCTGTTCCTGACAGACGAGCTCCTGCTGTATACTCCAGCACAGGTGAGTACACCAATGCCTGTGTATTTACCCCTTGTATGCCACAGTCAAAGCTGACAGCGGCATGCACAGGGTGTTTGGAAGGTAAAGACACCCTCCCCCACCCCATCGGGTTGCCGTGCTGTGGTCACAGGGACCTGATGGCAGGAACAACAGCCCAATGCCTTACACAGGCATCGGGGCTTGCCTCTTACGGAAGCCTGTGAAATCCAGCTCCAGGCCGAGTCTCATAGGCACAATGTCAGTGTAATACACTAACGGGCAATGCATTACAATACATAGTGTATCGTAATGCATTGCAGAGGGGATGAATCCCCCAAAGGTTTCACAGTGGGAGAAAAATAAAACTTAAAAAAATGTTTAAAGTGTTCTTCACAATAAAAAAAAATGTCAAGTAAAAAAGAAAGGAAAACAAAAACCATCCCTTTCCCATAATAAAGACATATAAAAGTGTAAAACCTAGGTATTGCTACATTCGTAACGACCGGCTCTATAAAAATATAACATGATCAGGTGAACACTGCCTCACAAAAAGTGTCAAAAAGTCTTTATGTACCCCAAAATGGTACCAATCAAACCGTCACCTCATCCCGCAAAAAACAGCCCCTACACAATTGCCCCCCCCAAAAAATGAAAAAAATATGGCTTTCAGAAACTGGCAACACTGAAACAAGATTTTTTTCTGTGTACTGTGTAAAACTGAACAAAAATTAAAAATAGACATATTAGGTATCGCTGCTTCCATAACGACTGCTCTGTAAAAAATATCACATGATCTATCCCCTCAGGTGAATGCCCTAAAAAAAAAAAAAAATGAAAACTATGCCAAAAGTCATTTTTGTCACCTTGCCCCAAAAAAGTGTAATATTGAACAATCAAAAAATCATATGTACCCAAAAAAAGTACCAATAAAACATCTGCTCTTCCCGCAAAAAATGAGCACCTATACAAGACGATCAGCAGAAAAAAATATGGCTTTCAGAAAATGGAGACACAAAAACATGTTGTTTTTTTTTGTTTTTTTTATTTAAATGCTTTATTATGTAAAACTGAAATAAAAAAATAAAAATACACATATTTACAGGTGAATACTGTAAAAAATAAAAACTGTGCCAGAACAGCCATTTTTTTTTGTTACCTTGCCTCACAAAAAGCATAATATTGAGCAATCAAAAATCATATGTACCCCAAAATAGTACCAATAAAACTGTCAACTTATCCTGTAGTTTCCAAAATGGGGTGACCTTTTTGGAAGTTACTACTATAGGGGTGCCTTAGGGGGTCTTCAAACTTTAAAAACTATATGATGCTCTTTCCCTTCTGCACCCTGCTTTGTCTCATATAGCAGTTTACGACCACATTGTTTCTGTAAACTGCAGAATCAGAGTAATAAATATTGAGGTTTGTTAACCCTTGCTGTGTTACTGAAAAAATGGATTAAAATGGAAAATCTGCAAAAAAAATAAGTGAAATTTTGAAATTTCACCTCCATTTTCCTTTAATTCTAGTGGAACACCTAAGGGTTAACAATAGAGATGAGCGAACGTGCTCGTTACGAGCACTGTAGCGCTCGGCTCCCCTGCGCAATACCCGCAGGCATTGCGGATCCATCCTCAGCTGCATGTAAGGCAATGGGGACGGATCGTTTGGTATGACACTCATACCAAACGGATCCGTCCTCCTCACCCGACTGAAAGTCAGTGGGGACGGATCCGTTTGGTATGAGTGTCATACCAAACAGATCCGTCCCCATTGACTTACATGCAGCTGAGGACGGATCCGCAATGCCTGCGGGCATTTGTTCGCAGTGGAGACGAGCGCTACAGTGCTCGTAACGAGCACGTTCGCTCATCTCTAGTTAACAACTTTTCTAAAATCAGTTTTGGTGTTGGTTCTAAAATGGGGTGATTTCTGGGTGGTTTCTACTACGTAATACCCACAGAGTGACTTCAGAACTGAACTGGTCCTTTAAAAAAAAAGTGAGTTTTGGAAATTTTCTTAAAAAATTTAAAAATTGCATCTAAAATTCCAAGCCTTCTAACGTCCTAAAAGAATAAAATGACATTTACAAAATGATGCCAACATAACGTAGACATATGGAAAATTCAAAGTAATTATTTTATGAGGTATCACTATCTGCCTTAAAAGCAGAGAAATTCGGATTTCAAAAATTGCGGATTTTTCCAAATCTTCTGTAAATTCTTGAATTTTTTTTTAAATTTAAATTAAAAAATAATAAAAAAAATAAATTAAGGTAAAACATATTGATTCACATTTATCACTAACATGAAGTACAATGGGTCACGAGAAAACAATCTCAGAATGGCCTGGATAAGCTAAAGGGTTTCTGTCATCACATTTTACCATATTAAACCAGATAACATTTGCAATGTGCAAATGTCACCTGAGGTCTAATATGGTACAAATATACCTCTGTGTGTCCCCGTTTTTATAAAAATTCATCTTTACTAATATGCAAATTAGCCTTACTAGGTGCAGGGGGCGGTAATCCCAGGCCTGTGCCGTGCGTGCTTATTTCGGCGCAGGCGCAGTGAGTACCGCTGGCTGTCGGGCTCCCGGCTTCCTCACTGCACCTGCGCCGCCTTCTCTTCCGGGTGTAGTGTGATGTCATAGGCGCAGTGAGGAAGCCGGGAGCCCGACAGCCATCGGCACTCACTGCGCCTGCGCCGAAATAAACGCGCACGGCGCAGGCCCGGGATTTAGAGCACGGACAGGGCCGGCAGCAGAAAGAGCAAGCTGCCTTGCCCTGTCAATCACAGCCGAGGAGGCGTGAATAGAGGTGGGGAAACGGCGCCACTAGGTGCAGGGTTACCGCCCCCTGCACTTAGTAAGGCTAATTTGCATATTAGTAAAGATGAATTTTTATAAAAACGGGGACACATAGAGGTATATTTGTACCATATTAGACCTCAGGTGACATTTGCACATTGCAAATGTCATCCGGTTTAATATGGTAAAATGTGATGACAGAAACCCTTTAAAGCATTCCAGAGTTATTACCACATAAAGGGACACATGTCAGATTTGCAAAAATTGGCCTGGGATTTAAAGGGGTTCTGCAGTTCTTTTATACTGATGATCTATGCTCCAGGCGCGCAGTGGCCTTCTCACTGTTTACCACAAGAGCAGTGACGTCACGACTAGTATCACTGGCCTGGGCGCAGCTAAGCTCCATTCAAGTGAACAGAGCTTAGCCCCGCCCCAGGCCAGTGATACTAGTCGTGATGTCACTGGGCCTGCAGTAAACTGTGAGAAGGCCGTGGCAATCCTGAAGCGCCGCTGCCTTCTCACACAGGTGATCGGCGGGAGTCCCGGGTGTTGGACCACTGCCAATCGGATGCGGATTAAATATCCAGAGGCTAGTTTATCACTTTAAAACAACTGCAAACCCCATTTAAGGTGGAAAGTGGCTCTGTACTGAAGGGGTTAAAAGAAACCCGTGGGCCTCAGCCTCTAAAATAAGGAGTGGGGTAACCCATAGCATTCAATAGAGGACTCTGTTTCATTCATTGGAGAAGAAGTGCTGACAGATTCCCTCTATGCCCTGCTGAATGTTACATCCTTGCCAGTTACAGCATATCATGGGATTACTCCCATATTCATTTAGAGGCCTTCACAACATGTTTAATGTAACCGCCACCATCCGTTTCATTTTCTGTATGTCGTATGCAACCTTGAGATGAGGGTTGTTAACCTCTGGCCTATACAAAGCACAAGGGTACAAAAGAAATCGTGTCCTTCCTATGTAACACATTCAGATTAACTTTGATTAACGTTGATCCATCCTTTAGCTTAAAATCCAGAAAATTCTCTATATTACCGTAATATTTGTAAAATGTTCATGTTGTAATTTGCTGTACAATGCAAGAAACAATTCTATTTTTTTTTCCCCCAAGAGCTTAAGAATAAACTAGACGGAGTTAATAATTCAGCTCCTAAAAAGGATGCAGAGGTGAGTCCGCGTGGTATGATTTACCGAATGCCTCCGATTTTGTTCCTCCAGCGCCGAGACGGTGTGTGTGTGCGCTTTGACAAGGTCAATATAAAGCTATTTCTCTCCTGGCTGCACATTGTAGGTAATACTCAGGAGTAATATTGCAATTATTAAACATGGCAATTACACTGAGTGATGCACATTCCGACTGCACAATTCAGCTGCGTTGCCTGAGGGTGCATAAAATAAAAAGGAAACCTAAATAAAAATTGATAGAAAGCCACGAACAACAAGCGGGCCTGAGGGGAAATAGTTTCATGTCGAGGTCTATTGCTTGTAGACTGCTGAGGATTTACTCCTGAGGCTTGAAGGGTATCCAAACAGCCTCAATAAAATGATTTCCCAGTCATTCTGCTCCGCTCATGTATTATTTATGCGGCAGTCTCGCTGCACGCATGATGGATGTGGACACTTAATTTCTTTTAGCCATTCTTCATATGTACGGCTCTTGAACAGGTGACTAAGCCATTTAAGTGCTGAGTGGGGCCTGTTAACTCTTGCAGTGCTATACAAATGGCAGTCGATTGTATTAAGAGTCTGACAATGGGTATTTACACATTATTGTCACGCTCGGCTGTCATCCGTACCCCGTCTAGAGCCGGAGGGTTTGTTCCAGATCTTAATTAATTAATCATACGATGGATGAATTGGTTATATTGTCACGTCTGAGCAAATATTCTGCCTAGGCAGGCACTTTCTTCTCTTTCCTTTTTTTTTTTTTAAAGTCTTGAAATTAGTAAGAAGATGTAGCCAGACTGGCAACAAGGAGAGGCAGTTTGATTGAATAGTAACCAGCAGACCAATGATCAATCACACAAGTTTCTTTGTAGCGCCTGCATTGTGTGACGCCGATGTGGAGCGGGGTATGAATGACTTCAGCTTGTGAGGCTGACGCTACTCATTATTCATTTCTAGAAAGTAAAGAGTGATGCCGCAGCGGTGGACAGCTCCATCCAGTCTTTCATCATCGAACGTGGAGATTTGGACTTTGCTGAGGTGTTGTGGTGTAAAATGAGGAAAAGTAGGTGATTCATGTATTGTGTGTGTGTGTGTGTATATATATATATAATTTTTTTTTATAAATTTTTTTGTTTTAGTTCCTTTCTTAAAGGGGTTATCCAACCCTTATAATGCCCCCAAAAATGCCTGGACTTATACTTACCCCTGATGCCTGCACGGACAAGGCTGCATCTCCCCGGCGTGCAATAGCAGGCCATGACAGGAACAAGCCTCCCTAGCATCACAGGTGACGCTAGGGAGGCTCGTTCTCGTCACAACCTGCTATTGGCTGCCCCTTGTCACCAGATGTTTTGATCCGCGCGACGCAAGATGCAGCAGTGACCGTGTGGGTGCCAGGGAGCTGGGTAAGTATAAACTGTACGTGGTGCCAGGGAATTTTGGGGGACATTATAGGGGTTGCATAACCTCTTTAATGAAAGGACCATGATAAGCATACATATCCAGTGCCACCATCTCACAGACAAAGTAGCAGGCATATTAAAGAGCATCTGTCAATGGGAAATACATAAGCTAGAGGGATTTGAGGTATGGGAACAAAAGGGAATCCAATATATCCACCAGATATTTGACAAGGCGATTTTGAAATCGTTTCAACAGCTGCAGGAGGAGTTTGGCCTTCACAAATCTAGTTTCTTTGCATATTTACAACTCCGACATGCTATTCAATCTCAGGATAAAGAAGTCCCTGTGAATATAGCTACCACAGCATTATTAGATCACTTGGTGCAAGCGTCTGCCTCATATAAGCTAATATTTGCGTATGGATTTCTTTTGGAGAAGAGTTTGGGAGATCCACTTATTGGGCTGAAGGAGAGATGGGAGAAAGATGTGGGACCCTTGTCCTCTGACCAGTGGCAGTCCATTCTAGAGAGCACACCAGTACTATCCCTCGGTGTGGCCCAGCGTAGATCACAGTTTTCTGTTACATAGAGTGTATAGAACTCCATTGTTGCTCTATAAAATGGGAATTAGACCAGATGCCAGATGCCCTCGATGTAATGACCCAGAGGCGGATACTCTCCATATGATGTGGTCGTGCAGGGAGCTTGGCACCTTTTGGTCCGAAGTGTTTAATATGATAGACACCACATTTAATATAGTAATCCCCAGGGTCGCCTCATCTGGGGTGTTGGGACTCACACAGGACCTTCCAGTAACGGAGGGACAAAAATTAGCGATAGCAAAAGTTCTATATGCTTCTAGGAAGCTTATTGCAAAATATTGGATCCAGCCATTGGGTCCGAACAAACAAGAGTTAATTGGGTCTGTAAATCAATTGATACGTATTGAAAGAGGTATTTACATGAAAAGGGGGGCTATGACCAAATTTCGGAAACAATAGGAGTATTGGTTTACTCTTTCAGGGTTGGCATCGCAAGAATTACTACGATCCTGGGTGTTGGATAACATGGGGCTGGCAGGTCTGGTTGGGAGGAGAAATAACACAATGTTGGTTTGACAGGAATATGGAAAACTAGATAAGAAGACAGGTTGAAATGTATTATCAATACTGTGTAGTGGAAGTGGGCACCACGCGGAGAAGGGGTAGGGTGGGGTGTTAGTCTGTAGTCTGTAATGTATGTTGTCTTAATGTACTGTGATATACCAAAAAAAAGGAAAATTAGCTTGATTGTATTATCAAGTGTTTTTGTGGCTGTGGGAGATGCCGCCAGTAGATAAAGTGGTAGTGTTGCTAAATCTTTAATGCAACATTGAAAAAGGTACAAGGAATATTAGTAACGTATGTATAGATATGCCAGGGTCAGGCCTGCTGGCTTTGTCTCTCATGGTGGCATTTGGGTCTATGGTCAGAGGAATGGGGGCAAATGGAGGTATATATTTCAGAAGCTGTAAGTTAGCTTGGCAAGATATGCCCCATAATAATGTTAATTGCATGACTTAAAAAGGAAGAGTATTCCTTCTGTACATTGTAAGAGATCTTTAAAAGTATATTTGCTGTATGCCTTTCTTTTGTTGATAGGGTCAAATGTTTCCTCTGACGTGCCAAATGACGACATGACGAATGTATTTTGTATCATTATTCCGTGGTTTTCACGGTGTTGTAGTTTTATTATGCCAAAACTCAATAAAAACAACTTGATTTAAAAAAGAGCATCTGTCACTATGATCAAAACCCTCAAAACATTATGCTGAACAGGCCGAATCCGATGTTCTACACCCATTCAGGGAGTAACACAAGGTAGTCAGGGTCTGGTTTAAAGGAGAATGGCTGCTGACTGAGTCAGAGAGACCAAATCTTCAATGTATAAATGTATCTTGGATTGTTTTTGTTTTTTTTAAACCATAGCGCCATAGTAAAAAGTCCTCAGTAAGGGGTAATTTCACATTTAGCAATGTACGAAAATATAGGACCGCCTTTCTGAACATTATTATAACATTCTACATTTACAAATGGAAGAAAACATTACAAACCACACCTTTCACGTATTTACAACAGCCAGTATAGCACATGTATTGCCCAAAATTCCCTTGCCGGGTTGAGATGCCATCCAACGTTCACACACTACATACAATGCTCACAGGCTCCACATACCTGGACTCACAAAGGGTAAGGAAAACAGGATGAGAATGTGGTTCTTTGTGGTTAAATGATTGCTGTAGAAAAACACTATCTATGGATATTCATTGATATAGAGGTATTATCTCTAATGCTAGTTTGCTATGTTTGTTGTATGCAGGTGTAGCGTCTTATCAGGATGTTGTAAACTGCTTCTCACTCGTCATACAATCCCTGAGACATGGCGATGTGCACCCCTGGGTAAGATTCCAATTGGAAATATTTTCCCTGTAGTGTTTTTGGGAATATAGTGCCTTAAACAAAAGTAGGATCACTGGTAGGTGCAGGCAACAGCCTCATGTATACAGAAATGGCGGACACCTCCCTAATATTGTTTTAAAACTGTCTCCAAAGATATACTGGTATTTATCATAGTCCCATTTTACGTCATCCTCATGGCGTTGTATTCTTAGGCTACTTTCCCATCTGTGCTTTCCCCTTCCGCTATGGAGATTCATCATATCTCAATAGCAGAGGAAAACGCTTCAGTTTTGTCCCCATTCATTGTCACTGCGGACAAACCTGAACTGAAGGGAACGGAGTGCACCAGAATGCATCCCGTTCCGTTTCATTGCGTTCCCATGACGCACACAAAAGTGATGCAAGCAGCGTTTCTGAGTGCGTCCTGGGATGTGGAGCAGGACGGATCCGTCATGACCTTCAATGTAAGTCAATGGTGACTGATTTGTTTTCTCTGACACAAAAGAAAACGGATCCGTCCCCATTGACTTACAGTGGTTTTAGAGACGGATCCATCTTGGCTATCTTAGAGATAATACAACCAGATCCGTTCATAACGGATACAGATGGTTGTATTAATATGACGGATCCAGCAAAACCGCATATGTGAAAGTAGCCTTACACTGATCACATCACTTATTATGGCATTCATCAAGGTGCTTTTTTTCTTCAGAATTCAGTATACAGTCTGCAGGTCTGCAGATGACCGCCCGGCTGCCAGCACAGGAGAATGCGGCACCCTCTGATACCATGCCCCTTTTCTCCATATGTCAGTGCTAGCAGCTGTTTAGGCATCCTGCATGCTGTATAAGTATTTTGGTGAGGGAAAGGATTTATATCCATAATTGTCAGATGAAATTGATTATGAGTGATGAAAAACATTACCAGAACTGGAAACATGGGTCTTATATAGCTTATCACAGGATTGATGCACTGGTTTTCTAGTTCACTGCTGAAGTCCAATACAACTTTTAAAGGGTTGTTTCAGCTGAGCTGTAATACCAGGCGCATCCCATGGACAGGAGTGGCACTCTTTCTAGGAAAAAAAAATTATCCTTTTTCTAGTCTCAAACATCCCTTTAAAGTGGCTCTCCAGCCATGGACTCAAAGATGGTATGCTGGTCAGTACCTACAGTATAGATGATGCATATATGATACTTATTTCCTTCATTGCTTAGCTGCTTTTCAGTTCAGCTACAGCTTGGCTACAGTCACTACAGGTAGTCTGAGACACCCCCCCGTCTCATCATTGGTTTAGACCGCTGCTCTCTCCCTCTCCTGCAGTTCCACCTCTCCAGATTGGCTGCAGTGTATACACATGGGTCTCCAGATCTCACCAGGTAGTCAGTGTGTGGACAGCAGATTTATATTACTGCAAAGTGCAAATTACTAAACCACCAGAGAGAAACTCTGCCATACATATACCAAGGGGAATGAGCCTTAGTAAATAGGAGCCTGGAGGGTCTTTTTTTTTTTTTTTACCTACAAGATGACTTTAACAGTTAATACTTCATCAGTAAAGATTTCTATACTGTTGACTGGGGAAGTCTTCTCCTGTTGGCACTAAATAATTGTTTGCTTATTCTAGATCCATCGTGGGAGCAGCAGCACACTGAGCAAGCTAATTCAGCAGTCCTACCACGGAAACATGCAAAGTATCTCCCTTTCAGGCCTCACTCCCATCCGCATGCTGCTAGAGATTGGTCTGGACAAGATGAAAAAAGATTATATCAACTGCTTTATAGGTTCGCAGCTTCTGAGATCTCCTACTGTGACATTATTCACACATAGTAGAGCCGTCATGTTGAAAATTAATATAAGCTGCTTTGCATACTTTTTTTTTTTCCTACGGTTTCTTTTTAAGATCATAATCTATAAGTTATGTTTCTTCTGTGATGGTTGGGAGAAATTAAGGCCAGCGTGATTTATTCAGTATATCAATAGAAGTAATCTTAAATTAGATCAGTCAAGGGGTTGTCTGATCTGAGACATTGGTGGCATATCGCTAGGTTGTGCCACAAATGTCAGATAGGCACAGATCCCACCTCTGAGACCTGCACCTATTTCCAAAACTGCACCTCGAATGGGAAGGAGAGCGCATGTGCGGCGTACTCTCCCTTCATTTCTATGGGAGTTTCAAGAAAAGTTAAACGCACGTGCTTGGTTTGGAAATCTCATAGAAATAAATGAAGAGCGTGCCACACAAATGCGGCTACCACTCCATTCACTTCAATGGGATAAAGGTGGGACCCGCTCCTATCTGACATTCATGGCATAACCTAGCGATATGCCACCAGTGCCTCAGATGAGACAACCCCTTTAAAATTCAATTTTGGCTTCATTCACACTTTTAGTAAGATTACAGAACTTTAAATAATAGTGGTAACATTTATATAGTGCCAACATATTCTACAGCATCTGGAATTCCTCCCAATATGTAATGAAGAAACTGATTTATCTTGAAGGGCATATTTCAAAAATATATAGGTAGGACCAGGGTACAGTAGTCAGATCCCTGCTAGTCATATAATGGTAACATAGTTTGTGAGGCTGAAAGAAAGGCATATGTCCATCCAGTTGATCAAGAGGAAAGTAAAAACCCTCAAGAGGCAGGAGTCCATTTTCCTCATTCTGGGGAGGGAATTAGTGTGGAATCAGACTAAATCTGCTGATCCCCCCCCCCCCCCGCATCATTGACCCAAGAATCTAATAACTATAACTTTTAATATTAGTAAAACACAAGAAAGCCCCTCTTGAACTCTTTTAGTGAACTTACCATTACAACCTCCTCAGGCAGAGAGTTCCATAGTCTCACTGCTCTTACCGTAAAGAATCCTCTTCTATGTTCGTGTACAAACCTTCTTTCCTCCAGATGCAGAGGATGTCCCCTCGTCACAGTCACAGTCCTGGGGATAAATAGATCATGGGAGAGATCTCTGTACTGACCTCTGATATATTTATACATAGTTATTAGATCTCCCCTCAGTCGTCTGTTTTTCTAAACTAAGTAACCCTAATTTTGATAATCTTTCTGAGCACTGTAGTCCACCCATTCTAGTTATTACTTTAGTTACATGCCTTTAAATCCTCTCCAGCTCTGCTATGTCTTTCTTGTGAACTGATGCCCAAAAGTAAATATGATGACGACTATATAGCCTATGTTACACAGGTACATTTCAATTTTAAGAGACTAATAGACCATTTGTGTTAACAGGTCGAGAACTTGCGACATTCAATTACTTGGTATGTTTACAAGATATCACTTTTTTTCCTCATATGACTTTGACAATGTACATACCGTATTGTTCGGACTATAAGATGCACCGAACTATGATACACACCTAGGATTTGGAGGAGGAAAATAAGAAAAAAAAACCTTTTTCATCAGACCACAGATCGGACCCCCATCAGCTCCGCGTCAGACCTTAGATCGGACCCCTATTAGACCTCCGATCAGACCCATAAAATATATAAATAAACTTACCTCGCATGCTCCAGACAGAGCTGCCACTCACTGCACTCTGGTCTTCTTCCGGCCCACGCTGCACTGTGACCTGACGTCGCACAGCTCCAGGTCATAGCAAACATCTACAGGCACTACGTTCTGACACTGTATGCTGTCTGGACACAGAGTGGGGCCTGGAAGAAGACCAGGGAAGGTGAGTACTGCACAGTGCTTCCCTCACCACTCCCTGAACCTCCCAAATGCTGATGACCACTTCCATAATGGAAGCCGCCGTTAGCATTTGGACTATAAGACGCACCGCCACTTTTCCCTGACTTTTTTGGGGGAATAAATGCTTCTTATAAAAGTAAAACAATTTCTTCAAGGTAAACTAGCTTTTCTGCTTCACGTCATGACTTTAAAATATGTAATCTGTATTAGTTCCATGATGGGTTGCTATAAGCAGAACCTACATTTTTTCCTTTTGTCTGTTTCATATATAAGATCTGTTATAATACTGTACTTTCCTGCTCAGGATTACTTCATCAGCACATCCGTGGATCTTCAAGAGCAGGTGCACCGTGTCAAGAAGCTGCATCATATGCTGGAGGTGGTTGCAAACTGCAATGCTTTTCTGAGCCTGGAGCATGAGAACCTCTTTCCGCTTACACAGTGAGTGTGTACTAGAACAATGCTCACATAATGCCTAAAACAAAACTTAAGGTTGTTCTATCCAGACATTATATATTCACAGGATATGCTGTAAATGTCCAGTAGGGACCCGCTTCTATCTAAAGAACCGGGGACCGGTTGTACATCACTGGGAATGGAGAGGAAGCTTTATATGCGCGGCTCTCTTTATTCACTGGTGTGGTACTTCCAAAAATAGCCAAACCCTTACTCGGCTATTTTTGGAAATCCCATAGCAGTGAATAGAGAGAGCCTTACACTGATCACATCACTTATTATGACATTCATCAAGGTGCTTTTTTTCCTCCAGAATTCAGTATACAGTCTGCAGGTCGGCAGATGACCGCCCGGCTGCCAGCACAGAAGAATGTGACACGCTCTGATACCGTGCCCCTTTGCGTGGCCTCCACGCCATTCCTGGCGGCACATGCAGCTACCTGCACCTATTGAACATTTATGGGATATCCTGTTGATATCCTGTTGAAAGCAACTGCAGTTTTTTGAGCCAAAGGCCGAAGCAGATCAAGCAGGAAAGAGAAATAGAAGTATTTCCTTTATATTTCCCCTTCCTTTTGAATCCACTTCTGGTTTGGGCTCAAAAACTGCAGCTTTTTTCCCCCCAAAAAAATCTATGAAACCACTCTAAACCTGATTAGATAGATATATAAATATACATTGTTCCATGTGCAATTTTTTCCCGCCAGTAATTACTAAAGACTCATTGGAGGAGATTTATCAACACTGCTGTAAAGGAAAACTGGCTTAGTTGTCCAGACCAACCAATCAGATTTATCCTTTCATTTTCTAAAGGAGCTTTGAAAAATGAAAAGAGAAATCGGATTGGTTGCTATGGGCAACTAAGCCAGTTCCACTTTCTAGCAGTTTTGATAAATCTCCCCCTTTTATCTCCTTCTGGTCAGGTCTTGTTTAAAGTACTACAAGGAGAACCCATGGAATGAACAGCATGTCTTCAAGCTTCCAATTCGACCAAGTGTCGTCAGCAGCTTCTACCAGAAGTAAGTTAAGATGTTTAAGTTAAAAAATACAGTCTAGAAATGAAGATATGAAATATTTAAGGGGTTGTCCCATGAAGATTTGTCTCCTCTTGGGACCCCCTTACCCCTGTGAGATAGAAGAGCGTGCATTACATGGATGGCTATTCATAGAAATGAGAGCCATATATTACTAATGGGATCTGAAGATTTTGCACATGGTGATATTATATTCTGAAAACGAGAAGACTTCAAATCTGGTTCACTGCTTGTTGGATAAGTCTTTGTGCTGTAGGACTGGTGCTTCTTTGTCCACAGCAAAGTCCTTGGAGGTTTAAAGGGGTTTTCCAAGATTTTAACTACTGATTACCTATCCTCATTATCCGACACCCGGGACCCCCGCTGATCAGCTGTTTGAGAAGGTACCGGCGCTCCTTTGAGCGTCGCTACCTTCTCCTCGCTTGCCAAGTACAGCCCCGTACATTGTACAGCGGCTGTGCTTGGTATCGCGCTCAGCCCCATTCACTTGAATGGGGCTGAGCTGCTCCTAGGCCGTGTGACCGATGAATGTGACGTCACTGGTCTAGGAAAAGCAGAGAGAGGGCCGCGGCACTCACTGGAGAACCAGTGCTTTCTCAAACAACTGATTGGCGGGGTCCAGGGTGTCGGACGCCCACCGATCAGATACTGATGACCTATCCTGAGGATAGGTCATCGGTAGTATAATCCCGGAAAACCGTTTTAATGCTGAATAAGTGAAGGAGCATCTAGAGGTAGTAATTCTAATAATTTAGGGGTTGTGCTGTACCTTGAATACTAGATCTAGTCGTTAATTGTCGAGTAAATATCTATTGTATTTTTGCAGTTCTCACCCACAGATATGGAAAGTGGAGATCCTTAGTGGACACGGGCAGAAGGAAGTCAAAACTATGTGGCAGCTAAGCGCCCGACCTCCAGTAGACCACGTGTCATTTGATGTCCCAGGTACTGAACCCAATCTGTGCTATAGCCCATATGTGCCCATGACTTCAAACTGTGACATGATTAGGCATATAATACTAGATGCAAGAGGTGAGGACTCGACTGTACAACATAAATGAATTGTATTGAATAAGTGAAGAGTGTTTCTACAGGCATGTGCTTATTCCAAACCCCAGTTACCAAATGACCAGCTCCCAAAATGTCAACTGTAAGCGATTGTCCAGTCAACAGTTGAGAAATTATATGTAAGTCAAGGAATGATTGTCTGCTATTTATTTTCCTCAGAACCTTCTCCTTGGCTGCTTTCTAGCTCAGCTGTGATCTGTGACTACAGTTTAGCTACATTGTCTACAGAAATGTCTAGGGTAGTCCAAGACACTGCAGCTCTGCCTCCAGTGCTTAGCTGTGGTGTATAAAATACCAGTCTATAACAGGGTCCCCAAGATGTCATAGAGAGCTGATCTCTATTACAGTAAGGGCACATTGATTAGGCTACTTTCACACTTGTAGTTAACTTTTCCGGTATTGAGATCCTCCGAAATGCATTCCGTTCCTTTTGGTTGCGTTCCCATACCGGAGAGCAAACCCCAGCAAGCTGCGTTTTTCTGTGCGGCATGGGATGCTGAGCAAAACGGATCCGGCACCATTGACTTTCATTGTGTGTCACGCCAGATCCGTTTTGCTCCCGTGCCGCACAGAAAACCGCAGCTTGGTATGGGAACGCAACCACATAATACAAAATGGATCCGGCACCCATTGACTTTCAATGGTGTTCATGCTGGATCCGTCATTGTTATTTTAAAGATAATACAACCAGTTCAATTTATAACGGAGGCAGGCGGTTGTATTATCAGACACTGAAGCGTTTTAGCTGATCCCTGCCAGATCAGGCAAAAACGCAAGTGTGAAAGAAGCCTTATAAAGTACAGGTAACTGAACCACTCGTGAGAAAAAGGTAGACATCAGGTAATTGCCACAGATATGAGACAAATTAGGATTAGTAAGGAGGTCTCTTTAAGGGCATAGTCGACACACATTTGTGTATAGTATAGCAACTGGGAGAGTGTAATTTAAAGAGGACCTTTCACCACTCCTGACATGCCTGTTTTAATAGCTTCATTCATTCCCCATGTAATAACAATTCTGGAGCATCTATTCTTATGGCTCTATGTTGTGCCATCCTTTTATTATTCCTGCTAGAAGTTATAATTGAATTGCTAATAGCCTTCAGTAAGGGTACAGAGTGTGGTAACCAGTTGGGGGTGTGTACCTGCACAGAGTTACTCTCTCCAATCAGTGCTTCCATGTTTGTGTGCAGGTACACACCCTCAACTGGTCACCTCCCCTCTGTACCCTTACTGCAGACTACTAGCAATTCATTCATAGAAATAATAAAGGAATGGCACAACATAGAGCCATAAGAATAGATGCTCCAGAATTGTTATTACATGGAGAATGAATGAAGCTATTAAAACAGGCATGTCAGGTGTGGTGAAAGGTCCTCTTTAAATTACACTCTCCCGGTTGCTATACTAAATTTATCATGAAATGATATCTGTTTTGATCCAGTTTACTCTTGGAATGGACATAACGCCATATTTTTATTGTTTTCCTAGATGTCCAGACTGACATGACAATGACTGGAGAAAGTGAAGAGCTTCTTTATTGCCAAGCACAGATCAGCTGCAGTCAAGTGCACTTCTTGTGAAAGTGACCAGTCAGGTAATGGCACACCATTCCCATTGCGATATCATATGTGAATAGTGTCTTCACACAAACTGGAAAGGCCTTTTCCAAATATGACCTGTACTGTTGTACTGACCACTGATGGCTGCTGTACCTGTGTACTGAATGAGTGCTGTCTGCATGCTACCTGTCAGGTGATGTGTGTATACCATGTAGATATTGTGTGTATTTGATTGCTATATGTAAATACAGGGTGAGCACCTCAATACAATTTTGCACTAAGGCCAAACCGCCTTCCGCCCACTTTTCTTTATCCTTAGGAATATGATAAAGTGTGTATTTACAAAAAATGACATGCTAGCCTTCATTTCACTGTAAATTTATTAACACTTTTTGCAAAAATAAAATCTTTTCATGTCTATATGGACTTCTCCAGCAGAAGTGTCCATAGTCCTCACCCAAACATTTTTAATCATAGTCTGCAAAATCACGAAGATCAGTCCAATGAATTGCACACAATATATTTTAATTACTGGGGTAGTGGTGAGTAGGTGTAATTACACCTAACCACCACATTCATTTCTATGGGAAGAATCGCTTCTATACAAGTGTATGGAAGCGATTCTTCCCATAGAAATGAATGGGGCAGTGAGGTGTAATTACACCTACTCACCACTACTCCTGTTACGGCCAGCATGTAAACAGTGAAGAGGAGGCAGCGCTGATACGGCGCGCGCCTCCTCTTCAAACAGCTGATCGGTGGGGGTGCCGGGTGTCTGACCCCTGCCGATCTGATATTGAGGACCTATCCTGAGGATAGGTCATCAATATATATAACTCGGAGAACCCCTTTAAGGTTCTTTTACACAGACACACAGTGCACACAAGTATGTCTGGGGATACATCACAGCCTTCCGAAGTATACATTGGGAGTTTTTCCCAGGTTATACATCAAACAGAGGGCAAAAACATGGGGTGAACAAGCCCTAATCAGGGCCAAGAGGTGAATAAAATGAGCAAAATTCAATATAAACATCACTACCCATAAGTGTACTCACAATCCTCTGTAAACACCATGTAGGAGGTACATTTATCATAGCATGCCCTTTTCTTTGTAGAGAACCAGAAGAGGAGCTCTTCAAGTGAAAGTCCTTGCTTCGGGCACAGGTGACAGCACTTATCAGATGGTGATTTTATCGGTGTACCACGTTCTGTGTCCTATTGCTTCCTGCGCAAAAGGATCATCAAAAGCACAGCGCTGATGAGAATGCACAACGTGAAGACTGTAGGCACCACGATCTCAGTCACCATCTCCATGTGGGTGATCAGTGGGTCTAGGACGAGAAAAACCCACCATAAGAACATTGCTGTGTGCAGTGCACTGTATTGGATGGTTCAGCCTTACAAGCTCTCTTTCAATTATAAAATCACTCCATCAGATATCCCTGACCTGACTGGTTTGTGAATTGCAATGTCTTTCCCTTCATTAGTCTGGGGGTTCTGTTTCTCCATAAGGAGAGCACGTCAGTAGTAACATTACTTAATATGATAGATGCTATATAAGGGACCTGGTTAAAGTTGACATGCTATAATTGCTTACAAGCAAGGAATCCCACCCCCTTACCCCCTTAACTTGCTTGTGATTACTTTGGAACGACATTATTAGGTCAGTATCATACAAGCGTCTTTGGTTTTGAAAATACAGTCTGCATTTCCTGAGCCGACCACTTCTCATCTCATTCAAACTCATTGCATCCTAGTGATCTATGCTGCTGTGAGATCCTGTCCATGGAACAGCAACATTCCAATATGGTATAGTAGACCCATGGTTGGACAGTAACTCGCAGCATCATAGGTCACTATGATCCATGGAGATCTGGTCAGATGAGCGGCTGTCACACGCACCATATTTATAGGACTAAACTCTAGAAATGCATTATCACCAGATCATATTCTAACCATCCTACTTTCCTTGCAAAACCAGGTGTCTGTTGAGCGTCTGTCAGCCCTCCTAACGTGTAAGCTCTATGGGCAGTTTTACTAACTTTTTAAGCTTTCATGTGCCTGATCCACACATTTTTCATTACGTTTTCTGCACATTTTTCATGTAAATAGATTTTCTTGGACAATATTAAATGCATGCATAAAATGTTAAGGCCACATAACCATATTGGTTTCTAAAAGCACATCTTACCATGAATTAGCCGCAGTAAATTTGCAGCCGTATTCCTCTGTTCCTCTGATTTTTCAAGAAGAAAACAGACAAAAGTGGAGTGAGTATGAAAATCGGATGACATGAAGTCCTGCACGATCCCAAATTGTTACATCTCCACCACACACAGTTTGGTGTGCTACTGGTTAAAGGGCCCATTCACACAGCATTTTTTTGTCGGCGGAATTTTGGCATGGATACTTGTGCCAAAATTTCGCTGTCAGCCACATTGTTTCTGGCTCCCATTCATGTCAATGGGAAGCAGCGCTAAAGATTGCAGAGGGACAGTTTAAAGCCACTGTCGCACCGAGAAGGGATATGTCCATTCTCAGTGTGGCCGCAGCTTTAAACCACTGGTCTGAAATCTTCAGCGCTGCCTCCCATTGAAAAGAATGGAGGCAGAAACCATGCTGCTGCCGGCAAATTTTCTGCATGGATGTCAGCACCAAAATTCCACTGCAAAATACACTGTGTTAACTGGACCTAAAGGTGCACTTAAATCTCTCCAAGCCATCTACAATGATTTCTGTGGTGGATTCACATGGAGTACAGCTCCAAAGAGCACACAGTATACTTTGCAAAAGTAATGTAGAGACACTAACACAAACATATGTCGGCTGCATAACCCGTGTTATTACTGCGCCCTTAAAATATCAGTATGTTTTTATAACGAAAACTGGAACAGATTTCAGCAAAGTAAAATAGGAAAGTCTTCAAGTATCCTTTTTAAGCTAATTTCACATTAGCCTATCCAGTCTGTCAATTATTCTCTGTGTGTCAGTACAATTAAGTACAGCCAAGGTCGGGCAGGGACACACAGGAATATAAATCATTATAATTCCTTTAGATTGTGTCACAGGAGCAGAATTAAGCTCCGTGTGTCAGAGGTTTTTTCTTGGGCTGAACACTGCTCCAGTGATATATAATGATTTATAATGCTGTGTGCTCAGGTCTGACCTCGGATGTACTGAACTGTACTGAAATAATGGTGTCAGTACAATTTAGTACAGCCAAGGTCGGGCAGGGACACACAGGAATATAAATCATTATAATTCCTTTAGATTGTGTCACAGGAGCAGAATTAAGCTCCGTGTGTCAGAGGTTTTTTCTTGGGCTGAACACTGCTCCAGTGATATATAATGATTTATAATGCTGTGTGCTCAGGTCTGACCTCGGATGTACTGAACTGTACTGAAATAATGGTGTCAGTACAATTTAGTACAGCCAAGGTCGGGCAGGGACACACAGGAATATAAATCATTATAATTCCTTTAGATTGTGTCACAGGAGCAGAATTAAGCTCCGTGTGTCAGAGGTTTTTTCTTGGGCCGAACACTGCTCCAGTGATATATAATGACTTATAATGCTGTGTGCTCAGGTCCGACCTCGGATGTACTGAACTGTACTGAAATAATGGTGTCAGTACAATTAGGGTACTTGCATTATAAATCATTATAATTCCTTGAGGTTGCGTCACAGGAGCAGCTTTCAGTTCAAGAAAAAACCTCTGACACACGGAGCACGTTTCACTGACTGGATGCACTCGTGTAAAATTAAGCCCTATGATTGGGAGTCACTCCAGTTTTTGCAAGAAATATACAGATCCCCACATGGTCCGAAAATATGACCATTTAATGCAGCCCAAACCTGACTTGGAATTTGATATGTTTACTGCTAGTTTCCATGTTTTTGTTGTTTTGTTTTATAGCAAATGGATGTGAATAGAAGGATATGAAGGATTGATCCATGTGGTTACAGCAAGTCACAGTGCATAAGTATAACTTGTGTTTAGTAGGAAAGGCTGAATTGTAACATAAGTAACTGTATGTATATTAACCGATTACTGCCCTTTAAGTTTTACGTTGTTTTTCCTGTTTCTATGTTAATTACACTATGTTCATATTTTTCAAAAAGTTTTATAGCATATGAATCCAGCACAACTTTAGAAATATTAATAAAGGCCGAACAAATTAAGTCTCATGGGTTTGATTGCAAAATGTAGTAATATAAAATTCAGACACTACTATTCTAGTATCAACTCAAAGCTCAAACTTCATCATCAAGTCCCTTAATCTTTTGTCTCTCAAGCCTTTTTTCTATCTGTTGGACTTAGGATGGTTGACACATTTGTTTCAAAAACACTGTGTTTTTGTTGTTGGCTTTTTTTATTAACAAGGAAAGCACTGCATGGCTATATAGAAAAATCATACAAACATTGTGTTTTAAGACTGCTTTCCTGGAGTTTTTTTGGCCTTTGGCGTTTTATTTTATTGCAGCATGCTCTGGCTATTGTATTTGTTTCTCTATAAGAGAAAATAACTAACTATCACCTCCCCAAAAAGGACCTGTAAAATTATATAGAATTTCATGGTGTTTTTTGTGGGCAAAAAAGTGTGGAAGCACCAAAAAGCACCTGGAAATCCTCCAAATTCCCTTTTTCCCAAAAGGTCAGACCTAAAGGCTGGGGGCAATTTTTTAAATTATTGCATTGTACTCATTTTGAGCTAAAAATCATTTTTTAAATTGGTCTTTTTGGAAAAAATATATATATATATCTGGAGCCCTTTTCTCAGTACATGGCTGAGATGCTTTAGTAGCAGGATCTGAATTTTCTCTCTGCTCCGTCAGCCAGCTCAGCTGACTGTTCCTTATTTCTGACCTTATAAACACTCATTATAGCTCAATTCTTATCTTACTGATAAGTATGTGGCTTAAATATGCGTTTATGGCCATTTAGTAATTGACAAATAAGGTTTATTAGATGATGGGCAGAAAGTGAAAGTAAAAAATATAATTTTCACAGCTAGTAAAACAGTTAAAGGGGTTGTCTGGGTTCAGAGCTGAACCATACATACCCAGAATTTCACCCAGACAGCCCGCCTGACAAGAGCATTGGAGCATTTCATGCACCGATGCTCTCCTTTGCCCTGTGCTGAATCGCGCAGGGCAGAGGCATTTTGTGACAAACCGGGCTCTGCCAGGCGGAGGCTTCCGCCCAGCAGTGAGCCCGGTGACATCACCAGCACTGATGGGCGGGCTTTAGCTCTGCCCTAGCCTGTAAAACTGCTTGGGCAGCACTAAAGCCGACCCATCAGAGCCGGTGACATCACCGAACACACTGTTGGGTGGAAGCCTCCGCCTGGCAGTGTGTGTGGTAGTAAACAAAAGAGCCCTTGCCCTGCGCGAACCTGAGGAGGGCAAGGGAGGGCATCGGAGCATGACATGCTCTGATGCTCTTGTCAGGCAGGCTGCCTGGTTAAAAATGTGGGTATGTTCGGGTTCAGCTCTGGACCTGGACAACCCCTTTAACCCTTTGTGACAGAACTACTCAATATTTTTAATAAAGACCAATTACCGTATTTTTCGCTTTATAAGACGCACTTTTTTCCCCCCAAAAGTAGGGGGAAAATTGGGGGGGTCTTTGGGGGAAGGGCTCACTTGTATGTATAAGGTGCCATGACCCCCCATCAGACCTCAGATCAGCCCACCCAGCCACATTCGGTTAAAATAAAAACCTCTCTTACCTCTCCTGCACCGCGGCTCCGCTCCGGGTCCGGCGCTCCTCTTTCTTCTCCGGACCGGCTCTGCACTGTCCTGACCGCGTACAGCGTCAGGACATAGTGCACGCACTATGACCTGACGCTGCACGCAGTCAGGTGACAGTGCAGCGCCGGCCAGAGAAGGCAGAGGAGTGCCGGAGCTGGAGGAGAGGTAAGAGAGGTTTTTATTTTAACCTTATGTGGCTGGGTGGGCTGATCTGAGATCGGATGGGGGCACATTCTGCTGATCTGAGGTCTGATGGGGGCACATTCTGCTGATCTGAGGTCTGATGGGGGCACATTCTGCTGATCTGAGGTCTGATGGGGGCACATTCTGCTGATCTGAGGTCTGATGGGGGCACATTCTGCTGATCTGAGGTCTGATGGGGGCACATTCTGCTGACCTGAGGTCTGATGGGGGCACATTCTGCTGACCTGAGGTCTGATGGGGGCACATTCTGCTGACCTGAGGTCTGATGGGGGCACATTCTGCTGACCTGAGGTCTGATGGGGGCACAGTGGGCTGATCTTAGGTCTGATGGGGGCACAGTGGGCTGATCTGAGGTCTGATGGGGGCACAGTGGGCTGATCTGAGGTCTGATGGGGGTCTGACATGGAGGGCTGATATGGGGGTCTGATGTGATGTCCTGAAATTTATGGGGGGGTCTGATATATATATTTTTTCTTATTTTTCTACTCAAAAATCTGGGGTGCGTCTTATAAAGCGAAAAATACGGTAAAACATCTTTAGCCCAAAATGAGCAAAATGCAATTATAAAAAAAATGCCTCCCGAGGTGTACATAGTCTTTAAAGTGTCACTAAACTTTGAAAAAATGTTTAATATGTCATAGCAACATATCAAAGATTTTGATTGGGTTTTTGAGTGCTGAGACCCCCCACTGATCACTAGAAAAGGAGAAAGCTCACATAATGTGCTCTTTCCCCTTACTGTAGGACACGGGAGCCCATCTTCTGCAGTGAGGCTATATTACCTCATTCTAGTGATCGATGGGGGTCTCACCGCCCAGTCCTCCACCATTCAAAACCTTTGATATGTTGCTATGAAGTATAAAAAAAAACTTTAATGCTCCTTTACAGAGGCTGACAATTGTGGCATTCACTGAGGTCTGTTCCTAGGAACACTTATTCCCGATAATTGCCCTATGTAAATGATCATCAATTCACCGTTAACAAACACAATATAAAGATAGAAGAAAGCGAGCACCACAATATCAATTGAAAAAGGAGGATGCTGGCCATGTGCAAGAGCACTGCAACCAATTACAAGAAAGAGCAATCGCAAAGGATAGCGCCATTCTTTGCATGTGCTCTTTCTTATAATTGGTTGCATCAGTTCACCATTTATACAGCACAACCTGCTGCCCAGCAACAATGAATCTGTATGGGGATGCGTGAATGCTGTGGCTGTTGGCTCTCACCTTCATTGACAACCAGGCAATTATCGGGAATGAACAGTAATTGTCTCCTCCATCAGCCTGTGTAAAGGGGCTTTTACATTGTTCCAGGAAAAACCACTGGCTGTTGAAACATACTCATCAGATAAATAAGCTGCACCTTGTCTAAAGGGTATGGGGATCTGTTGACTGTCTAAAGATTGAGCATGTTGAAATGCTTTGTTCCCATCGGAGGTCAGGTCAGGACGGTGCTTATTGACTTTGAAAAAAGTTGAAATAAACATGCACACTTCACTAAGCTGAGCATGCATTTTTGCTATGGAGGCAGAAACATTGCGGTGACCAACAGTGTGCATCTCCAGCTTCATAAATCATGTACAATGATTGGGTCGCATGATGATTAGCTTCCAGAGTTTACTCTTCTGATATTTACTCTTCTGATAGTGACCATTTTGCATCCTTATTTTCCATTATTATTCTCCACACTACAGATTAAGGCACAGCAAACCTACAGGCATACACCACACTGTTTACCTGCAGCTAGGAGTTGGTTGGTAGTAGAACACGTCTCGGTAGATATACGATGCCAGTTTTCCACCTATCAAAATCAAGTTTCAGTCATTGTTAAAATGTGATCCATCTTCTTGGATCAGACATGGCAGAGCAGCTTCTGCATAGTCTCATGTTTTGTCTTCTATAGTGTAAGGACCTTTATTGGCACATTTATGTCTATATTTCAATAGCTGTGATTTCACCAGCATTGCATATTTTGGAGGTGGTAGTATTTCCCAACCAGCAGCTCTGGAGTCACATGTGGTACTTAGGTTTCCTGCATGTGGCTCTCAGGATATCTGCAGCTTGGGCTACCATTATAGAACCAAGTAGGTTATGGTCTTAGCAGAACATGACCCCAGGGTCAATACACGTTCTCGACTGCATTTACATCAAGTTGTAGAAATTGTATTTTGTGTCTTTTAGTTAGATTTTGGTGAAATATGGGTTATACTATTGATTCTCGGTAACTTATTTTGGCGTTACATTTTCCTTGTGTGACAAGACTGTTTATACACTTACCTCTCTGAGATTTGGGAATCCATTGGCTTGAATGATTTTTTTGTAGAACTGTACAGATGCCTTTGGATAACGTGGTTTGCTTTTGCTCTTGAATTCAACATAATAAAGTCCAAATCTCTCTGAGAATCCTTCATCCCACTCAAACTTATCGAGCAGCGACCAGGCTGTGTACCCCTGGATGTGAACTCCATCCTTTATAGCTGCCACAAAAAGAAAAGCTTATGAGTTAAATTGACTTAAAGGGTTGTCTCTAGAGATGAGCGAGCAGTGCTCGTTACGAGCACTGTAACGCTCGGGTCCCGTGTGAAATGCCCGCAGGCATTGCGGATTCGTCCTCATCTGCATGTAAGTCAATGAGGACGGATCGTTTGGTATGACACTCATACCAAATGGTTCCGTCCTCACCCGTCTTTAAGTCAGTGGGGACGGAACCGTTTGGTATGAGTGTCATACCAAACGATCCGTCCTCATTGACTTACATGCAGATGAGGACGGGTCCGCAATGCCTGCGGGCATTTCACACGGGACCCGAGCGTTACAGTGCTCGTAACGAGCACTGCTCGCTCATCTCTAGTTGTCTTATTTCAGAAAATGGCATTTATCATGTAGAGAAAGTTAATAGAAGGCATTTAGTAATGTATTATTATTATTATCCATATTGCCTCCTTTGCTGGCTTGATTAATTTTTCCATCACATTATATACATCTCATTTCCAGAGGTTACAACCATCCTGCAATCGATCAGCAGTGGCTGTGCTTGCACACTATAGGAAAATGAGCCGGCCTTTCTGGTGGCTGGGACCGCAGGAGTGTGCATAGGCCGGAACTTTTTCCTATAGCAGGGATCAGCAACCTTTGGCACTCCAGGTGTGGTGAAACTACAATTCCTAGCATGCACATTTGCTTAGCTGTTCTCAGAACTCCCATAGAAGTGGATGCAGCATGCTGGGAGTTGTAGTTTCACAACAGCTGGAGTGCCGGAGGTTGCTGACCCGTCCTATAGTGTGTAAGCACTGTGGTCGTTTGTTACACAATATCAGTGTTATCGGTCCAAAAATTGGGTGAAATATATAAAGGCAAAAATAAATTTCTCTGCATATTTGTCTCACCTTTCAGCATCTCGTTGATGTAACCTTTCAGGTACTGTATTCTCCATTCATCGCACAGCTCGGCACACTGCATTTTTTCTGATACTCCATTCTCTGTTACTATCACCATTGGGTTTCCATACTGGGTCTAGTAGAAAAATGTTGCAATAAAATTCTTTGAATTCGGCAGTGGATGCAATGTCGTAGATTGTTAAATATTACAAAATATTGAGCAGATGGAAGTGAGAGAGTCACTTTAAGATCTTGTGGAACAGAAGAGCAGGGTCTTGGAAGTCTGGCTATGGCACAGAGTCCATACCGTTTCATACTGCAGTGCCATGGGCACTATGTCTGCACCATCACTTTTACAGAAGGTTATTTCTGTAATATGACACATTTTTATATCCTTTATACTCTGTAAAACTGGCATTTTATGTAGAGACATAACTTTGTCACGTGCATGCCTTAGGCTACTTTTTAACAACATTTTTAACATAGTTTACACCTTTTTGGGGGGATTTTAGAAGCAGAAATAAATGCCAGGATGGTGGATAATGCTTCCCAAAAGGAAAGTGTTATCCTCTTCTACTTTTTCTTAAATGCTATGTACAACTTTGGGGCCATTTGTTTTTTTTATTATTATAGCATTGTACTCATTTTTTGAATTGGTCTTTATTAAAAATGTTGAAGCCCTGTCTCTGTGCAGTCTTGAGATTCTCTAGTAGCAGGCTCTGAATCTTCACTTTGTTCTGTCAGGCATCACAACTGACAACTCCTGATCTCTGACCTCCTAAACACTCATAATAGCTCAATTCTTTCAATATTTTCTTCTGCTCCCTTTGGGGGCATTTTTTTATTATTTCATTATACTTATTTTAACCTAAAAATCACTTTCTCAATTGGTCTTTATTAACAATATGGAATCCTTTTTTGTGTACAGAGCTGAGAAGCTGTACTAGCTGCCTGTGGATTTTTTCCCAATTCCGTCATCTGAGGAGCAGACGGACTCCTTATCTCTTCTCTCTGACATTATAAACGCTCATTAAAGCTTAATCCTTACCTTACTGATAAGAATGTGGCTTAAATAAGTGTTTATGACCTCTCAGTAGGTTACAGAAAAGTGTAATTAGATGGCCGGCACAAAGTGAAAGTACCAGTCATCCAGCTAGACAAAGAGTTAACCCTTTGTGACTGAAAAGCTCATTATTTTTAATAAAGACCAATTGAAAAGATGATTTTTAGCCAAAAATAAGTTAAATGCAATCATAAAAAAATGACTCCAAAGGTGTACATAGCCTTTAAGTAAGTGTTTATGACCATTTAGTAATTTAGAGATAAGGTTTATTAGATGACCAGCACAAAGTGAAAGTATAATTCACATAGCTAGACAGTAAACCCTTTGTGACAGGCTCATTATTTTAATAAAGATCAGTTGAGAAAATTATCTTTAGCCCAAAATGAGTAAAATGTAATGATAAAAAATTGCCCTGAAGATGTACATAGGCTTTAAAAAGAATTGGTTATAAAATATGCTGAAAATTGGGTTGAATCTCTGAGATCTCAGAGGTTTATAACATTTATACATTACCTTTACAAAATTGAGCAGTCTCCGGAAGCCCCATGGGACAGAATACAGCCACTTTGACTCTGGCTCAGGCCACTTGGGGTCTACCAGCTCTGTAAGGTCTCGGTCTGTGAAGTAACTTGGCCCCTGTGTGGATGGGAAGTTTCTGCTTGTGATATATCTGGTAGTAAAGTGACCTATCCCAAGAAAGTCACTTGTACCTTTAATAAAAGCCTTTTCTTGAGAGGTAAAGATAGGAAGTCTTGACAACCCCAGACCCTGCTGTGCGCTCTTCTGACCTACATGTCAGAGACATATATATTACAATGGGAACACTTACAATTAAATATAATACATTTTGGAAATGTGTTCCAATTGAACTAACAGAACACAGGACTTTTCCAGTCTTACCTATATATTCTTTCATGATCTGTGGGTAATCTCCATTGTAAAGAGGATTTGCGAACCATCCAAAATGAAATTGCACAAATCTTTCTGCAGCCTCAATATCTTTCTGGTTAGAGATGTCCACAGGTTCTCCCCACTCTGTAGTCAGCGAGATCCCTATAATTCCTAAAGAAGAGGGATCGAAAAACAATACAGAATACAATGGGCTGACAATACTGTATTCTGCATTTATTATTTCACATATGTTAGATTTGGTTTTGTAAAAGTATGAATTTATCCCTGTGTAATAATGCAAAGGCTTGTGCTTCTAGGCGGATCTGAGGTTGGTTCAATCTGATTGTTGTACCATCTCTACTGCCAGGTGAAATTGGCCTTAAGTTGGTTTCAGATGACCATAATGTGACACCTACTTATAGCCTTAGGACTTATTCACATTTGCATTTTCCACAGACAGCACACGTACCCATTAATTTGAATGTTTACATAATTTTTTTTTTTACTGACTGTGGGTCGGTGAAAAAATCCGAGACATAAACTACTTTGATCCGTGATGCGAACCAAACACACCCATTATAGTCTATGGGTCCATGAAAAAAACACTGGCATCTGTGTTGCATCAGTGTTTGGTCTGTTTTTCACTGACCACTAATTGGAAATGCTGAAAATAATGGAAATTAACTTTCAGTTGAGCAGAGTCTGTGGAATCCAGATGACACAAAGAGGGCAAAAAATGAACACACAGATCAAACATGGATCCTTCACGGATGAAACAGAAACTGATTTTTTTTCACGGATATCAAATGGACACGGAAATGTGAACAAGGCCTTATACACACTTGTGTATTGCGGTCAGTATTTTGCATCAGAATTTGTAAACCGTAACCAGGAGTGGAACCTACAGAGAGAAATTACACAGCCCATATGAAAGTGACCTAAGGATGAGCTTAGTCCTGGTGGAATTGTTGCAGAACATGCACTGAAAATCCATGGCATTTTTAAAGACTATGGGGGGAATTTATCATTAGGAAAATATTTGAAGTCAGTTTTGCTTCAGTCTGTGTTGGAGTACTTTCTGCCACATTTATCAAACGTCACAGGTTGTTTGATAAATGTGGCTTGCCCTTAAACCTAACACGTCTGTCTAGAGAAGCTACTCCACTTTTCCTACTCCACCCTCCTCCTGGAGTGAGATTGCGACTATTTTGCGACTTTTTTTAAAAAGTCGCAATGATAAATCTGGAGTGAAACTCATTAACATGGCTAACCACACCCACTTTTCCACCCATATTACAAACTGGAGTGAGTGGTGTACACATGCAAAAAGTCGCAAAAAAATGCGCAAAAAAGTCGCAAAAGCCCTATCGTGCGACTTTTTGAAGACAGAATTCTGGAGTGAAGGTGTGATAAATCAGGGCCTATGTACACTTTCGGGAGCAATTTTTTTTTAGTGATTGCATTTTACTCATTTTGGGTTGAAAATCATTTTTTTCAATTGGTCTTTATTAGAGATGAGCGAGCACTAAAATGCTCGGGTGCTCGTTATTCGAGACAAACTTTTCCCGATGCTCGGGTGCTCGTTTCGAGTAACGAACCCCATTGAAGTCAATGGGAGACTCGAGCATTTTTTGCAGGGGACCAAGGCTCTGCCTAGGGAAGGCTGGGTGAAAACCTGGAAACCTCAGAAAATGATGGAAACACGACGGAAATGGACAGGAAACAGCAGGGGCAGCATGCATGGATGCCTCTGAGGCTGCCTAATCCCACCATTACCCCAAATTCTCCTGCAACAGCCTGGTGGTTACCCTCATGGCAATTGTGCTCACCCAGACCAAGAAAGATGAGGCACATGCCCATCACATGTTAGGGAAGCACCCAACTAGGTGCAACGAAGGTCCATCACCCATGCCCATGCTGGCACTGCTCTCCTATCCCCAGCCACACGATGCAGGCATAAGCCTGACACAGCATGGCGGTGACACCAACAAGTGACCAAGTTAGATGAGGTAGCAGGTGAGCCACCCAAAAATTTAGCCTGACGCAGCATGGCGGTGACAACAGAGTGACCGAGTTACACTGAGGTAGCAGGAGGTGAAGCACGGATGGTAATTCGAAGGAGGAGGAGGATGGGTTGGAGGAAGAGGCATAGTAAGTCTGAGAAACCATGACCGAGGTAGGCCCCGCAATCCTCCAAGTGGGCAGTACATGAGCGGCCCCAGGGTCAGACTTGGTCAGAGTGACCGAGCTACACGACGGTAGCAGGTAGAGCACATAAAAAATTTAGCGTGGCCCTGTATGTGGACGTTGAGGGCTTGTGCATGTAGGTGGGCTGAACTTTTTTTCTGCTTGCGCTCCAACGTCTGCTGTAATGACAGCTGAACATTGCGCAGGGACACATTGGTGGACAGTGTGGAGGATCATGGAGGCGAAGGGGTGGAACGCCCACTTAAAAATTTGGCATCAACTGGTACGGCTGTCAACATTGAGCTTGAACTAGTGGGGCATGTGTGGTATCGATTCTTCGCAGTTTAAAATCGTGCTGAGCAGTGAATTTTTCAACAGGCAAAGCAGCGGGATGGTGAGGCTGATAATGGCGGCATCGCCGCTGACCATCTGTGTTGACTCCTCAAAGTTGGTCAACACCTGGCAGATATCAGACATCCACGTCCACTCCTCATTGTAGACTTGAGGAAGCTGACTGACCTGACTACCAGTTCTGGTGGAAGTTGACATCTGGCAGTCTACAATCGCTCTGCGCTGCTGGTAAACTCTGGACAACATGTTTAATGTCGAATTCCATCTTGTGGGCACGTCACACAACAGTCGGTGAGCGGGCAGTTGTAGGCAGCGCTGCGCTGCCCTGAGAGTGGCAGCATCTGTGGTCGACTTGCGGAAATGCGCACAGATGCGGCGCACCTTGGTGAGCAAATCAGACAGATTGGGGTATGTCTTGAGGAACCGCTGAACTATGAGATTGAACATGTGGGCCAGGCATAACAGAACCGCCACCAGGTTACACCCGTTGTCACACACAACCATGCCTGGCTTGAGGTTCAGTGGTGCCAGCCACAGATCGGTCTGCGCCGTGATGCCCTGTAATAGTTCTTGGGCGGTAAGCCTTTTGTCACCTAAGCTCAGCAGTTTGAGCACCGCCTGCTGGCGCTTAGCCACGGCACTGCTGCTGTGCCTAGAGCTACCGACTGAAGGCGCCGTGCCCACAGATGGTAATTCGGAGGAGGAGGAGGGGTCGGAGGAGGAGGCATAGTACGTCTGAGAGACCGTGACCGAGGTAGGCCCCGCAATCCTCGGTGTGGGCAGTACATGAGCGGCCCCAGGGTCAGACTCGGTCCCAGCCTCCACCAAGTTAACCCAATGTGCCGTCAGTGATATATAGTGTCCCTGCCCGGCAGCACTTGTCCACGTGTCCGTGGTTAGGTGGACCTTCTCAGAAACAGCGTTGGTCAGGGCACGGATGATGTTCTGTGACACGTGCTGGTGTAGGGCTGGGATGGTACATCGGGAAAAATAGTAGCGGCTGGGGACCGAATACCGAGGGGTAGCCACCGCCATGAGGTTGCGAAAGGCCTCGGTCTCTACCAGCCTATAGGGCAGCATCTCCAGGCTCAGCAATTTGGAGATGTGGACGTTGAGGGCTTGGGCATGTGGGTGGGTGGAACTGTATTTCCTCTTGCGCTCCAGCGTCTGCTGTAAAGACAGCTGAACGCTACGCAGGGACACATTGGTGGACGCTGTGGAGGATCGTGGAGGCGAAGGTGTGGTTTTCCGGCGGGAGGCGCTCGTGCCGGGGTCCTGGGCAGGGGGGTTGACTAGCAGAGGCAGCGAGTGACACAGGGGAAGGAGCAGTGGTGGGACCCGCAGGAGGTGAACGGCCTTGGTTCCATTGAGTGGGGTGTTTAGCACTCATATGCCTGCGCATGCTGGTGGTGGTTAGGCTAGTAGTGGTGGCACCCCTGCTGATCCTGGTGTGGCACAGGTTGCACACCACAGTCCGTCGGTCATCCTCAATTTCTTTAAAGAACCTCCAGACTTGCGAACATCTAGGCCTCGCCACGGGAGCTTCACTACGTGAAACAGTTGTTGCTGATGCACCAGCTCTGGCCCTGCTTCTCCCTCTGGCCACACCACTGCCTGTTCCAACCTGTTCTGGTGCAGCACTCGCCTCCGCCTCAGAAGCACTGTCTTCACTCGGCTTATCAACCCAGCTTGGGTCAGTCACCTCGTCATCCTCCGATTCCTCAGTCTGCTCCCCCCTCGGACTTCCTGCCCTGACAACAACTTCACCACTGTCTGACAACCGTGTCTCCTCATCGTCCGACACCTCTTTACACACTTCTTCCACTAAGTCAACAATGTCATCACCCACAGACTGCGACAGTTGGAAAACTTGGGCATCGGGAACGAGGTCAGCAGCAACCTGAGAAGTGGTTTGTGACTCTGGGAAGGGTCCAGAAAACAGTTCCTCAGAGTATGCCGGATCGCATTCCAAATTTTCCTGGGAGGGGGCAGACTGGGGGGAAGAAGGTTGAGGTGGAGGAGCCAGAGGAGTTCTCCCTTGGGTAACGTGGGTGGACTGTGTGGAAGACTGACTGGTGGACAAATTACTTGAAGCACTTGAAGCAATCCACGAGATCAGCTGTTCGCACTGTTGTGGTTTCAACAGTCCTCTACCACGTGTCTCTGTAAGTTGAGACATGAAGCTAGGGAGTGTAGCTCTGTGGCGTTCCCCTGCTCCCTCATCAGCAGGTATTGTCTCACCCTGCCCAGGACCACGGCCTCTGCCCCCTGCAGTAATTGAATGCCCACGCCCTCGTCCTCGACCCTTAGCCCTGGGGTTCAACATTTTCTGTATATAAGTGTATTATATATACCAAAAAAAAAAAATAATGGGCCTGCTGTACTGAAACCCACAAACTTGTTCAATCTGAACAAGTTAATATATAGGTGGATAAGTTAGAGCAAAATTACATATTTTATTACGTACCGTGCAGTATGGAGCAATTACACTGAAACTATTAGATTAGGCAGACTTGGTCTGCTTAAGTGCAACCCAGACAAATGTAGCACAGAGATTTTTCTAATGTAGCTGTATCAGTGAGAGCAAAAGACCGTATTTGATTACGTGACGTACAGTATGGGTCGCCTGGACAGAAAATACGGATTGTGGTTTGTGGTGACTGGCCAGCTGAACTGTGACACACAGAATGGTTCCACACAGCTGTATGAAATGGATTTGTATCACTGAGATTAAAAAAAAAAAAACAAACAAAGTTTTTTTTTTTGTTTTTTTTACGTGATGTGCAGAATATATCAGAGAGCAAACTCAGACCCTGCTGACTGTGGCTATTTTCACTGCAACCCAGAAAAATGTCGTATGAAATGGATTTGTATCACTGAGAGCAAACAAAAGGATTTTGCACTGTGACTTCCACTATCTATCAGTTAGACAGAAAAAATCTTCTGCAGACTGTGCCTATTTCAATGAAACACAAAAAAAATTTCCACTTAGCTGTTTGAAATGGATGTGTGTCACTGAGAGCCAAAAAATAAACTTTTTACAGTCTCCCTGCAAAATGCTGCAAATATGGCGGTAGCTGCACTACTAGTGCCAGCAAGCCCAGTCACAAGCAGATAAAAAAAAAAGGGTCTTGTAGCCCTAACAAGGGCTGTTGGGTTCTTTTAGAATCACTCCTGCCTAACACAAATCTAGTAGAACACCCTAACACTCTCCCTGTATCACACTGCAGATCTGTCCCTAACGGCATCCAGGCAGCGACTGAGCTGAGCACTGCGGGCAGTCACTAGTATATTCCAGGGTCACCTGATCAGGCCAGCCAACCCCTGCTATCGACATGTAAGGGCCCCACGTGATGCTGGGTGTACCGCAGAGTCTCCTGGCTTGTGATTGGCTGAGTTTATAGCCGCCAAAAATTCAAAAGGCGGGAGATGCCATTTCCTTGAGCATGGCGAGATACTCGTCCGAGTAGCGAGCACTTACGAGTACCCTAATACTCGAACGAGTATCAAGCTCGGACAAGTATGCTCGCTCATCTCTAGTCTTTATTAAAAAATATTGAGCCGTTCTGTCACAAAGGGTTAACTGTTTTTCTAGTTGTATGAATGTTGTGCCAGTCAGCTAATAAACCTTATCTGTAAACATGGGCGGACTGGGGACTTAAAGTGGCCCTTGAAAAAATACTAAAAATGGCCTCGTTTTGTAGTTGGGTCCAAATTGAAGGAAGGCAGGGCCAGCAATACCATATTGTGGCACATTATACCACCCCAACAGAGACAAATACCACAGTCCATCACAAAATACTGCCAGCAGCACAAAATACATCCCCAAAAACTTCCACTGACAGACTATGAGGAGGGCCCACTGAATTATGAGGAGAATGCACTCCTTGAGTAGAGTGGGGTGCTGTGATCAACGAGAAATTATTCTCAAAACTGGAGGAGGGCCCAGGCAGCCCCCTGGGCATCGGCCCACCGGGAAATTTCCCTGTAAGGTCTATGGCCAATCTGCCCCATCTGTAAATTACTGAAAGGTCATATGTACTTATTTAAGCCACATTCTTCTCAGTAAGATAAGAACTGAGCTATAATGAGTGTTTATAAGATCAGAGATAAGGGGCCCTTCAGCTTCCTGCCTGATGGAGCAGAGAACAAATTCAGAACCAGCTACTAAAGAAACTCAAAGCTGTGCAGGGAAAATGGCTCAATAATTTTTTTTTAAAAGACCCATTTTAAGAAAAAATTATTTTTAGCTCAAAATGAGTACAATGTAATAATAAAAACAAAATTGCCACCAAAGTTGTACATAGCCTTTAACTACAAAATATTTGAATGTTTGTTTGAAAGTGCAAAATAATCAGCACAAAATTCAGGACATGATGTGGATTTTTAATGCCAGAGCTTGACTTTTCTGTTGAAGATTGAGCACATTCATCCTTTGTACTGCAAACAGTAAAGGTCCCTTTACGGGACGATGCATAAGCGCTCCTTCCCTACAATCTGCTGATCGCTAGCGGAGGACCCTGGTGCATTTACATAGCTCCTCCAGAGTATGGGGAGGAGCGATCGCTAAAGCCATCTCTCCTGTCGGGAAACAAGGATTTTTGTGCTGCGCTAACAATCCAATTACCCGAAGAACAAGTGTTTCGCTCGTTCATCGAGTAATTGGCGGTACATTTACACCGCCAGATCATAGCTAACGAGTATTACCATGAATGCTTGTTAGCAATGATTTTTTTCAATTCTCAGCCATGTAAAGTTCCCTTTAAAGCCATGGCTAAGGTATTTGCAACTCAAAACCAGGGGTAGAGTGTGAACAAAGAACAGCTATAATGGAAAGATTTGTGCCTCGTCTATGTTTAAAGGGGTTGGCCACTTTTTGGTTACTACTGACCAATGTATTTGTACGATGTCTATATGACACATACTAATATAGCTTTAGTTGAAATTGTGCACCATTTTCTGTATTTCTTAAGGTATGCCCCTTTGTTGTTGATGATGGGGGGGTGGTCATGTGACCAGGCAGATCACCTCCATGTGATGTCTCCTCCATTCTAACACACTGCACCTGCCTTCCGTACTTGCACTGTTGTGAGTTTAGTGCAGTTGCAGTGTGTTTGAACAGAGGAGACATCACATGGAGGTGATTTACCTGGTGACATGACCCCCAATCAGCTGCCATTTTATGGACAAGACCTCTGTGTGGACAGCACAAAAGACTTGGAAAGCAATGGGGCATACCTAATGAAATATACAAAATGGTGTAGAATTTCACAAAAGGCTATATTAGTGCCATCTTACATACACCTTCATCACAAGCAGCCCCTTTAACGTACACTCCTGGTTCTGCCTTAAGGGCCATTTACACGGCCCAAGAATTGAACAGATCATCGCTAACTAGGTCATCAGTATTAAACACCTGGAAAACCCCTTTAATCTTCTATATTACTAAAAGGACTTCTCTTTCTTTTCTCGGAATAGTAGTAAAGTTTTTTTTCTTCAAATTACTGCTGCAGCATAAGAAACATACCTCTCGCCCTTAAGCTGGATTCTTAGTCCGGTTGCTATGGATACACTTCCTAACAACCCATTTTTCAATGTGACTGTCAGGCAGAGTGTCCCTAGCAACAAATCAGCTATGCCTTTTACTGTTGTATTAACCATATTGTGTATTCTGGTGAGAACAGTCCAGTTCATTTTTAGTATAGTGTAAATGGTTCATACCTTTCTGCCTGCTGCGCCAGTGCTTGTTATAACTGTGCCATACTTTGGCATGTGCCTGCAATATATAAAGATCTGGTTAAAAGCAGACAAAGCCATATTCTATCATTTTTTTTTATTATGTTCCTTGTATATGATATGTTCATATGAGTTTCTTCCTATGTAGTTTCTTCCTAGGGGTTGGCCTACTAGGATATGCCACCAATGTATGATAGGTACGGGTTCCACCTCTGGGACCTCCGCCTATCTCTAGAAAGATGCCCGCAATGTGAAGGCGTGTGGCCACCCTCTGTTCATTTCTATGGGGGTGCCGAAAATAGCCGAGAGAGGTATCATGCAATTTTGACCACCACTCCATTCGCTTCTATGGGGATAACAGAAATAGCCAAGCCAGCGCTCAGTTATTTTCGGCAGTCCCATAGAAATGAGTGGAGGGCAGCCATGAATGCGCGGTCTTCTCTCCTCTTTGCAGACTCCATTCTAAGTATAGGGGTGGGACCCGCACCTATCAGACATCCTAGCGATATGAGATGTGCCAACCCCTATACAGGTTATATAGAGACGAATGTATCATTTTTATCTTGCTATTCCTTGCATCTGTGATGTGTTCATTTAGAATATAGCTGGATTCTACTTTGTCTAAGTTCATTTGGAGGCCTAGTCTCAAGGAAAAGTGATTGATTTTAGTGTTGGTTTGCATCAAGAGATTGCATATCAAAATATAAATCTCTTATATTCATTTTATATTGAGTATAGCATAAGTAAAATGTACAATCCATATATTCAATGTGCATATAATCAGAGTGCTGATGCATCTTGTATTTGTATTCCTATAGCCGTCAGCAGTATATGTTCATAGAAGGTTAACCACATGAGATATAAGGGGCCAGTCACTAACCTTAATGATGTGGTGGGCAGCCTTATATACTCCAGTCCCTCTTAGCTTCATGCCTGGTGCATGTTCTCCGGTCTCATATCCTTCAACAGCGACTGACTAAATGATAAAAACATTTTCTATAAAATAATCTCTTTCCCGGAGGTGGATTATAATATTGCATGATCTGAATTTTATGGCCGTACAATAGTGATGTAACAAAATGGCAGC
Organism: Rhinella marina; assembly: GCA_900303285.1. Classification (NCBI taxonomy): domain Eukaryota; kingdom Metazoa; phylum Chordata; class Amphibia; order Anura; family Bufonidae; genus Rhinella; species Rhinella marina. Next base: position 263,227 of record ONZH01005078.1, on the reverse strand, counting down.
ACAATGTAAGAAGAACATAGTGTTACCACTCTTATTTTCTACATTACTCACCCAGGGATTGTTGAATGTGATCCAGTGTTTCACTCGGTCGCCAAATTTCTCAAAGCACAAGTTGGCATAATCATTAAAGTAAGTGATCATGGTGATGTTCTGCCAGCCACCAAACTTCTCCTGAAGGGTCTACCAGATCACATACAAAATATTAGACATCATAAACCTAGTGATGTAAATTGACTATAATATACATGTCTTGTCCTGATGGAGATATGGAGCTTCTACATTGTAAATTGTTCTCATTTCTTCTGAATGCTATTAGAACAGGTAATAATATGGAATGTCATTAGGACAATCTCTACTGAGTCTGTCAATACTCCATTCTTTCTGTTTTCATCTGCAGGCTGGCACCGTTGAGAAGTTATCAAAACTTTCACCGCTCACAGGAATTTCTAATTATAAAGTATTGACAGATTGAAATAAAGGTTCACAAGAATACACTACACAGGGTGAGGCTTTGTTCACACTTCATTTGTTATCTATGTTTGGTGTGTATGCCAATCGCATCCATGGGGCCGCATTCAGTTGGCGTATGCAAAAAAGGTGCCCTGTTGACAGGAGCGTAGCTAATGGCTCATGGGCCCTGGTGCAAGAGTTCATCTTGGGCCCCCCTTTCCTCAGTCCTTTGTGTGTCTTCTTATGCGGCACAAGGGTCTTTGGGCCCCCTCAGGCTCCTGGGCCCGGTAGCGACTGCTACCTCTGCACCCCCTATAGCTACGCCCCTGCCTGTTGATGTACATTGCTGCACTGTATAGATCAGTGCAGTCGACTATGTCATTCCATGCAGAGGTGTACAGCATGGTACATCACAGCCTTCATACGGAGGTACACATCGGGAAATCTAATGTATGCCTCCAGTGGAAGGCAATAAGGAGGAGAGACAGAGCCATACTGGTACTACTGATGGACAGATCACTGGATAAAGACTGCCAAAAATCTACTGTGTATGTAGCATCTGCTATCTAAGGAAAGAAGGTTGTGCTGGTTTTCCTTGATACTTTGTTCCCATAGGAAATAAGTCCCTGGAAAAATAACTAAAAGTGGCCCTATGTTGTAGGTAGGTTCTAATTGAAAGTAGGCAGGGCCAGCAATACCATGAACACTGCCCCAGCAAAATACCACTGTGCAACAAAATATGCTGCACCAGCATAACCAAATAACACAGTGCAGCACAATATACTGTTCCAGCACCTCCAAGAATATACCCCACTGCCTTGGCCAGAGCCAGCTGCTACTTGCCATCCTCCTACTCAAGTTGCTTCAGGATGGTAACACAGTTGGAATCAGGAGGGAACCTGCGGCCGCCGGCCCAGTACATAGGCGCTTGATGCTCTCAGCATCATCAGGGAGCATCAGACCATTACTTCTCTACCTGATGGCTGTGAGGAGGGCTCAGTCTGTCCCATGGGCATCGGCCCACCGGGAAGTTTCTCTGTAGGTTCTATGGCCAGTCTGCCCCTGAGTGCATTGAAATAAACTTGCATGTTCGTCCGATCATGCAGGGGACCCCAGAGCCACATGTGGCTCTGAGCCACTGGTTGTGGAACAGTGGCCTACGGTGTGGTCAATAATAGTCATACTTCATATTGTACGTAGTGTACAAAATTTTGACACACTCAATTATAAAACAGTGGGTTATCTGTGTATGTGGTGTAGAGTACTACTGCATCAGGGTGGCCCACCACCTATACATTCCTAGGCTTTTTTCCACTATATGTGTTCATATTAGGATCTGATACACATACATTACGGATCACCTCTATGATTCATTTTCCAATTTGTCATAAAAGTTGTTAACTGTCCGTGATTTTTGGGAAAGTTGTCCAGAATACAGTGCAGTATATACTTACCTGTGGCAAGTCCCAGTGATATAAGGTGACTACTGGTGTGATGTTATTTCCCAGAAGAACATTCATTAAATCACTGTAGTATTTTATTCCCTTCTCATTAACACTTTCAGCTGTGGAAACCAATGTGGGAAAATGATATCATATAATTTTTTCAATCACCTGTTACTATGCTATCTCTGGTTATGATTTATTATTTCAACAAATTTTTCATGTATAATATTTAGATAGTGTACTCCTAGATAAGGAAGCCTGAAGATGCTACAAATTTATTATGTATGAGTCAAGGATTTGGGCGTACTTGTAGATCATAGATTAAATAACAGCATACGATGTCAATCAGCTGCTACTAAGGCTACCAGAATATTGACATGTATTAAACGAGGCATGGACTCACGGGACAAGTGTGTAATATTACCACTTTACAAAGTGTTGGAGCGGCCTTATCTGGAATATGCCGTTCAGTTCTGGGAATCAGTATATAGAAAGGATGCCCTGGAGCTGGAAAATGTACAGCAGGCTCCTTGCTTCCACAGCTGCACGATTTAAAACGTATGTGCAAAGATAAGGGATGACCGCCCATACGTATATATATTAAACGGGCAGCAATTTTAAACGCATACCTCAACTTTACACACAACATAGGAGTTTAAACCAAAAAAGAAAACTTACAAATACTTTTTTGTACCAATTTTTAGATATTTCATTCCAAAGAAAGCTTCATATAGACACATATTGCTTATACAGAATCTGCTGCAGGGTAAGTAGAGTATTACATGGTATCCTTTGAACTGAATGACTGACCATGTTACACTGGGCTGGTTGAGTCCATCGGAGTGAGAGCTACTTTTACTTAGCTGTTCTCAGCTCTGGCTAAAAGAATTAGTTCTGAGCTTGGGCAAAGGAGAGAGACGTCCCCTTTAACTTTGGTTGTGCATGTAAGAGAAATATAATGTAATGCAAAATCAGCACAAGATTACTATCACAATGTAGTCTCCACATTCTAAATTTACTAATGTTTTACATTTGCCTAAAAGATAATAAGGGAATAATAATTTTACAACAGTGTACTAAATAAACTCTCACCTTTAATTCCAGTAGGAATTAAACGAGGCCAAGAAATAGAAAGACGGTAATGAGAAACTTTCAGTTCCTTCAGCAATTCTATGTCCTCCTGCAATATGTAACATACAGTGTAAATCCATCGAAAAGATAGAATTCTGAAATTCTCATGAGAAGGACCTAACCCCCACCCTGCATTTCATCTCCTCATCTCCATTGATTTCTTGAAAAGATGTCAGACAAACACTGGTACAGGGTGGATAGTAAAGCTGGCTGGATCAGAACCAAAATAATACGTTTTTACTGTGCCCATTACAAGGGGTTGTCCGAGTTATTTTTTAGTTCTTTGTATGTTTCTAACTAATAAAATTTAAGGGGTTTACAATGCACTTCCTTCATCTGCAGTGGCTCCTTTCTCAGATCTCACTGAGGGTCACATGACCTGTGACGTCAGCTTATGTCCCTGCTCAGATGATGTCTCCTACACAAGCCTGTGCACAAGAAGTCACTGTGCTGGTCATGCCCACTGCACTGGCTGAGCTGCTGCTGTTTTCCCTGTGTTTCCCTCCCACTGTATTCCTCAGGAAACTTTAACCCCTTCTGCAGCACACACTCAGAGCTGGAGGCTTTGCCGAGCAGCTGCAGGCAGTGAAGAGACACAGGATCTGCCCTCCTCATCCTGCAGACACAGAGCTTACCGACTGGAGAAGTTCTGCAGAGCATTTCACAAGAACTGGTAGGGGGAAGATCCTGTGTGTATCAGCGGTGTCATTGTACAGCTGGGAATTGTAGTCCTACACATACAACATGCTTCTGAGTATCCCAGCAGTCAGACATGTCACTCAGGGCAGCACTTTTATTCACTCCCTTTGCAGAGCAGGAGGAGGGGCACAAATATTCATGAGGAAAACCTCAGAGATTGTTGTTATTGCAGGTAAACAAAGGGCCAGAAGAAAACCAGGGAAATGAGGAAACAGATTTTTTTTTGCCTAAAACTTGCTTAACTTAGTTATATATTGCTGACCATAAGATTTACAGTGCTATATTTTTTTCATAACTCAGACAACCCCTTTAACAAAAGGAACCTTTGGCCCTAAAAGGATTGTATGGAATTGGAAAAACATGGCCACTTTCTTCCAGAAACAGCACCACACCTGATTTGTATATGGAAATGAAGCACAGTTCCATTGAAGTGAATGGCACTTAGCTGCAATGCCTCATATAACTTGTGGACAAGTATTGCACTGTTTTTAAAAGAAAGCAGTCACGTTTTACGAATCCTAGACAACCCCTTTAATCAAACAGTCCAATATGGAAACATTTTCCTCTTAACGGTATATCTGCACAAATATTATCTAGAAATAGGAAATTGTCCTGATGTATTATCTATGCTAGTCTATTGTCCATGGCCATTGGACATGCCTCATATAAGATGATGGGGTGTTTAACCCCAATTCCCTTTGCCTTCCTTAGTAACTCTAACATTGAACTGTGGAATGTGTGGTGCAGCGTAAACTGTTCTCACCTTGACTTTATAATACCCATCACATGAGGAATCTGCAGTCTGATTCCTGAACGTTCTTCCCTTTTTATGCGTGAATACATCCCAAATACTGTGTCCTTTTCCATCCTTGTCCCAGGCACCTTCAGTTTGGTAAGCAGAGCTGCCCACTCCCCATGTGAAAGCTATAGGGAACAAGTACACAGTCAAATAATACAGGCAAGGGTGTAACGAGGGGTAGACGGTACTCTAGGGCACCATTGTAGGGGTGTAATTTATGGATCCTAGAAAAATAAAGCAACCTTCTACCTTTACATTTATTTTACCAACCAGTTTCCCTGGGGATTTAAATTCAACATTATCATGCTGAAGTTTCAAGAAGTTAGAAATGGTAGCTTCTGAATCTACAACCCTGGGCACCATCAGAGCTTGTCCTACTCATGAGTACATATAATATGCTTCCCACAGGTAAAAATATGACTGACTAAAAACTCACTGGGTGGAAAAGTGCCGTAATAAAAGGATCCCCGATCAGTCTGTGCCCACTGAAATTCCTCTTCGCCCCAGCTAAACAGTGCCAGGAGCAACAGCTGAGTCACACAGATGAGTGGAGACTTCATTGTATGGCAGATGTAATGGTCAGCTCACAGTCTCTTCAACAGCAGACTTTTTGGTTATTCCGTTTCTGTGACATTAAAAGACAATTTAGGTAAATCACATAATACCCTGTTTTTGGTTTATTTCATTGCAGCATATTTGAATCTGATATTAATGCTGTCCACGATTTTCACACACCAACCAGACTCCATTGAAGTATAACAAGCTATCTATTTTTCTGAAAATGTATGTTTGTCACAGTTTTGCCCCATTGCAAAGATCATTGTCATCAAGGCAATAAAATTAAATGGGTTTCCTGCTTAGACAATTTGTGTTAAAAAGTTCATCGGACAGTCCCATTGCGATTAGCCGTAATCTGCTTATTCTGGCAGCAAGTGTTCAATTACCCTTCAGCACATATAGTATAGGATCTGTGCCTGTGCTGTACATTAAGCCCATGGACTACAATGTATTGTATATGTATAGTATTTATTGTACCGCGTTCCAGCCTGCTTTGTGTCGCAGTATACCTTTTGTTTGTGTTCTGACAACGGATTGTAAATGAATCGATTTTCAATCAAAAAAGGATAAATGATGCATTGAATCATGCAAATTGAAATGAACAGATTGTCAGTGTAATGTACAGCTTTCCACTCTGGTTGATAGATAAGAGTCCTGAACTGGAAACCCTGAATTAAAGAAACACTAAACACAGAAAATGCATAAAAACAATATCCTAGCCCTTCTTCCTTTCTCCTCCTTTCCTCTGGTGATATTTTATCTCATATTACAATTTAAATGGTGAGTAACTTTTCACAGAACTTTGCAAAAATCAATAGTACAAGCCACTGTAGATGAGTGAATTTATTCTAACAAATGCATTCCTCTCATCAGCAGAGCTTCTTCACCAGTGGGGGACTGTCTCCACAGGTAAAGAAGCTCCCACCTGCCACAAGATTTGACAGGGTAGGGCTAAATTTCCTGCCTGCTCCACTGCTCTGATTTGCAGAGCAAGGGCACAGGCTCTGCTTTGGCTTCACAGCAGCATCTGTTAGGGCAGGAAATTGTGAGGGCCGGGCCAGCCCCCCACAGATGAAGAAGCTCTGCTGATGAGATAAAACCATTCATTAGAATTGAATCACTCATCTCTACAAGCGACCATTAACAAACTTTGTAATATGTCTTATCAGAGAGATTTGTCTTATGTTATCAGCTGTTTACCTCCCCCTTCCCCGTTGATAAGTGCTTTTCTTTTTAAAATATGCTTTGAATCCATCCAGGATGGGAGTATGGCACACAAAGATTACATTACACATGTCAATACAAGTCTATGGAGAGAGGAGGGGGGGGGAGTTAGCAGGAGCAAAGTGAGACAGCAAGTGAGATAGCAAAGAGACTGTCGCAGCCAAAGGTCAGCACCTGTCTGTATTGTCATCCATGATCTTGGGGCTGCTTCTGGATGCATAAGAAAAGGGTAGGAAACAGATTTTTCTCTATTTTCTGTGTGCAGTAGATGGCAGGTAGTCGCCACCCACCAGATCAAGAAAAAATGCAAACTAGAAATTCAGCATGCTAAAAATGCCAGATACAAGTCATATAGTCGTATATTACACACACTGTAATATTGCTTAATGTAAAGTTTGGTGAATATATATATATTTATATATATATTCCAGAAGTTCAGCTTATACTTTAATTAAGAATTCCTTAGAGGAATAATTCAAAATTGGGTTTCTAAATAAGACAACCCCGTTAAGGAATCTCAAAGTTGCAATAGCAGTGCTGAAGCTGTGTGAACAACTTTGGCCACTAACAGTCCTAAAGATTAATTTAAATTCAGGGCATTGTTATCAGTTATTTTTGGCTGATAACCAAGAGGTCATAAAATAATCATTAACATCTATAATTAGTAAATAAAGCATATTTTATACTGTGTGTTTTCTAACAGATCCATATTTTTGTAAATTGGGTCTATCTGAAAATACATAGATTAAAAGCAGAAATTAAATGAACAATTCCCATCTTCGATGTCATGCAGAACAAGGGCGGAATTGTATTACTTTTTCATTTAACCTTAATTAAATTTCTATAAAATTCATTCTAAAATATAAAGGATTACAAAAGGAATTATTATGATTGGCTCAATATAAGAAAGAGGAAAAAGTTGACTTAAAGATAGTCTATCACCACTTGTTTCCATTATACACTGCTCCTGATGCCCTGTAGATCACATTTACTGTATCCTATACAGAGGTTTTTGTTGATATATCAATCTTGGTTCCCCGTCAAAAAAGACCTTTATTCTGATATGCAAATGAGCTGAAAAGAGTCCAAGGGACAGTACCCTTGAGCATCAGAGCCCAGCCATTTTCATCAGGCCTGCTCCTCCAATATTCATTTTCTTTATGCCTTCCTCCGTTCTTGACGTCAGTAACCCAGCGCTTAAAATCTCACACAAGTCCATATCACCCATCTGTTTGCGCCTGAGCCGTCTGTTTCCTTCTGTGGGCATTGGTGTCATGCGCTGGCAGGGATGAGCAGCCCTACATTGTAATGGGAGCCCCTTTGGCTTTTTTCAGCTAATTTGTATATCACAATAAGGGTCCATTCACATGTCCGCATGAATGGGTCTGAATCTGTTCCGTAATTTTGCAGAACGGGTGCGGACCCATTCAGTTCAATGGGGCTGCAATAAATGTGGATAGCACCCCATGTGTCCACATCCGTAGTTCAGTTCCATGGCCCCGCAAAAAAGATAGAGCAAGTCTTATTCTTTTCTGCAGATATGGACAAGAATAGGCATGTCTACCATAGTGCCGGCCATGTGCAGTCCGCAAAATGCAGAACGCACATGGCCGGTGTCTGTGTTTTGCAGATCTGCAATTTCACGTATGTGTGAATGGACCCTAAAGATTTTTTTGGGTATACAAAGATTGATATATCATCAAAAAGGTATATCTGGGATACCATAAATGTGATCTACAGGACACGAGGAGCGCTTTATAATGGAAAAAGGTGGTGGTAGACTTCCTTTAAATTTAAAAATTAGCAGGAAATTATAATAAAAACATACATTACGTCTACAAGTCTGAGGAATGTATTTACCTTATTGATGTCCATGAGATTACAGACTGTATACTAGATGTGTTTCCACCTGAGCTCCTACAGATAATCTACGTAGCCTGAAATACAGAAATATCCATGAATTTTTACTCTCTTGCAGGATTAGCTATTGAAAATGAATATTTAATCTTTTTACTTACTATTGCCAAAAGCTCATTTCTTAATAAAGAAATAAGTTAAGATGTCAGGACTTCTAAACTGAACTACTGTTCCGTCACCATATAGGATGTGAAAGTAAAGAACAAGCTGAGGATTTAGGAAAATTTAATGTAAATGATATTAATATAGGTAGCGGGGGGGAAGGGTTTTAATAAAAATTTTCCTAAATGGGTATTCCTATCTCAGAACAGACCCCTATATGAGGGGGTCTGCATATAGAGAGTCACTGAATGTGATTGCATTATTCGCTCATCAGATTACAATGTTTATGAGCAGAGACATTGTCTATCCTATGACAACAGTCTAGTTGCCGAAGTGGTTTCTGTATGTACTGAGCATTCCCTTACCTCCGGTCTTCAGGGATACTTCATGCGGTTCATCCCATAAATTCACATCCAATAAATTACACCAACAGCAAAGAGTACCACTTCTGTCCTAACTAGCAAAATCCCATGGAAGCATCTCGTCCCTCTGCCCTCTAGCTGCAGCAAAACCCCAAACAAAACAGAACTATCCAGGCTGGATGAATCAGCTGAAGCCCACAGAATGCAGTGAGGAGGCTGCTGGGAGGGGTGCTTGGCCAGTGCAAATACAGCAATGGTCATACGAGAGCGGTTTAGTGCAATATCCTGGAGGAAGGGTCTATGGATATTACCCTGGATATTCTGCACAGTTTAAAGGGCATCTTTCAGCAGATTTGTACCTATGGAACCGGCTGACCTGTTGCACGGGCCCTTGACAGCTTAAGGCATCTGTGTTGATCCCAAGTTCATATGTGTCTGCATTGCGGAATTGAGAAAAATGAAGTTTTAATATACGCAAATGAGCCTCTAGGTCAGAGATCTCAAACTCGTGGCCCTACAGCTGTTGTAAAACTACAACTTCCATCATGCCAGGAGAGCCTACAGCTATTGGGGCATGCTGGGAGTTGTAGTTTTGCAACAGCTGGAGGGCCACGAGTTTGAGATCCCTGCTCTAGGTGAAAAGGGGGTGTTGCCATTACACCTAGAGGCTCTGCACTCTCTGCAACTGCCGCACCCTCTCCAATTTGATTGACAGGGCCAGACAGTGTAAGTGTGATCACTGTCTGGCAGTTACCGAGAGAGGGAGCAGAGCCTCTAGGTGTAACGGCAACACCCCCTTTGCTCCTAGAGACTCATTTACATATATTAAAACTTCATTTTTCTCAGCAATGCAGGCACGTATGAACATGGGACTAACACAGATGTCTTCAGCTGCCAAGTGCACATGTAACAGGTCAGTCAGTCATAGGTACAAATCTGCTGACAGATGTCCTAAGTGAATTTCAGAACTCTGCCTTATCTCTCATTTCAGATGTTTCTTTGTTATAATAACCTGTAAGTCCTGGGTTCTGAGAGCTGAGACCTCTACCGATCTCTAGATCGAGAGGAGAAAAGTATTCATATAGAGTGTTCTGCCTGCTTGCTGCAGGACAGGAAGCGGATCGAATTCAATAGAAAGTCTGTGGATCCATCTCTCTTCAGTCTCATGCAGCAAGAAGAGAGCACTTCTCTCCCATCATACTAGACCCCCACCATGCCGAGACCCCCACCGATCTAAAATTTTGATATGTCTCTATGACATATCAAACATTTTCTACAAGCACAGTGACCCTGAGTACATAATGTAATGTACGTAAAAAACTACTTTATTACTTTATTTTAAATGCCCTATTAATTGCATAGTGATAATTTCCATGGAATAACCCTTTTAAAGAGAGCAACATGCAGGTCGCACACTGCCAAGCTCACAAAGGCTTAGAAGGAACATTTACAGCAATGCAGCTTAAAGTTGACTGTGGGTTGTGGCTGATTGGAGTAAAGAGAGGTTGCATGGAGAAACATTTGCACCAGGACCCATGAGCCTTTAACTATGTCACTTGGGCAAGAAAGCAGTCTGTGTCAGATGGGGGACTGTTGGGAGCAGTATGTGACAAAAAAGAGGGCATGAGGAGCACTCTCTGTGAGACAGGACAGCATCAGGAGCAATCTGTGTGGAGGGGAAACCGGGAAGCAGCCTGTGTAACAGTGGGGCCATGGGGAGCACTCTGTGTGATACTATGAGTAGAGATGAGCGAATCATTCAAGATTTGCTTCGCCGAATATTCGCCGAATTTCTGACAAGATTCGTATTTAAACGAACTTATTAGTTGAATCTACGTAAAAAAAAATAATTTTTTTTGCGAACATTCCTGCCCAAATTAGGTACGTACAGTCAGTATAGTTAAAAGTACGCAATACGTAAGCATTAGCATACAAAAGTGCGTACGAATCCTTAGTGTACTATTGACGCGTGAATGCGTCATACGCACGAGGCTAGGCCGCGGCGTACAATCTTTAGAGGCAGTCCATATGAATTAGAAAAATAAGGTGCTCACTGCTGCTAGCTATCAATAACTGAATAATTTACTAAAAACACCGTACAATAAGTGCATAATAGGACACATTGCAGTACCAGAAAAAGAATACACACAATGGGCTAAAGTGCTGAACCATTAAAAGCAGTCTAGCTAAAATACAGCAAAGACATAAGTATGCAAACATTTTAGTGCAATCAATTTCACATTTGCAAGCATAAAAGGCTCAGATATACATTTTAGTCTCTCCTTATGGCTCCTAGTTGGCATGATAAGACACTGTCTGGAACACATATTCCAAAATTCAATTGTAATCCACGTGAGGTAAAATTGTAATCCAAATAGGTAATGTGTCATCCACCTGGATAATAGAGAATAGCAGCAAATAGAGAACCCTTTTGGAAAAGGGGGCTCCCAAATAACCTGAGAAGGGGGTAAAAAGGAAAATAGGCGCGCTTATAGGACCTTTCTGCAGAATGGGTGGAGTCCTGACTGACAGCCATGTCCACTCCAGCTGGGTGAGAGTCAAATGGGGCAATACATTACATTAAAAAGCAGCACATAGAGAACCCTTTTTGCCAAGGGGGCTCCCAAATAACCTGAGAAGGGGGTAAAAAGGAAAATAGGTGCACTTCGGCACAACAGAAAATTTTCTGTTGGGGGGGGGGTCCTGACAGCCATGCCCATCTGGGTGAGAGTCAAACGGGGGCAACACAAACTAAACGAAAACAACTGCCAACTAGCATCTCACCCGTCAGGTGCAGTCCATGGTGTGGCTCCCATAGGTCCTCCTGCAGTGTCCTTGACATGGCCAATGGTTGGGTTCCTCATACGAGGGACCTGAAGTCCTCCTCGCTCGAGCTGCTGCTGAAGCTCATCAGAGGACGCTCCTGCCTCTTATAGGCCATGCATGCTATGGTGGTGGAACTGCAGTGCCCTCTTCTTCCTGAAGATGGACTTCACTGGGTCAGGGGGGTGGTGACGCACGCTGCAGACATTTTCGCTTTTCCGGATACTCCTGCCGGGACAGCAGGGGTAAGGACTTCCGGCTGCAGCAGTTCCGGAAAGGTTGCATTCAGGAAAGAAGCCCCAGCTGCTGCTGGCTTCATCTTCCACGGCAGCTGGTATTGGTGGACCACCGTGGATTGGAAGGTGAACGATAACGTGGTCAGCTGACCCAGCTGTAAGGACTGTGGTGGTGGTGGTGCTGGCAGTCCAGGAATCAGAGGCTCTGGCTGAGGCTGTGGCTTTTCCCTGAACCGGAGGACGCCATCTGGGAACTCCTGCAGGCAAAGCAAGTGTCTTGGACCTGGTGGTTCATCCAGCCACACCTCTGGTTCCGTTGTAGGCACTAGAGGCTTTGAAAGGAGGGTAACCCCGGTAGCAAATGGGCCTTTCAGGGACGCCATGCGGGTGTACTCTACCTGATCCCCCACGTACAGGCTATGATGATGTTGTGGCAGGTACGGCCGTTTCACCGACCTGCGGCCCACAAAATATTCCTTTCCATCCTCGTCATCTGCAGGAAGCCAGACCCTCTCCCAAAGGAAAACCAAAGCACAGTTTCCTTTCAGCATTCCAATGAAGGATCTCCCATCCTAGGGTGGTCGAGTACCTGTATGACCCAGTCCTCCACTGCGGTTTTATAGTCCCAGAGGGTCTGTGCACGGGCCGTCACAGATGGTGGAACAATTGGGTTCTGGTGTATGGAAGGGGTGGATCTCCTCCTTGGCGGCCAAGTGAACGATCCAGCCGCCGCACGAGTCACAGCAGACGTTCCAGCCGCATGAGCCAAAGCAGACGCTCCAGCCGCCTCACGAGTCACAGCAACCTCAGCAGGTGGTAAGAAAGACACAGGCACTGAAGCTGGGTTTCTCTGGCAGAGTTGTGACACCCTGATGTCTTGAGCGGGTGGTGGTTCAGGTAAGTCATCCCCAAAATACATCTTGTTCCAATTTGGACGCAGCTGTTTTTTAGCCATGATGCTTGCCTATTGCTCTGAGGTCAGCGCTGGTCTAAACTGGTTCAGACTTCAGAGGAGGGTGGAGTACTGAGGGAGGAGTCTTCACTCCCTATACGTGCAAAACAGTTAGATCCCGGTGGGCCAGGCTGTTTTTTTCCAGTTCTGAGGGAGGGGGCATATCTTCACTTTCCCGCTCTTGCGTGGGCGTATCGTCATTGTCCTGCCTCACGCAGAATGCGTAAGTTTATTACGTTTCATACGTATCGTTAGCGTGTTAAATTTTGCGAAGATTTATGAATAATACAAAGTAAATCCAAAGAAGTTCAGATTTGCTTCGCAGCTGAAAATTTCCAAGATTCAATACGAATCTACGAAGCGGCGAATAGATTCGCTCATCTCTAACTATGAGTATTTGTAACACTCATTTTTGTGGGCATTATTACTATGTGGGTACAAACGGTAGCACTGTTACTTCGTGGGACAAAAGGAGGGTTACTTTTATAGTGTGGACTACAAAAAAAATTGCCAGCTAAGTATATGCAGTTAGGAACAAAACACTATCCATATCTAGTAACACAAAACAGGATGTACAGGACCAGGGAATAGACCACAAACATGACTGTGAGCTGCTATGTACTTGTACGGTCAGCAGCAGATGTTAATATCTCATATTAACTGAATAGGCAGCGGGTGATGGTATCCAAGACTCAATTATCATGTCACAATGTACAATGAATCTAATGTTCCAATGTTGTGTTGGACTTCACTTGCCAAGGAAAAGTGGTGAAGTAAGCATCTCTGTAGCAGGATCTTATCCAAAGATTTGGGTTTTTTGTTTGTTTTATGTTCAGTCTTATTAGATATACTCGTTAATAGATATTTGATGTTTTTCTACCTAAGGCCACATATATTTTAGGTCACTTGAAACAATATCCCAAAGAGGCATGTAAATGGTTGCTTGAATTAGAAGTATCTTGGAGCAACACACATCCACATCACATGGAAATAGCTAAGGGTCTCCAGGATGGCTCTCCATCGTTCATTGGACGCAGTGGGACGAGTCAATTGTCCCACTAGAGAAAAAGGATTATTCCAAAAAGGAGAAGTAAAAATTAATCCTCTTAGACCTTAGTACAGAAGCCATCCCCTGATGATTAAGATTCCTGAAGGTGTCACTTCCTCCACTAGTGAGAAGAGGCTCAGTACAGATGTGGTCCTCTCCCTCACAATCTATGACAAGGAGGAGTCTGAATTCTACTGTTTAGGGGACTTAGTGTTCTTTCGTTCAATTGTCCCAACAAGTAAGAGGGATGATTCTAACGAGTTAAAAATAAATTCAGGAGCTGGCATACTCTCAGACTTGAGGATGGAAGGCATCTCTTGGTCAATTCCTGAAGATGTCACTTTTTCCATTAGTGACAAGCTTTATACAGATGTCAGGAGCTATCTGCTAGTCATCAGGATTTCTGAAGATGTCACTACTTACACTAGTAACTATAGTCTTACTACAGTTGTAGTCCCCTTCCTTATAAACCAAGAACCTGAGGAGCCTGCATCTTGCTCAATCTATTGATTGCATCAGGTAAGGAAATGTCCACTTTAGCCTGTTCCCATGATTTTCACACAGGATCTCAAGATGGACACAAGAACATGATATATACTTTCTGTATTTAGTTCAATTAGTTCCAGTTCTGTGTGTTCAGACCATGAATGGAGGAATCTCATTTTCATCTGAAGACATATAGAATGCTGGACATCTGTCTATACAAAGTGGACTGATACACATATTGCATTAAAAATAAGTCCATAGGACAGTCAAGTCTTGGAGAAGAAAAGACAAAGTTTGTTTCAGTTTTTACCTGAAAGCAGGGGCGGTCTGGGAACTTAAAGTGGCCCTGGAAAAAATACTAAAAGTGGCCCCGTTTTGTAGTCAGGTCCAAATAGGTGGAAGGCAGGGCCAGCATTACCATATTGTGGCACATTATACCACTTTACCAGAGCCAAATACCACAGTCCATCGCAAAATACTGCTGCCACCACAAAATACATCCCCAAAAACTTCCACTGGCCAGCCATGAGGAAGCCCAGGCGGCCCCCTGGGCATCGGCCCACCGGGAAATTTCCCTGTAAGGTCTATGGCCAATCCGCCCCTGCCTGAAAGAATCATTATTCTATGATATTAAACTGACTGTTCCCTGAGATAATCCCTTCCCCACCCCTCAACTCCTCAGGCCTCAATCTTCGAACAGTCCCACACCCAAAGCAGATTGGCTGAAACCACTGCTTTCAATACAATAATGGCTTGACTACTACAGATCACAATCAACTACCTTTTGTAAAGCACTGCGGCATATGGTAGTGCTATATAAATAAATATTATTATTATCTATCATATGAGCATTTTTGTATACAGCTGTTGCTTTTAAGGGGTCTCATATTAGTATACTCTGACATAATATGTCATTTTTAGCACGTTTGCATGTTATGGTCACTTTTATGAACACATACAGTGTCATTTGTGATATGAATATTGTTACTTTTATAAATGTAAGTTTATGGAGCGTGGATTTGTTTTATTTTATTTTTAGTTATCACTAATTAATGATGATTGGGTTAATCATGTCCATTTATGTATATCTAATATATAAAGCTGAGTGTATATATGTGTGTGAGTGTGTATGTCCGCTAAAGAAATCCGCACCGTCACAGGTACAATCACCAAATTTGGCACATAGGTACATCAGGTGTCCGGGAAGGTTTTAGAAGGGGTCTCAGCTCTCCAGGACGTACCGTTCTTGAGATGCTCCCAAAAAATGCATTAGCCAATAGAAGCCTGGTCACATGACTCTTATCAGCCAATAGAAACTTACAGGCAGTTAGTCTCCACACACACCAGGTTTCTATAACAACCTAGCCAGTTCACTGTTGTAGGTCTGCTTTAATGGGGCAGAGCACTGTGGATGACACTGTTAAAGGAGTATTCCAGTTACCATAAATATAACTTATTTTTTAGACTAATTCATCATCAATTCATATAATGTAAATTTCACATATTTACTGTTCAGTAGTAATAATAGATGTTTTCTTCAACTGCTACCCACTGTGTTTTCTCCTAAATTACTATGGCATCAACCTGTAATTCAGGCCACCCTCAAAAGAAGGACTTAAAAGCCTCACCCCCAGGTCCCACTAAGTCACGCCCCCGACTCAGTCAGGCCACGCCTCTTCCACTCCGCATCTGACCGGGATTGAAAAAATGAAGGTAAAAATCAACTTATGTCAGCTGCAGGGGAGGGAGGGTGACTTTCTCCCTGCAGCTCATGCTCAGACTGCACAGTGCTGCTGTCTGTGAGCTGAGCAAAAGGACATCCGTGTGTCCATCCAGGCCCTACGCATGACAGAGGACAGGCAGTCTGAAAGCCAGACTGTCCAGCCTGCCCCCAACGTGAAGCCATGCCACCGGTCCCCATGAAGCCACACCCCTAAACACAAGGCCATGCCCCCCGGTTCAGTGAAAACACAGAGGAGAAGCTGTCTGAGCGTGAGCTACTGAAAGGGTGGACATCCCTGTGTCTGTCCAGGCCCTGCGCCGGACGGTGGACAGGGAGTCTGAAAGCCAGACTGTCCAGCCTAAAACTGGACCTCTGGCCACCCTAGGGGCAGGCAGATGTTAAGGTGGCCAGATGTCCGGCTTTAGGCTGGACAGTCCAGTTTTCTGGCTACCTGTTCTCCGTCCGGCGCAGTGCCTGGACGGACGCAGGGATGTCCACCCTTTCAGTAGCTCACACTCAGACAGCTTCTCCTCCGTGTCTTCACTGAGCCAGGGGGCGTGGCCTCATGTTTAGTGGTGTGGCTTCATAGGGACTGGGGGCGCTGCTTCACGTTTGGGGGAATGGCCAGTGAGGTCCGGCTTTCTGTGGTGAAGACAGCGGCCACCCTAGCTGCTGTGAAGGTTATAGTTAAAGGGGGGGTGCTGTGGATGTTTCTGTTAAGGGGCGGGCTGCTATAATGGTCACTATTGAAGGGGCGGGCACTGTAGAGGTCACTCTCAATATCTTTTAACGACACACACAAACATTAAATGCAATAGATTAAACATACCCGGGCGAAGCCGTGTCCTTCAGCTAGTGTGTATATATATCCTACCATGGAATTAACCACAATGCTTGGCAAAGGGCTCATTGTGTAGGGCTGAAGCATTGCAAGGGTCTATAAAGCAGGTCCACCACCAGTTGGGGGTGTGTGCCTACATAGTCTTACTCTATCCAATCAATGCTGCCATTTTCAGACTGTGCAGGTACACCCCCCCAACTGGTTACCACCCCTCTGTACCCTTACTGCAGACTGCTAGCAATTAATTCATAACTTCTAGCAGGAATAATAAAGGAATGGCGCAACATAGAGACATCTGAATAGATGATCCTGAATTGTTATAACATGGGAAATGCATGAAGCTATTAAAACAGGCATGTCAGGAGCCGTGACAGGTCCTCTTTAACTCAGGGGAAGCGGTAAAAAATAAAATCTTTATGCACTGAGCTCCCCCTAGTGACAGCTGCTGGAAAATGCAGTGGATTTATGTTTGGAAGTGAAGAAGTTCATCACCAAGCCCCTCCTACCTTCAGACTCCATAGCAGTTGAGTGATTTTCCTCCAAGGTAGGTACACAACTGACTTCTTCCTGTGTGATCCACTAGTCAGCGAATACTCTGCAGATGCAACTTAGGAATTCACAACAGTGAAGTTTAGATCCTTGTATGGAGGTTAAAAGCTGAATTCCTACGATACCTTAGAACAGTCAGTTTGACTGTTGTAATGCTTTTGATAAACAGGTAAAACAACCATTACAAGGAGCAGTATATGAGAAAAGGGTGCATACAGTCTATGAAGGGGCATGAGGGATCCCACAGTCCCAAGCACAAACAGAAATTAATTAGGCAATTAATAAGCCAATGGCAAAGTATCCAGACAGTGCAAACAATGCATTGTGACAAGATATATAAGCAATCTTTATTATATGTGGGGGGGTTTTATGGCGCACAGTAAATACTTCTGAACTGAAAAACAGAAATGATAGCAATACTATATAAGCATACAATAATGTACAATGCAGAATGCGATCTCTGCTGAGTGATTACTACTTACTGCTCAGAATTCATAGAGATGGACATTGCTGCTACTAAAACAAGTTATCCAGAAGCTGGCAGGGCAACCTAAGGGGATCATGAAAACCGTGTGCTTAGTGTTGCAAGGACTGAGTTGAATGGACAGGACGTCTGAGAGTGCGGGGGACGCAGGCCACCCTCCCAGACTTTATAATTAAAACTTTCCTGTCGTAGAGCACATATTGTTGATGGAAACAGACCCAATTAGGGGCCTTGGAAGCTGTAATAAGAGAAATGCCAAAGTTCTGCCTTTTGAGAATAGAACTAATGAGTTCTACTCTGACATACTGACCCATGTTAACTGCTTTGATATACAGGGGACATATACCAGATATTCACCAAATTTCACCAATATTGTCCTCTATGGGGCTTGTGAAACCCTGAAGGAGGTAAACCTGATATCATGTACATCAGAACAATGCAGTTATTTTCATGAAGAGCCATCCTATTAGGCTGCTTTTAAAGGGCATCTGTCAGCAGTTTTGTACCTATGACACTGGCTGACCTGTTACATGTGCACTTGGCAGCTGAAGGTCAAAGTGCAGGGGGTGCCTCAGTTGCAAAGAGAGCAGAGCCACAGGTAATGCGGGCACATATAAACATGGGACCAACACAGATGTCTTCCGCTGCCAAGTGCACATGTAACAGGTCAGTCAGTCATAGGTACAAATCTACTGACAGATGTCCTTTAAACAGAGCAATTGAAAAAGATTGGATTTATACCTTGAATCTGTTGAGTCTAAATGCAATATCTATACAACTTATGGATTGGATATATATGCATTATAAATGGACTGTCTCATCTGGTACTGTATTTCGGAGGAGAAATCCCATTTAAACATAGGTAGAACAAAGAAACACTGCAAATGATGTACTACCTTTCCTTCAGTATTATAATATAGGAGAATAGAAAGGAAGTTATTATTTGACAATGATAAATATAATACACTGGCACAAATAAAAGCTAGGTCTAGGATCAAAGCAGGAATGTTCAAGCCACTATGAAATAATATAGCGTGACAGTGCTATACTTTACACAGCCCAGCAGAGGGCACTATAAACCAAGAAGATGTAATTCAAGCACATTGAGTAAAGTTACAGATAACTGATATTACCATATCTACTGTACATTAAATAGGGCTTCATTTATATATTATACTAGCTGAAGGACCCGGCTTCGCCCGGGTATATTTGATCTATTTCATTTAATGTTTGTGTGTGTGACGTAAAAAAAATATCGAGAGTGACCTCTACAGCAGCCCGCCCCTTATAACTGTGACCTCCACAGCAGCTAGAGTGGCCACTGTCTTCACCCCAGAAAGCCAGACCTCACCGGCCATTCCCCCAAACGTGAAACAGTGTCCTTGGTTACCATGAAGACACACCACTAAACATGAGGCCACGCCCCCCTGGCTCCGTGAAGACACGGAGGAGAAGCTGCCTGAGCATGAGCTACTGAAAGGGTGGACATCCCTACGTCTATCCAGGCACTGTGCTGGACTGAAGACAGGGAGCCAGAAAACCAGACTGTCCAGCCTAAAGCCGGACAACTGGCCACCCTAACATCAGCCTGCCCCTAGGGTGGCCAGAGGTCCAGTTTTAGGCTGGACAGTCTGGCTTTCAGACTCCCTGTCCACTGTCCGGCACAGTGCCTGGACAGACACAGGGATGTCCACCCTTTCAGTAGCTCACACTCAGACAGCTTCTCCTCCGTGTTTTCATGGAACCAGGGGGCGTGGCCTAGTGTTTAGGGGTGTGGCTTCATGGGGACCGGTGGCACGGCTTCACGTTAGGGGAAGGCTGGACATTCTGGCTTTCAGACTACCTGTCCTCTGTCATGCGCAGGGCCTGGATGGACACAGGGGGCGTGACCTCTTGTTTAGGGGTGTGGCTTTATGGGGACCGGTGGCACGGCTTCATGTTGGGGTAAGGCTGGACATTCTGGCTTTCAGACTCCCTGTCCTCTGTTATGCGCAGGGCCTGGATGGACACACGGATGTCCTTTTGAACAGCTCACTCTCAGACAGCAGCACTGTGCTGTCTGAGCATGAGCTGCAGGGAGAAAGTCACACTCCCTCCCACCCCTGCAGCTGACAGTTGATTTTTACCTTCATTTTTTCAATCCCGGTCAGATGCGGAGTGGAAGGGGCGTGGCCTGACTGAGTCGGGGGCGTGACTTAGTGGGACCTGGGGGTGGGGCTTTTAAGTCCTTCTTTTGAAGGTCGCCTGAATTACAGGCCGATGCCATAGTAATTTCGGAGGAAAGAGGAAAGAAAAATTCATATTATGTGAGGTAATGATTGATGATGAGTAAGTCTAAAACATAAGTTATATTTAACCAGAATACCCCAGTGTCATCCACAGCGCTCTGCCCCTTTAAAGCAGACCTAAAGCAGTGAACTGGCTAGGTTGTTATAGAAACCTGATGTGTGCCTGTGAGCTTCTATTAGCTGATAAGGGTCATGTGACCAGGCTACTATTGGCTAATGCATTTTTTGTGAATATCTCAGGAACGGTACGTCCTGGAGAGTTGAAAACTGTTCTAAAACCTTCCCGGACACCTGATGTACATGTGTGCCAAATTTTGTGATTGTAGCTGCAGCGGTGCGGATTCCTTTAGCGGACATACACACACACACACACACACACACACACACACATACACTCAGCTTTATATATTACATGATATAGGTTTAAGAGGCTTGGGGCTATATAAGAAAAATAGGGAGATGATGTTTTTATGTAATGAGCTACAAATAATTATTTTTGATAATCTTTCTGGGTACTGTAACCCACCTATTCCATTAGTTGCTCTCCTTTAAAGACCCCTTAACACATAATGTCATTATGTGCCTGCATAAAAACTGCACAAGTTTAGTATCGAAGCAATCGTATTGAGCCTTAGAATAAGGAAGTCGGGTCATTTCTAGTGCACAGTGACTGCCATGATGTCAAAACCCCAAAAATCTAGGCAGAATTCTGTGTTTTTCAATTTTTCCCCACAAATATTTTTTTCCCGTTTTCCAATACAAACCATGGTAAATGAAATGGTGGCATTAAAATATGCATCTTGTCCCGTAAACAATAAGCCGTCATATGGCTATGTGAATGGAAAAATAAAAAAGTTATGGCTATTGGAACGTGGGGGGGAAAAATGAAAATGTAAAACGGAAAATAGGCCCCTCTTTAAGGGGTTAAATCTGCTCAAGCTCTACTATGTCTTTCTTGTGTACTGGGGTCTAAAACCATGCACCATACTCCATATGCGGTCTGGCTAGTGACTTATATAGTGGTAGAACTATGGGGGTCATTTATTAAAGAGAAATACGCCTAAATTAGGTGTATTTCTGGCGCAGGTTGGGGCGCAAAGGACTCTTGTAACTTCTAAAAAAGTGGGCGTGGCACGGGCCATGAGAGCCATCTCATTTACCATTTTATACACCTGTTTTAGGGATAGAAAATAGTCTTAATGTAAGACAGCAAGGAAGCTGTCTTACATTTAGATGCAGTGTCGCAATGCCCGAAGTTATGAACAGGCCGGCACCTCTACATAACTTTGGCAGATCCACCGTCAGTGCAGGGGCTTTATTAAGACCTGTGTCTAAAACGCTGGTCTTAATAAATGTGCTCCTATGTTCTCATTATGTGCATCTATGCCCCTTTTGCTACACCGCTTGATCTTAATAGCCTTTGCAAGCAGCTGCCTGACACTGGTTAAGTTTACTGTCAACTAAAATTAATAAGTCCTTTTCCATGTCAATCTTACCCAGTTTTTTCCTGTTTAGTATGAACTGGTGAGATGACCCTTCCCATGTTCATAACCTTACATTCATCAGTGTTAAAGAACCTCTGTCAGTATGATCTACACTATTAAACCTGGCATATTGCCTGATAGGATTGATCATGCTGAAGAAAACAATTCCATTCTTTCCTTTGTAGCTTGCATCGTTGTGGAGAAATAGCACTTTTATCTTTATGCAAAGTTGGAGCACCAAGAGGTGGGCTGTAGCATTTGAGCACTGCTACAGCTACGACCTTATTATACTCCCCCCTTCTCACCTTTGATTGACAGGGCTAATAGACCTGTGTAATGGTGCCTGCCACTGTGACACACTGATAATCATTGGTGCAGTGCTATATATGCTATATGAAGTCATTGGGGCAGCGAGTACTATGCAGGAGGAGATAACACTTACCTTTAATCCTGCCGGCTGCAGCACTCCTCCATTGTGTGTGATACCACCAGCACCTCCATTTCTGTGTGGAGTGACACTTCAATGGATCCACGGTCCGCATTTTGCAAACAAGTATAGGACATGTTCTATATTTTTGAGGGACAGACATACGGAACACAGAGCATAGAAGGATCTGCAAAAAAAATGTGGACGCCACACGGAGCACATCCGTATTTGGCAGACTACAAAATAGATATGTTGTGTGCATGAGGCCTTGCTGATGCTTTTGTTCCCCTATTGTTATGGTGGCGCTCTGTGCCTGCCACCATCACGCTATCTGGTTGGGCACTGACGTCACACCCCCAGCTTCTAGCCAGCCACAAGACTCCTACGTCCCACCTTACAGGCCACAGCCTGGCTGCAAGGCCTCTTCCTCTGTATGTATTAGAGAGACTTTTCTCTGCAGCACTTCAGGGTTTAATTCCCTTTATGTTCCTGTGCTTAGCTGTGCTTAGCTGCTTGACCAATGAGCTAATCAACTTACTTATATAGCTTTGTTGTTGACCTCACTTCCTTGCAATTGGTCTCTACAGATCTAGCTAGGTATCTCTAGCTTGCTAGAGATTGTAAAGAGATTGTCCTTTTATTTGCCAGTGTACCAACTACTGCCTGTTTCCTGAATCCTGAACCTCTGCCTTCTGACCTGACCTGTTCACTGTACTGATCTTGTGCCACCTGCCCTGACTTTTGGACTGTTTCACGGATTCGGACCTTGGCCTGTTATTGACTACAAGTTTGTCTGTTCCCTCAATGACGTGCACCAGTGTCTCTGATTCCTGTGGGTCAGCAGCCAACCATACCGAGACTATTCCAAGAGGTAGCAGCCTGGTGGCTCCTCTGCAGTGAAGGCTAGATTCCTTCATGGGGGATCATAGGGAAAATCAGGGGACCACCAGGATAACGCCCTCAGGGCTAGTCCAAAGTCAAACTGGTTGGTTTGCACAGTGGCTCTACATCAACTGTCTGTATCAGCTATAATTACATTTATGCAGAGCGGTAGCAACATGTTTATACATTTGACGTGTGGAAGCTAATTTGAGCACAAAAACGTACATACCCATACAATGGTGGGAGCCTATGAGACTGCTATGGGACCCTTGGAGAGAGGGGCCCAGGCCTGCTTGATCTTAGAAAAAGCATTGAGGAAAAAACCCAGCAGCATAATGAGGAGCCCAGTTTGGTATGATGCCCCCTCTCACCTCTTTAGAGGTAAAATAAAAATTTTCTGAAATCTTGTTCCATGAGGCCAACATAATTTCCTTGCAGAGTGTCAGATGACCACACATAGACTACCCAAGTTGCCTTCTTTATGGGTATTCTGAACCTGTGATTCCTAAACATGAGAGGTGGTCCACTGTATGACCCTGGTAGCAACTTACATTGACAGACTGTATATCCTGTAAACTGATCCGTCTTACTACTCTGAATTGCTACTTAAAATTAAAATTTGAACATGAGAATGACGTTCTCGGTCAACGTGGTCAGTGTAGATTCCAGCATGAGCTCAGTGCTCTGGCACAGCAGTCGGTGCCAAAATGACAGAAATTCCTGCCGTTTCCTATAGAACTGAGCGTCCCATTCAGAACTACGGATTACCTCATCCCAACCACTGCACCTGGGGAGCGGAGGTGAACAGGCCAAAAACCTGGGGAGGAAGGGTTTAAGGTACACTGCCAAAATTCAGATTGCTACTGATGCCTGCATAGAAAGAGACCTTGGATTAGGCTGCCCATATTTACTGTAACTTCCAAAAAGCTGGTGGAATAAGTACATACATTCCCAACAGAACTAAGAAATAACATTGCAATCGAGAACAGTCATTGGTCTGTAAATAAGTGCATAAAATAAAGTGCGCCACCCTTGCCAGTCACAGCAAAGCTTTGTTTTTAACGCTGACCCTTTTCCATTGCACTCTGGAATTCTCTGGCAGTGTACGGAGAAGAACAAGATTGTTGGGATTGTGCACAGAAACCAAAGTGAAGTGATTTGGATCAGCAGAACAATGCAGACATTCAGTGATGAGGCAGGTTACAGGAGCAGAATCAGCGTCTTCTGAACATCTCAAACATCAAAAGAAGGAGAAGTCTTCTGAGCCAAACCTCATCCCCCCTCCTCTCTACCCCCCAGGAACTCCTCTGCTTTCTGTCACGGTCACAGCCACAGGCAGTTCCAGCTCCATCTATTTCTGATTATTTCTTCTGGTTATTTAACCTGCCTGGAATGCAGCCTGTGAAATCACATTAAACTCTGCTTCTCTTCAGAGGTCTCAGGGCCTGGCGGTGCTTGCTGGAATCTGCAAACCTTCTTACTCAGCTACTGCCCAACTCCAGATTCCTGCTCTGGGATATGAACTAAAGTGACAGCAAAACAGAATTGTGTGCTCTTCCCCATCAAAATCTGGAGTGGAGCGAAAGAGGAAAAAAATGTTAATAATCTCTGTTTGGAATATCAAATTTCCTTTCTGTTCTTCATAAGTGCGCATTCGACAAGGGTATGCTCTGAGGCTAGTTCAGACAGGGCCAGGGATGGGAAAACAGGGGCTTATGGCAGATATAACCCTCAGTGTATCACCAGACTAATGTGACAACAGGAACAGATTGCATGCTGAGATTTCGGATAATAAACACCATATGACTTACAAAGGGACGTGGATAAAGCCTGGTTCGGGGGGCCCCATGAATGTGGGATTCCATGATAATACGCCTTTCTGTCTTGTTCTATCCTAAGTCCAACAGTAACTAGACGTATGGATCTATTAAAACTTAAAAGGGTATTCCCATCTCACAAATGTAGTTTGTATAGTTAGATATAGCCATACCAATATTATTACTAATAGAATGTATTTATATAAAATGTACCGTTTAGAAGATTTGCCTATTTGTATATCCATTGTCCCACACACATCAGTCAGGCCGTTGCCCCTAGTTACGACCACCGCAGCCATGTAGTAGTGGTGGCTGGCTTGCTTTTGTTCAAACCTGCTCTGAGGTATCTACTGTATTGTGAACGCACATTGCATGAGCATGCAGGAAGACATCTTAGGGTTGTAGCATTTTTGTCTGCGCTTCCAAAATGCAAAGAAATGGATCCTGTTCCAAGATCAATTCATCTCTATGGAGCAGGATCCATTTATAAAGTCTGCGTTTTGGACGGATCCTGACCAGATGTGAAAGTACCCTAAGATGTGTCTGCGCATGCTCATGCAATGTGTGTTCACAATACAGCAGTTACCTCAGAGCGGGTTTGAAAAGGAGCAAGCTGACCACCACTACTACATGTAGAAAGGATACCGCAGCACTCCAGTGTCTTCAAAAGCAATCCAAAAGATTTATTCAGCACACAGATACAGCGACGTTTCGACCATACATGGTCTTTATCAAGCCATACATGGTCTTGATAAAGACCATGTATGGTCGAAACGTCGCTGTATCTGTGTGCTGAATAAATCTTTTGGATTGCTTTTGAAGACACTGGAGTGCTGCGGTATCCTTTCTACATTTGCTACCTGGGGGCCCGATGGGCTGGGGCCCAACGCTGCTGGCACCGCTGCTGAACGGCTTCATTGCATGGCAATATCCTAGGAGTGCTGTCTTATCTACATTTTTTGCACCACTACTACATGGCCGCTGTGGTCGTAACCAGGGGCAACGGCCTGACTGGTGTGTGAGACATGGCTATATCTAACTATACAAACTACATTTGTGAGATGGGAATACCCCTTTAACCTTTAAAATCAATATAAGTAAAAAATACTCTCATCGTTTGTAAAAAATAAAAAATCATCGTAGAGATAGAGGGAATTATTAGTATGCACAAGACCGGGGGCGATAATGAAAAATAATGCTGCCCTATCAACACCAGATGTAACACTAGTGCTTTACAGCATTCTAGTGATAAGGACATGTTTAGCCATAAACAAGTCAAGATGGTTGTACTGGTCTTTTAGCAGAAGGTGTACACGTTGGGGGTCATTTATTAAACAGAACTACGCCTATATTAGGTAGATTTCTGGCGCAGAGTGCGGCACAAAGATACTTTGCGTCGCTATCTGTGACTTTTCTCCGCTGACGCCAGGTCTAAAAAAACGGGCCGTGGCGTGGTTTACACGTAGAAAATGGTCTATATGTAAGACAGCTAGGAAGCGGACATCTCTACATAACTTCGGCGGATCCACCACCAGCGCCAGGCCTTATTAAGACTGGCGTCTAAAACGTTGGTCTTAGGCTACTTTCACACTAGCGTTTTAAAATTCCGGTATTGAGTTCCGTCATAGGGGCTCAATACCGGAATAAAACGCTTCAGTTTTGTCCCCATTCATTGTCAATGGGGACAAAACTGAACTGAAGACAACGGAATGCTCCTGAAAGCATTCCGTTCCGTCTTCAGACCGGAGAACAAACCGCAGCATGCTGCGGTTTGCTCTCCGGCCCAGGCATCCGCACCAAGACGGATCCGGAATGACCCCCAATGCAAGTCAATGGGGGCGGATCCGTCTGGTGTGACCATAATGGTAACCGGATCCGCCCTCCATTGACTTTCAATGGAGTTCATTACGGATCCGGCTACACATAGACACATACAGACACAGACATACACATAAACATACACACACATATAGACAAACAAACACACATACATACTTACATGCACCCCGGCAGGTCTTCGGAGCGTCGCAGGGACAGGACGGCGCGCACAGATCACGATTCCACCAGGCGCCCAGCAGATGGCGCTGTGGGGAATCGTCACCTGTGCGAGCCGTCCTGTCCCTCCGATGCTCCGAAGACCTGCCGGGGTGCATGTAAGTATGTATGTGTGTTTGTTTGTCTATATGTGTGTGTATGTTTAGGTTTATGTGTATGTTTAGGTTTATGTGTATGTAAGTACTGTGTGACATGTGTGGGGCCGGAGCGCGGTTCCGGCTCCACACATGTCACTGCGGCAGGCCTGATCCGGCAGCACCCTTCACCTGCCGGATCAGGCCTGCCGCCAGTGTGAAAGTAGCGTTAATAAATGTGCCCCATTGTTACCAGGTCCCGCTTGCAGTTTTGATCAGGTTATGGTACTATGGGCCTTATGGTAGTTGATGGTAGTCAGAAGTTATTTCTTCCAGGATTTCCAGGTCAGATCCCCTGTGGAGAATGGCCTTGAGTATCTCTAGTGTGACCCTAACAGTGAAGGGAAGGGAATGGTTATCCCTACCAAGGCCTAATCACAGAGCACTCGCCCTGATAAGGGCGACCTCGTCTGGACCTATACCCTAATGCACCCTAATCCCAACATGCCATGTTTCTGTTTCAGTGTTAATGGACTCCTCAGGAGACTTTGAAAATAGGTTGACCAAAAATTGCTCGGTATGAAAGTAGGGGGCGAAAGGAGTTTACAACCTATATCAGCCCTGAAGTGATGAGACACCGTGGTCAGTAGGCCAGGGTCTCTAAGGACTAACAGCAGTCTCTCTCATGGTCTGAGAAGGATCCTGAATCCAAATGAGTGAAGTACAGAGTGAAAAAATGTTACTGAGAACCGTTTTGTGGTGGTCACAGGGTTGTCACTGCCACCCCTAAGCAAAGGGATGCACTCTTCCGATGCCAGGAAGGTGACCTGACCAGGCAAGAATTGTATCATTACCTCATAATGTGTCCTATACCAGGGATGGCCAACCTGTGGCTCTCCAGCCACAGGTTGGCTACAACACCTACCATGCCCTGCTGTAGGCTGCCATCTACGGAAGCCTGTGAGATCCAGCCCCCTGGATCCCACAGTCAGAAGGCTGTAAGTGTATTACATTGAGAATACAGACCCCCAAAAGTTAAAAAAGTGTAAAAAAAAAAAAAAAAAAAAAAAAAAAAAAAAGAAAGTGGGAAAAAAGAAAGTTTTACAAAAAGTTTCAAGTTAAAAAAAGAGTCCTTTTCACAAAATAAAGTAAAAAAAAAAATTGTAAGAAATAGGGAAAAAAAAGGAAAATAGACATTAGTTATCGCCGCGTTCGTATCAACCGGCTCTATAAAAATATCACATGATCCACCCCACCAGGTGAACACAGTTAAAAAAAAACAAACAAAAAAAAAACAGTGCCAAAATGGTCACCTTCCCCACAAAAAGTGTAATAGCAGGTAATCAAAAAAGCATATGTACCCCAAAATGGTACCAATCAAACCGTCATCTTGTCCCGCAAAAAAGAGACCCTACCTAAGACAATCGCCCGAAAAATAAAAAAAAATATGGCTCTCAGAAAATGGCAACACAAAAAAATATTTTATTTTGTTCAAAAATGCATCTAATGTGTAAAACTTTCCAAAAATAAAAATGTTAGACATATTGGGTATCGAATGTCCGTAACAACCTGCTCTATAAAAATATTACATGAGATGGCCCCCCAGGTGAATGCTGTAAAAAAATTTAAAAAAAAAAAACTATGCCAAAACAGCCATTTTGCCTCACAAAAAGTGTAATAGCAGGCGATCAAAAAGGCGTATTTAAGCCAAAATGGTACCAATCAAACCATCATCTTGTCCCGCAAAAAATTAGACCCTACCTAAGACAATCGCCAGCAAAATAAAAAAAATTTGGCTCTCAGAAAATGGCAACACAAAAAAAGGATTTTATTCTGTTCAAAAATAAATCTAATGTGTAAAACTTAAGAAAAATAAAAATGGTAGACATATTGGGTATTGCCGTGTCTGTAACAACCTGCTCTATAAAAATATTACATGAGATGGCCCCCCCCAGGTGAATGCTGTAAAAAAAAAACTAGGCTAAAACAGCCATTTTTTTCCTCTTGCCTCATAAAAAGTGTAATACCACGCGATCAAAAAAGCATATGTAGCCCAAAATGATACCAATCAAAACTTCATCTCATCCCGCAGAAATTGATACCCTACCTAAGACAATCGCCCCCAAAAAAAAAAAAATATGGCTCTCTGAAAATGGCAGCACAAAAACAGCTATTTTTTCACCTTGACTCACAAAAAGTATAATACCAAGCGATCAAAAAGTCTTATGTACCCCAAAATGGTACCAATGAAAACGTCACCTCATCCCGCAAAAAATGAGCCCCCACATAAGACAATAACTCAAAAAAAAAAAAATCAAAAGCTCCTGCAAACCAATCCATCAAAATCTGTGCTGCAAATTCCATATGGCGCGCCTTCTGTTCTGAGTCCTGCCATGGGCCCCCACAGCAGTTTACCACCACATATGGGGTGTTGCCGTATTCAGGAGAAAATGGGGAAAAAATTATGGGGTGCTTTTCTACTGTTATCCCTTGTGAAAATGAAAAATTTGGGGCTAAAGCAACATTTAATTGGAAGAAATTAAACTTTTAATTTTCACAGCCAAGTGTTTCCAAATTCCTTAAAACGCTTAGGGGGTCAAAGTGGTCAGTACCCCCCTTAATATATTCTTTGAAGGGTGTAGTTTCCAAAATTTGGTCACTTTTTGAGGGTTTCCACTGTAGGGGTACGTCAGGGTCTCTCAATTACAAAATGGCGCCTAAAAACCACTCGCAAAATCTGCCTCCAAAATTCGTCTTTGGACCCCATCACGCCCATTCCTGTGGAGCCCAGCATTCCTGCCCTCCTTGCAGCCCCAACACCACTGAGAAGAAGCGCTGTAAAATTGCACATGCGCATGGACGTTAAACATAAGCAGAGCATGCAGACAGCTGGCTCATGTGCAGTCTATTCCCCGAGGCTGTTGCCAGCACAGGGATGGAAGACTGAGCGGGTGCTTACATGCGGCATCCAAGCACATGAGCCAGATTATGTTGCTTCTTCTTGGTGACGTTGGGGCTGCATGGAGGGCAGTTTGAGAGGTGGGGTGGTGCTGGGCTCCATAGGAATAGGCGTGGCTAGGTACTAAAGGTAGAGGACAGCCCCTTGGGCTCTTTTCAGGGGTAATTTGCATATATATAAAATCGATTTTCTAAATAAACAAAATTATTCATGTCAATAACAAAGGTATATTGCGCCCATGCTCTGGGAGACCGTATAAATACCTCTATAGGCATAATTCTAGTGACAGAATCCCTTTAAATAAATGTTTATGGTTTCTTAGTAATTTGGAGATAAGGGTTATTAGGTGACTACCACAAAGTGAAAGTAGGATGCACGCAGCTAGAAAAACAGTTAACTCTTTATGACAGAACAGCTCAATATTTTAATAAATACCAACTGAAAAAATGATTTTTAGCCTCAAATGAGTAAAATGCGATCATAAAAAATTGTTCCCGAAGGTGTACATATTTTTTAACAGGTGTTTAAATTGGTGCTGGTTCATCATAAATTAGCAAAACTAACAATAGCCAAACTTCCAGAGCTCACGCAAACCTGACCTTAGCAGTTAAAAAGATTCACATCCCTGTTGAAGGAACTGGTGTGGTCCTGAAACTGACCATGGAGTTTCCCATATGAAGATCCCATTTTTTCTAAATTTCTCTGGTGATTCATGTATTAGTCACTTCCACCATGGAAGCAGCTTGGGTAAAGGACGTTTTGCTCTTCAGAAGAGACAGACACTTAGCACCAGATATAGGTGTAGGAAGCTGCCTCTCCTCTGCCATCGGAAAAGAAGGGATATCTTGTGAGACCACGTGAGCACTTTCTTCAGAATTTGTAATGGATGCAGATGCTTGCAAAAAGTAGCACCTATGTCAGTGGGTAGGTCCCTACAACTCATTCAGGGTACCCAAAACTGATTGAAGGAACCATCGCCATCTTCTTAAGTTGAGGAAATTATATTTATGAAGAAATGCAAGGTAAATGTGTTTCATCAGTTACTTTCTAATTCTGAGGTGAATTCCCCTCAGAAACTATTAACACCTCATTTGAGAGATTATGAAGGGAGGCATGAGGGTGTTTTTGAACAAATAAACACAACACCTACCCACAGCAACAAAACTCATTTGAGTAACTTTCCACATAGCAGCAATGAGGCGTTTGCCTCCCAGGATTTATTACAATATGCCTGCTGTGGGTCTCCTTCTGAGGTAGACTGCTCCTCAGCATCTTCTGAAAGATCCGCTGCAAAATTGAGTGTGTTGCAAACGTTGAGAGTGAATCTGTCAGGTAGAACTCTACCATCAATATTATTCTCTCACAGATGGGCCAGGTTGGAATCTTCTGAAGAGAATTTGCACAGGTGGCCTTTTGTTTCACTTTGTTTAGGATGATTTGGGCGTACTCAACATTCAGACCCTTATTGCCCCAGAAAGACCCTGTTCTGCTATTACTAGAACATCATTGCCTAATGATATTACTGACCAAATGCTAATTGTTGACTTGTCTGTTGCTATGTTATTTATGCTATGTTATTTGTACATAAACCCCCTGATTGTAAAGCGCTGTAGAATATGTTAGCGCTATATAAATAAAAGATTATTTTATTATTATTATTATTATTATTATAATTTAAGGTAGTAGACGAAGTAGGCCCTCTACTATTTATGTTGGTAAAGGCAGAAGGTGAGGTGTCATCTTCACAAAATGTGAATCTCTGCTATCATCTAAATTAGCTCTGCTAAAAGATGTGAGATGTGAACAATCATTTAACTATATCACAAATATCAGAAGCCTATTAGATTAGTTCAACAGGAATGGCAGATTTAGCCCTGAAATCCCATGAATACCCAAATGTGGAATATAGAAATGCATTTGGTCCAGAGTTCATTCACAATGTCAAAATAAGGTATATGAAGCGTATGTCCTTGCAGAATTAACCCTTTCAGTACCGGAGGTTTTTTCGGTTTTGCGTTTGCATTTTTCTTCCCTATTTTCTGTGAGCCCTAACTTTTTTAATATTTTTGTTCACATACCTGTATGGGGGCTTTTTTTTTTAGGGACAAGTTGTACTTTCTAATGCTGCCATTAATTATGGCATAAAATGTAGTGAGCGGTAAAAAAATTCCAAATAGGGGGAATTGGAAAAAAACGCAATTCCTCCACAGTTTTATGGGTTTTGTTCCCACGGCATTCCGTTTGCGGCAAAACTGACCCATGTCCTTCGTTCTCTGGTTCAGTACGATTACAACGATACCCCATATGTGTAGGTTTGTTATGCTTAAATAGTGTAAAAATAAATTTAAACTTTGAAAAAAAATATTTTTTTTTCTTACATCGTCATATTCTGACTCCCAAAACATTTTTTTAGTTACATCCACTGAGCTGTTTAGGGGATCATTTTTTGCGGGACAATCCATAGTTTTTATTGATACCATTTTGGAGTGCGCGTGACTTTTTGATCACATTTTATTACATTTTTTGGAGTAAGAGAAGTAGTGAAAAAATGATAAATCGGCCTATTTTGACCCTTTTTTCCGTCACGCAATTCGCTGTATTGGAAAAATTTTTGGATATTTTAAAAGTACGAGCGTTTTTGGTCGTGGTGATACCCATAATGTTTATATTTATTGTTATTTAGGTATTCATTTTTTAATTATACAGAAAGGGGGGTGATTTAAACTTTTATATTTTTTATATATTTTGTAACATTTTTTAAAAAAATTTTGTGATTATTTTAAAGCTCATCAGGGATTTTTAAAACTCAATTTTAAGTCCATTTTGCTCATTTCTTATCCAGGCCGGCCATCTGGTGGCCAAAGTAAGAATTGCAGATTGAAAGCTGTAAACTTCATCAGCGAGGTTTACAGCTTTCAGATCGTGTGCAGATACCCAGATTGACCAGTACGCGCTTACGGGTTTTAGCGCTATTAGGTGCCATGATCTCGGCATCTAATGCCTTTAGTTAGCGATCATCTATATCGGTAAGTAGCGGCAAGTCTCTGCTGTTTGAAACAGCAGAGAATTGCCGGCCATGACGCCCGCCGCATGTGCGAGTGGGTGTCATGTTTCCACATAGCGTCATGTTTCCACATCGCTCACCACTGGTAGTGTAAGGGTTAAAGAGGTTCAAACAGCCTAAGAAACCCTTAAATTCAGACGGTCTCTTAAACAGGTCCCAGAGGCAGGCTCAAGATTCACAAGGACAATCCCGAAAAACCTTTAATTCGGGAGATGGAGCCTCGACAAAGCCAAATACATTCAAGGAACACTATTCAGCTAAGCACAGAATTATCCATTCCTTCTGTCATTATATCGAATTCTAAGAAAAGATCTTCACGGACCACTGTTTGCTAATGTTTGGTGATATTTCCTTTTAAGAAAAACCCTCTGTCTTTCCATACAAAAACAGTGTCTAGACTGGACACTGCCATCACTCAAGGAAAGATATCCTAAACAAATGAAAGGGAAAGAGGCTGGATATGTCACATTTTAACGGTTCCAAAACTAGACAGGTAAATCAGACCAGTATTAAATGTAAAGGCTCTAAAAAAATGTTCTATAAAGAGACTATGATGGACTTACGTTTTATTCTCCAAAAAGACATGTATTTAATAAAGATAGCTATAAAAGATGCTATATACAAGTGTCAATAAATTAGAATATCATCAAAAAGTTTTTTTTTTTTTTAGTAATTCAATTCAAAAAGTGAAACCTATATAGTATATAGAGTCCTTACAAACAGAGTGAACTTTGTTAATGTTGATGATTATGGCTTACAGCCAAGGAAAACCCAAAAGCCATTATCTCAGAAAATTAGAATATTATATTAGACCAACTGTAAATTTTTATTTAAACACAGAAATGTTGACCAAATGAAAAGTATGTACAGTAAATGCACTCAATACTTGGTTGGGGCTCATTTTGCATGAATGACTACATCAATGCGGCGTGGAATGGAGGCGATCAGCCTGTGGCACTACAGAGGTGTTATGGAAGCCCAGGTTGCTTTAATAGCCACCTTCAGCTCATGTGCATTGTTGGCTCTGGTGTCTCTTATAGATTCTCTATGGGGTTAAGGTCAGGCGAGTTTGCTGGCCAATCAAGCACAGTGATACTGTGGTTATTAAACCAGGTATTGGTACTTTTGGCAGTGTGGACAGGTGCCAAGTCCTGCTGGAAAATAAAAATTCCATCTCCAAAAAGCTTGTCGGCAGAGGGAAGCATAAAGTGCTCTAAAATTTCCTGGTAGATGGCTGCACTGACTTTGGTCTTGATAAAACACAGTGGACCTACACCAGCAGATGACATGGCTCCCCAAACCATCACTGATTGTGGAAACTTCACACTAGACCTCAAGCAGCTTGGATTTTTGCCTCTCCACTCTTCCTACAGACCCTGGGAGCTTGATTTCCAAATGAAATGCAAAATTTGAGATTATTGAGACGCTCTTGTGTGTATATATATATACAGGGCCGCTTCTGCCATGAGGCGAGATGAGGATCTCACCTCAAGCAGCAGTTTTATGTAAGTCTGAGGGGCAGAATCCACACAGCAGTTAAACACTGCTGGTGGATGCGCTGCGCTCCCTATCAGCTTCTTGTGCCCCCCTCAGACCTCAGATCAGCCCACCCAGCCACTTAAAAAAAACCATACTTACCTGTCCTGCCTGCCGCTGCCCTCAGGTTCCGCTCTCCCCTTCCTGACGCAGCATCGGGTCACAGTGCGCGCCGGAAGGGAAGACAGTGGAGCGC
Organism: Rhinella marina; assembly: GCA_900303285.1. Classification (NCBI taxonomy): domain Eukaryota; kingdom Metazoa; phylum Chordata; class Amphibia; order Anura; family Bufonidae; genus Rhinella; species Rhinella marina. The sequence goes on along the minus strand of ONZH01005078.1, from coordinate 228,616 downwards.
GGGAGCTGAGGGCAGCGGCAGCGCAGGGCAGGTGAGTATGTTTTTTTTAAGTGGCTGGGTGGGCTGATCTGAGGTCTGAGGGGGGCTGAGGGGGGCACAAGGAAGGCACAAGACGCTGATCTGAGGTCTGATGGGGGCACAAGACGTTGATCTGAGGTCTGATGGGGCACAAGACGCTGATCTGAGGTCTGATGGGGGCACAAGATGCTGATCTGAGGTCTGATGGGGGCACAAGATGCTGATCTGAGGTCTGATGGGGGCACAAGATGCTGATCTGAGGTCTGATGGGGGCACAAGACGCTGATCTGAGGTCTGATGGGGGCACAAGACGCTGATCTGAGGTCTGATGGGGGCAAGGGAAGGGGGCGCCATTTCATTTTTCGCCTCAGGCAGCAGAAAAGCTAGAAGCAGCCCTGTATATATACAGTCATGGCCCAAACTTTTGAGAATGATACAAATATTAATTTTTACAAAGTCTACTGCTTCAGTTTTTATAATGGCAATTTGCATATACTCCAGAATGTTATAAAGAGTGATCAGCTTAACAGCAATTACTTGCAAAGTCAATATTTGCCTAGAAAATGAACTTTATCCCCCAAAACACATTTCAACATCATTGCAGCCCTGCCTTAAAAGGACCAGCTAACATCGTTTCAGTGATTGCTCCATTAACACAGGTGTGGGTGTTGATGAGGACAGGACTGGAGATCAATCTGTCATGATTAAGTAAGAATGACACCACTGGACACTTTAAAAGGAGGCTGGTGCTTGGCATCATTGTTTCTCTTCTGTTAACCATGGTTATCTCTAAAGAAACACGTGCAGTCATCATTGCACTGCACAAAAATGGCCTAACAGGGAAGAGTATCTCAGCTAGAAAGATTGCACCTCAGTCAACAATCTATCGCATCATCAAGAACTTCAAGGAGAGAGGTTCCATTGTTGCCAAAAAGGCTCCAGGGCGCCCAAGAAAGACCAGCAAGCACCAGGACCGTCTCTTAAAAGTGTTTCAGCTGCGGGATCGGGCTACCAGCAGTGCAGAGCTTGCTCAGGAATGGCAGCAGGCAGGTGTGAGTGCATCTGCACGCACTGTGAGGCGGAGACTCTTGGAGCAAGGCCTGGTCTCAAGGAGGGCAGCAAAGAAGCCACTTCTCTCCAGAAAAAACATCAGGGACAGACTGATATTCTGCGATCGGTACAGGGAGTGGACTGCTGAGGACTGGGGTAAAGTCATTTTCTCTGATGAATCCCCTTTTCGATTGTTTGGGACATCTGGAAAACAGCTTATTCGGGGAAGACGAGGTGAGCGCTACCACCAGTCTTGTCTCATGCCAACTGTAAAGCATCCTGAAACCATTCATGTGTGGGGTTGCTTCTCAGCTAAGGGAATCGGCTCTCTCACAGTCTTGCCTAAAAACACAGCCATGAATAAAGAATGGTACCAGAATGTCCTCCGAGAGCAACTTCTCCCAACCGTCCAAGAGCAGTTTGGTGATCAACAATGCCTTTTCCAGCATGATGGAGCACCTTGCCATAAAACAAAGGTGATAACTAAATGGCCCAGGGAACAAAACATAGAGATTTTGAGTCCATGGCCTGGAAACTCCCCAGATCTTAATCCCATTGAGAACTTGTGGTCAATCATCAAGAGACGGGTGGACAAACAAAAACCTACAAATTCTGACAAAATGCAAGCATTGATTGTGCAAGAATGGACTGCTATCAGTCAGGATTTGGTCCAGAAGTTGATTGAGAGCATGCCAGGGAGAATTGCAGAGGTCCTGAAGAAGAAAGGTCAACACTGCAAATATTGACTTGCTGCATTAACTCATTCTAACTGTCAATATAAGCTTTTGTTACTCATAATATGATTGCAATTATATTTCTGTATGTGATAAAAACATCTGACAAACACACATAAAAACCAGAGGGCAGCAGATCATGTGAAAATATAATATTTGTGTCATTCTCAAAACTTTTGGCCATGACTGTACACAGTGGTCTACTACAATTCAAATGAAAAGGAGACATTTACAATTGGAACGACGTGTGTTTGTCCTCTCCAATGCCCCTCACACTTTTCTGAGAGTAATGGAAGTTCTAATTTCTAACTTAAAGGGAACCCGTCACCTCCTTGGGCTAAAAAAACCTGTTAGCAGTACCTTAATTTATGTTCCAGCGTGATTCAGAAGATGATCTTTGTAAGGAGAAGAGATCCTTCAAACTGTGTAAAATTCATATTTTAATCCTCCGTTGGCGCGCTGCCTTGACTCGGCTTGAAGTCAAGGGGGCAGCGGCCTCCTTGACTCGAGTCAAGTAAACCACTCCCCTTGGCAAGATGATGGACAGTTTGCTGATGGGCCGGGGATCGCGCAAGTCTCGCGCATGTGCGGTGCGCGATATCTCCCTGTGCGATCCCGGCCCCAGCTCTTTAAATTCCGGGCGCCTGTGCCTGTACTGCGCATGCGCCAAACGCTCGCTTACTTGGCGCATGCGCAGTACAGATCATCTTCTGAATCACGCTGGAACATAAATTAAGGTACTGCTAACAGGTTTTTTTTAGCCCAAGGAGGTGACAGGTTCCCTTTAAGAACGTCAGGAATACCATGCATTGTTTATTTAGGTGATTTTCTAGTCATTCCTACAGACTTAAAAATACTATTTATCAAAAAAGGTAAAATACTGACACTATTTGTGGAAGCAAGATTTTGCATAAGCATAGCAAAACCATACTAATCCCTACAACGTGTCTAAGGTTCAGTTTGGATACAACAAACTTCACTATAGGTGTTCTAAGAGAGAAATGGTTCAAAATACTGACATCGTTGCAACACACACTATCCAGAGAAGAATAGCCAGTCCAATAGGGAAGCTAATAGTGATGCAGCCAGCTTTCAAAATGGAATCTTCTGAAACACAATTAAAATGGGGACTTCAAAGATACACTTAATTTCTGGAGTCAGAAAAGAAATGGAAGAACTATTACATCTTCCCATTCTAAACTCTTATCCTGTCACAGAAGACACAGTAGACTTCACTATAACCTCAGATGCATCCCTAAAAGGGTGGACAGACAGCAGTGAGAGGGAAGTGGAAGATTTCAGAGATTAATCTCCACATCAGCCTCCAAGCAGCGCACAAAATCAATGAACCTTTGCAAGTCTAGATTCTGATCCAGAGCCAATCTCCATATCTCTAGAGCTCTTAGAGACATGGAGATGGGCTCTGGATCAAAACCTAAACTTAAGGGCACAATATTTACAGTAGCTGGACAATTCAACAAAGCAGCATATACAACCCCTGGCAAAAATGATGGAATCACCAGTCTCTGAGGATGTTCCTTCAGTTGTTTAATTTTGTTGAAAAAAAAAAACAGATCACAGACATGACAAAAAACTAAAGGCATTTCAAATGGCAACTTTCAGGCTTTAAGAAATACTAAAGGAAATCAAGTAAAATAATTGTGGTAGCCAGTAACAGTTACATTTTTAGAACAAGCACAGGGAATAAATTATGGAATCACTCAATTCTGAGGAAAAAATTATGGAATCACCCTGCAAATTTTCATTACAAACAATAACACCTGCATCAGATTAAATCTGCTCGTTAGTATCCAGGTAAAAAGGAGTGATCACACCTTGGAGAGCTGTTGTAACAAGTGCACTGACATGAACCATGGCTCCAACACCAGAGATGTCAATTGAAAAAAGGAGAGGATTATCAAACTCCTTAAAGAGGGTAAATCATCACGCAGTGTTGCACAAGATGTTGGTTGTTCACAGTCAGCTGTGTCTAAAACCTGGACCAAGTACAAACAACATGGGAAGGTGGTTAAAGGCAAGTATACTGGTAGACCAAGGAAGACATCAAAGCGTCAAGACAGAAAACTTAAAGCAATATACCTTGAAAACAGAAAATGTACAACAAAACAAATGAGGAACAAATGGGAGGAAACTGGAGTCAACGTCTGTGACCGAACTGTAGGAAACCGCCTAAAGGAAATGGGATTTACATACAGAAAAGCTAAAAGAACCATCATTAACACCTAAACAGAAAAAAACAAGGTTACAATGGGTTAAGGAAAGGCAATCATGGACTGTGGATGACTGGATGAAAGTCATATTCAGTGATGAGTCTTGAACCTGCATTGGGCAGGGTGATGATGCTGGAACTTTTGTTTGGTGCCGTTCCAAAGAGATTTATGCAGACGACTGTCTGAAGAAAACATGCAGATTTCCACAGTCATTGATGATATGGGGCTGCATGTCAGGTAAAAGCTCTGGGGAGATGGCATTACATCTTCAATAAATGCAAAGGTTTACATTGACGTTTTGGCCACTTTTCTTATCCCATCTATCGAAAGGATGTTTGGGGATGATAATGCATCTTGCCATAGAGCAAAAACTATGAAAACATTCCTTGAAGAAAGACACATAAGGTCCATGTCATAGCCTACAAACAGTCCGGATCTCAATGCAATTGAAAATCTGTGGTGGAAGTTAAAGAAAATGGTCCATGACAAGGCTCCATACTGCAAGCTGATCTGGCAACAGCAATCAGAGAAAGCTGGAGCTAGATTGAAGCAGAGTACGGTTTGTCACTCATTAAAGAAGAACTCCCACAAAAATTTTTATTCTCTGACCTGTTAGAAAGGTGCATGATATAATCTGTAGTGATTGTCATCTTCTTATCAGTGACTGTTTCTGTGAGTAAAAACCTCTCTTCTTATTGTAGCTGGGTCATGTGACCAACTCCCTGACCTCCAACTGACCCAGGACAGAAAGCCAGTAACTGCTCTATTCATTCCTATGGGAGCCTCAGTTTCAGTCAGTGCGAGTTGGTGGGTCTAATTGCTGATCACATGACACAGATAAGAAGCTGCAGGATGATTTAAGTCAAAAATTCAGACACTGGTAAGAAAATGACATTCACTACAGATTACATTGTGTACATTTCTAGCAGGACATGGAATAAAATTTGTGTTGGGAGTTCTTCTTTAAGTCAATGCCTCAGAGACTGCAAGCAGTTATAAAAGCCAGAGGTGGTGCAACAAAGTACTAGTGATGTGTTGAAGTGTTATTTTTTTTGTTTGGTTTTCATGATTCCATAATTTTTTCCTCAGAATTGAGTGATTCCATAATTTATTTCCTGCGCTTGTTCTAAAAATGTAACTGTTACTGGCTACCACAATTATTTTTCTTGATTTCTTTTAGTATTTCTTAAAGCCAGAAAGTTGCCATTTAAAATGCCTTTAGTTTTTTTGTCATGTCTGTGATCTGTTTTTTTTCAACAAAATTAAACAACTGAAGGAACATCCTCAGAGACTGGTGATTCCATAATTTTTGCCAGGGGTTGTACAGTGCCTTACAAAAGTATTCGGCCCCCTGGAACTTTTCAACCTTTTGCCACATTTCAGACTTCAAACAAAAAGATATAACATTTAAAATTTTTGGTGAAGAATCAACAACAAGTGGGTCACAATTGTGAAGTGGAACAAAATTTATTAGATCATGTAAACGGCCCGCGAGCTGCATTTTCAGCCCTGACACATCGTCAGGACATAGGGCACGTATGCCGAGAGTGCAGCGTGCGGAGAACAAGATGAAGGAGCTGTGGAGCAGCGCCCCTACAGGAAAAGTATTTTGTTTCACTGGGGGGGGCAAGCTGGAGGAACTGGGGGGCAAGCTGGAGGAACTGGGGGGCAAGCTGGAAGCACAGCGGGGGCAAGCTGGAGGCACTGGGGGGAAACTGGTGGCACTGGGGGCACCTGGAGGAACTGGGGGGCAAGCTGGTGGCACTGGGGGGCAAGCTGGAGGCAAGCTGGAGACACTGGGGGGCAAGCTGGAGGCACTGGGGGGCAAGCTGGAGGCACTGGGGGGCAAGCTGGAGGCACAGGGGCCTAATGGCATAGGGAGTAACTGATGGCATATAGGACTGATGGCACGGGGGGGGGGGGGTCTGATGACTTTTTATAAGGGTAAACGTACTTTTAATTAGTTATTTTTTATTAGAGTACTCAATTAATTGTTGGATTAATCGATAGATTAATAATCGTTTGCTGCAACCCTGGACATGGATATTAAATTAGATAAATTGATGGGTATAATTGAAATATTTCGATATTTTTTAGGATTAAAATTGAATTGGGAAAAATCACATTTGATGGTAGTAGTTGAGGGAGGTAGGGAGAGATCTTTTGATGTGCACGTTGTAGATAAGGAAGGTAGTTTTAAGTATTTGGGGGTAAATATTGCACAAAATCTGGATGATTATGCCAAATTGAATGTTAAAAAATTTTTTATTACAGTTCTTTTCGGTTGTTTTTTACCGATACCTTAGATCTACAGTTGACGGGGAGAAGAGACAAGCCATCATGCCTCTCTGGAAAAAAAAAATTCTGAAGAAAGTGCTTGCTCTTGTGAGACTTTCTCATAAGATTGGTCTCACGAGATCTTGCTTCTTTTCCAACGGAAGAGGAGAGGCAGCCGTCTGAACCTGTAGTTGGTGCTAGGTGGCTGTGGCTTTACCTAAAACAAAAACTGTTTGCAGATCAGAGATTCCTGTAAACGGTGATAGTCCGTTGTGCCCACAAGCATAACACCCTAAGGTAAGCACATTATCTGCATAGGTGATGCCCTATGAAGTACATCCCTCTGTTTTCTATTGTAACCTCTTCAGAAGGTTGGACATCTTTGCATTCTTCTCACTGCCTAATCTAGCGCTTCTGCCTCAGTGGCCTAAGGCTAGGCTCACACAATAAATTTTTGGGACGGGACCATTTAAAACATTGTGCTGAATGTATGCCCTAAACATATACAATGGTATGGTCATGTACTCACCTGGTGGACCACCGCCCATTCAAGACAAAATTTTAAAACACCACAAGCCACATCACAACTACTAGCCCCACTAAAAGAAACTATAACCCGTACATCCCCTAGATCAAAACAACTGCTATACATCAAGGGGACATCATTTAAAAAAAACATTCTAGTTGCACTTTGAGATGGTAACGAAAAAACAAAAAAAGTGAAAACTATTTACATGTCAAAGGTATAAAAAAAAAAAAAGACAAAAAAATAAAATAAATCTCCATGTACTTTGGCATTTTCTTACTGCTTTCTCCTGGTGCTTTTGTTAGGGCTCAAGCACACGAAAGTATTTTCTTACGTGTCCGTTCCGGTTTTTTTTGCGGACCGTATGCAGAACCATTCATTTCAATGGGTCTGCAAAAGAAACTGAAGTTACTCTGTGTGCATTTCATTTCCGTATTTCCATTCCGCAAAAAAATAGAACATGTCCTATTACAGTCCACATCACGGACAAGGATAAGTTCTATTAGGGGTCAACTGTTCCGTTCCGCAAAGTACGGAATGCACACGAACATCATCCGTATTTTTTGCGGATCCGTGTTTTGCAGACAGCAATACATACGGTCGTGTGCATAAGCCCTCAATTAGGTGGTGTTTGGTCGTTCTAGCTTTTAAAAATGCAGCATGCTTTTCCATGTTTAGGCGTTTTTTCGAATCGCATTTTTTTGGACATTTTTGCCCATATAGTGTTTTACCATATTTTACTAGTTTTTAATGCACTTTTGTTTTTTAGATTTCTTGTATTTTTTTTAATAGGAAAGTAGGTATCCCCTATGATGTAATTTCCTCTGTACAACCATTCAGGTTAAAAACAATGGTAAAAAAACAAAAAAAGATATGCAAATATTGTGGTCCTTGAATTTTGCATTGACATTTTTTTGCCAGTAAAAAAGTGCTAGAATATACTCATATATGGTTTTTAGGGCACCTGTGGCTTTTCAGTGGCATTTTCTGTGAACTGTACTTTTCTTATAGTGAAAAAGATGTAAAAACTCCTAAAAAATGCCAAGAGCTACAGCATACAGCGTTTTTAAACCAATGCAGAAAGAAAAAAAAAAACACCAATAGCAACAAAAATTCTTGTGTGTCCTGAGTGTCGTTGCCCAAAGACATTCAGCTAATATCTGGTGTTTTTGTCTCAAAAAACGCAGATGCAAAAAAGAAAAAAACACTGAAAACACAACCAAAAACGCCAACAAAAAGTATACATGAAAGCAACCTCAAAAAACACAACACACATGGACACTTGCATTTTTTTTTTAGAAGGAGCAAAAAAAAAAAAACAATGGATGTCTACAGATGCCAGGCAATGGGGGAAAAACACGAGATTCAGAGTATGCTGCAAGGGGTTATCCCATGACTAATGTAAAAAATTTAAATCAGACATCATACAGTACATGACAACCTCTTTCTAACAAAGCTAGAACCAGCCCTGTACCTCACATGTATCCAGAGATCTACCCATTCATTGCTCTGCTAGATTTATATCAAGCTGACAGCTCAAGGGGAGTGTCTTTTCTGCTGCAGCTCAGGGGGCGTATCCCAGCTCTCCCTATCACAGCTCAGGGGGCGTGTCTCAGCTCAGGAGGCAGATGAAGGATAAAACGGAGCATGTGCGGCCATCTCAGTGAGCAGGTCAAAGAAATAGGAAAAAGAACAGCAGCTATGCTGCTGCTGGTTTGAAAGCTGTAGAATATATAATATTTAAAAAGAACCACCACACAAAACACATCGCAAGTATGAAAAAACGCCCCTATAAAAAAAAAAAACAACATTTTTTTCCGCTGTGTTTAATATTTCCCATAGACTTCAATATAGTATTTATAGTAAAAACCGTACTAAGGTGCAAAAAATGTATCTTGAGGTTAATTCCACACAGACCGTACAAATAATGCAGTAAGGGGCAGTTCACGCTGCGTTTTTTTCCGGTGGAACTATTCATACTACACTGAAATTAGACCAGCGGCCGTGTCATTTGTGCCTCCCATTGAAAAATGGGAGGTAGTGCTAAAAATCTCTCTTTAGGGCTCATGCACATAAACATGTGTGGTCCTTTCCGTGCATTGAGGACCGCAACCTGCGGCCCCAATGCAGCACAGGCACCGTCTGTGTGGCTAGTGCATACGGAGGCAGACCTATTCAATTTACATAGGTCCTTGATCAGTCTGCACCACAAAAAAATAGAAGTGGTCCTATTTTTTTGTGGTGCAGAGGCACAGAGATAAAACTCCGGAAGCGCTCTGTAGTGGTTCCGTGCCTCAGTCCCGCACCTTTAGAATTGCGGATCCAATCCAGTGCCTGTATATTGCGGACCACCACACGTTAGTGTGCATGGACCCTTAAAGGGAACCTGTCATCTCCGAAACACCCCCTGACCTAGAGTAATCGTTGTATAGTGTAAGTGATGCTGAATCCGAATATGTAATTTTTATCTTCATACTCACTTCCATTCCGACGCTGCGCTCCCACAAACCAGCAGTAAAATGCACTCACTGGACTCTTCTTTGAGTCCTCTCCATTATGTGAGTGAGCACTGGAGTCCACTGAGTGTATTTTACTGCTGATTTGTGGGAGCACAGCGTCGGAATGGAAGTGAGTATGAAGATAAAACTTACATATTCGGATTCAGCATCACTTACCCTATACAACACTTACTCTAGTTCAGGGGGTGTTTCGGAGATGACAGGTTCCCTTTAAGCTACTGCTGCATAATCTTCTGTGCTGCCTCCCATTGAAAAGAATTGGAGGCACAAACAACACGACTGCTGGCTGAATTTACGCACCAAAGTTCTGCCGGAAAAAAAAACTCTGTGTGAACAGCCCCCTGTGTCACACCAGCCTTACACTTCAAGCATACAGAACAGTACAAGCATCTGCGCCATTTTTAAAGCCAGGATGAGAACATTTCCCTCCCTTGGTCTCTTTATACAGGAGCCCCTGGGTATTGTTGCATCTTGGACAGAACATGGCAGGAGAAAAGAAAGAGAAAACAAACATGGAGCAAGGGGGAAGGGGGGGGGGAGCAGTGCCTGCTGCCAGCAATAACAGCCCAGGCATGGCAGCGAGGAGGTTAATGAGGCTGGCGCCTGATTGCCCTCTTCAGAGGGACACAGGAATTCCCGAGACTGCCGAGTTATCAGTGTGTGGGAGCAGCCTGGAGACATGCTCCTGAGATAAGCGGCGGCCTCCCCTCCTGGTGTGGGAAAGCCGCCAGCGCCGCCTCCTCCTCCCGTGTCACCCCTCACTGACGCGGGGTCAGTCACACTGGCTGGAGACGCTGCACAGATGCCCGCTGATAACGGCTCCGCAAACCGGACGGCGCTGTCTCTGGAGAGCGCGCCACGCTGTTAACCCTGTCACTGCCGGGCTGCTGTCAGCGGTCTCTGCACTAGGAAGCGTTAAAAGTATGAAAGAAAACCTGGAAGCGGATGAATCATAAACGTGGTTTATGAAAATGCTATAAGAGTAGTGTTACTGCAAATAAAGTTTATTGAAAGGAGCACCTTTGTGGACATAAGAATAAAAGCACTGTTCACACCACCCTCACAGGAGCAGAAAAACAAAAATAACAGTGCTGGAGTAGTCCTGTGGTGGACACCAATGGCATCTGGGTCCATTGGGTTTCCATCGTAGTGACTTGCATTGCCACGTAAATTGCACAAATTTTCCCATCGCATAAGGCAAAGTGGGAGATTTATCAACCTGGTGTAAAGTAGAACCGGCTTAGTTGCCCATAGCAACCAATCAGATTCTACCTTTCATTTTTCAGCGCTCTTTTGGAAAATGAAAGGATCAATCTGCAATCCTTTACACCAGTTTAGATAAATCACCCCCAGTGTTTCTGACTGACCTTCTGAGAGAAATGTGAACAGAACCTAAGGCCCCATGCACACAAACAAGTGCCTGCCAGGCCGGTGCTGCGGACCGCCAATTCTTTCTGTGTCCTTCCGTTTTCTTTGCAGACTGTATATGGAACCATTCATTTCAATGGGTCTGCAAAAAAAAAAACGGAAGTTACCCCGTGTGCATTCTCTTTCCGTATGTCCTTATTTCCGTTCAGCAAAAAAATAGAACATGTCCTAATAGGGCTCATGTACACGACCGTATGTCGTGTGACACGATGATGTCCGTGTGCATTCCGTATTTTGCGGAACGGAACAGCAGGCCCCTAATAGTCCTATCCTTGTCCATGATGCAGACAATAATAGGACATGTTCTATTCTTTTGCGGAACAGACATACGGAAACAGAATGCACACAGAGTAACTTCGTTTTTTTTTCCAGACCCATTGAAATGAATGATTCCGCCTACGGTCTGCAAAAGAAACTGGACGGACACAGGAAGAAAATACGTTTGTGTGCATGAGCCCTTATTGTCTGCATCACGGCCAAGGAGAGGACTGTTCTATTAGGGGCCAGCTGATCCGTTCTGCAAAATACGGAATGCACACGGACGTCATCCGTATTTTTTACAGACCGCAAAAGACATATGGTCGTGTGCATGAGCCCTAAGAGTGACACTGGCCTACAACAGCTTTCTATAATTATAAAATGGCTGCCAATAATCGTTAGTGGTATGATAGACGAGGATAATTACTGGTCATTTCTGACTAGCGGGAAAAGCTCTGGAACCCACACCTACCAGCTCATTTCTGTAGGTCAGGGTTTTATGAGAAATACTAATTATTTTCCATTCCTGTAATGAATACGGTTTTACTGTAAGCTGTGGACTCTATGCTTGTTCTTAGCTACAGACCGTTCAAGGAACTTCATGACTAAACGGTGCCTCGGGCACAGACTCATGTTTATGGGGGATTCAGGCCTACATGACAATTAACATGCATACTTTCTTTCATGCATTTAGACCTCAAGGGTATAATCAGTGCTTCTGATAAGACCGGGCCTCGGTGATGGCTGTAGTCATGGGAATGACTAGATGACATACATACATGTCGTAATCCCCCTTTTTTCAAAGAATTATGGGAAAAAAATCCTCTATCTTGTTAAAGGGGTTGTCTCACTTTAGCAGATGCCATTTATCATGTAGAGAAAGTTACTACAAGCCACTTACTAATGTATTGTTATTATCCATATTGCCCCCTTTGCTAGCTGGATTCATTTTTCCATCACATTATACACTGCTCGTTTCCATGGTTACGACCACCCTACAATCCATCAGTGGTGGCCATGCTAGCACACTATAGGAAAAAGTGCCGGCCTATCTGGTGGTTAGGACCACGGGAGCGCAAATAGGCTAGTGCTTTTTCCTATAGTGTGCTAGCACGGCCACCGCTGATTACAGGGTGGTTGTAACCATGGAAACGAGCAGTGTATAATGTGATGGAAAAATGAATCCAGCCAGCAAAGGAGGCAATCTGGATAATAACAATATATTAGTAAGTGTCTCGTATTAAGTTTCTCTACATGATAAATGTCACTTGCCGAAGGGAGACAACCCCTTTAAGTTTTAAAACCTATACTCATTAGACAGCCAAGAGCTATCTCCCGCAATCCTCCTGAGAAGTCAAATGTAGTGAATGGCGCGAGGGGAGACTCCTCTGGTCCCTGCAAACACAAGGATCGGGCGACTGAATCCCACTTGAGTCAGGAGGCAACCGTACACATTTGACAGTCAGCCGAACGTGACGAAATCGGTGGGTTGAGGCGATGCACATCTAATGTGTAAGGCCAGCTTATGAATGTAAGACTTAAAGGGGTGGTCCCAAGATTTACACATATTCCCTATACACATGTAGGCGATAAGTCTGATAAATGGTGGTCCTATCACTGGGACCCCACTGATCATGAGAACATGGGTCCTGTGTCCTCACATATGAATGGAGCAGCGGTCGAGCACACCTGCTGCCGCTCCATTCAGCTCTCTGTAACTGCCGAAGAGAAGCCGAGTACGGTATAGAGATAAAATGAGGGGCAGCGCACATATTGTGCAAAGGGAATACATTTAAATGTTGGTACAGCTGTTTTAACCCTTTCCTAAGTGATTTTCCCGTTTTTGCATTTTTGTTTTTCGCTCCCTGTCTTCCCAGAGCCATAACCTTTTTATTTTTCCATTCACATAGCCGTGTGAGGGCTTGAGGCACAGCAGAGGCACTATATATAAAAGGGGGCACGGCAGAGGCACTGTGTAAAAGGGGGGCATGGCAGAGGTAATATATATAAAGTGGGGCACAGCAGAGGCACTGTGTATAAAAGAGGGGCATGGCAGAGGTACTGTGTATAAAGGAGGCACAGCAGAGGCACTATGTCAAAGGGGGGCATGGCAGTGGTAATACATATGTGGAGGGGCTCAGCAGAGGCATTATATATAAAGGGGGCACAGCAGAGGCACTGTGTATAAGAGGGGAATGGGAGAGGCACTATTTATATAAGTGGCACGGGGAGAGGCGCTGTTTATACAAGCGGCATGGAAGAGGCACTGTTTATATAAGGGGGCACAGACAAGAGACACTGTTTATAAAGGAGGTAAAGAAGAGGTACTACCGTATGTATGACTTTCACAGAGCGTGGCACTGTATACACAGTGTGTGGCACTACTATTAGGGGCACTGTATGTGTTAAACTATTTTCAGTGTATGTTGCCATTATATTTAGGGTACAGCGTGTGGCACTAATAGAAGTTTGTCTTAGTACAGGGTCCGATGTGTTGGTAAAGTGAGAAACTGAAGACATTTGGGCAGCAAAATCTACAGAGACAAGCTGTGCCCGGGAGAAGATCAGGGTGGTGATGTGAACCAGATGGAGAAGAACTCAGGGGACATCACCTGTAAGTCACTTAATGGAGATGTTCATTCTGCAGTACTGTAGTCACCTGTAGCTGATGATGGGTGGTAGCATTCTCTTTTGTGAAACAACATCTCTCATCATACCTAAGGCTATGTTGAGAGCTGTAGTGTGGCAAACTTATATGGGAAGGGTAAGGGTGGGTTCATGTCACATTTTTGCCATCCGTTTAACAAATACGTTGGCTAAAAAAAGATACAAAAGCGTAGCAAACCATGTTTTTGCACCCTGTCTGGTAAAAAACGTATATGTTAACATATATGTTTTGTTCTTTGTTTTTACAATGGAACTGTATGATGAACGGAGGCTGCTGTAGGACATCTGTCTGAGGCATCTATTAACGTATATTTATTTTGTATAGGTTAAATGGATGGTAAAAACATGATGTCAACCCAGCCTAAGCTGAGTAGTCACATGGTATCTGTACTGAACTTTTTAAGGTGACCTGGTTCTGGAGCTGTATGTAAGTACTATCCTTAGTTCCAGTGTTGTATTTATGTAGTGATGCTGGTTCTGGTGCTGTATTGATGTACTATCCTTAGTTCCAGTGTTGTATTTATGTAGTGATCCTGGTTCTGGTGCTGTATTGATGTACTATATGCTTAGTTCCTGTGTTGTATTTATGTAGTGATCCTGTTTCTGGTGCTGTATTGGTGTACTATGCTTAGTTCCAGTGTTGTATTTATGTACTGATCCTGGTTCTGGAGCTGTATTGATGTACTATATGCTTAGTTCCTGTGTTGTATTTATGTAGTGATGCTGGTTCTGGTGCTGTATTGATGTACTATGCTTAGTTCCAGCATTGTATTTATGTAGTGATGCTGGTTCTGGTGCTGTATTGATGTACTATGCTTAGTTCCAGCATTGTATTTATGTAGTGATCCTGGTTCTGGAGCTGTATTGATGTACTATGCTTAGTTCCTGTGTTGTATTTATGTACTGATCCTGGTTCTGGAGCTGTATTGATGTACTATGCTTAGTTCCAGCATTGTATTTATGTAGTGATGCTGGTTCTGGTGCTGTATTGATGTACTATGCTTAGTTCCAGCATTGTATTTATGTAGTGATCCTGGTTCTGGAGCTGTATTGATGTACTATGCTTAGTTCCTGTGTTGTATTTATGTACTGATCCTGGTTCTGGAGCTGTATTGATGTACTATGCTTAGTTCCAGCATTGTATTTATGTAGTGATGCTGGTTCTGGTGCTGTATTGATGTACTATGCTTAGTTCCAGCATTGTATTTATGTAGTGATCCTGGTTCTGGAGCTGTATTGATGTACTATGCTTAGTTCCAGCGTTGTGTTTATGTAGTGATCCTGGTTCTGGAGCTGTATTGATGTACTATGCTTAGTTGCAGTGTTGTATTTATGTAGTGATCCTGGTTCTGGAGCTGTATTGATGTACTATGCTTAGTTCCAGCGTTGTGTTTATGTAGTGATCCTGGTTCTGGAGCTGTATTGATGTACTATGCTTAGTTCCAGTGTTGTATTTATGTAGTGATCCTGGTTCTGGAGCTGTATTGATGTACTATGCTTAGTTCCAGCATTGTATTTATGTAGTGATCCTGGTTCTGGAGCTGTATTGATGTACTATGCTTAGTTCCAGCATTGTATTTATGTAGTGATGCTG
Organism: Rhinella marina; assembly: GCA_900303285.1. Taxonomy (NCBI): domain Eukaryota; kingdom Metazoa; phylum Chordata; class Amphibia; order Anura; family Bufonidae; genus Rhinella; species Rhinella marina. The sequence continues at coordinate 213,314 of ONZH01005078.1, read as the reverse complement.
GTTCTGGAGCTGTATTGATGTACTATGCTTAGTTGCAGTGTTGTATTTATGTAGTGATCCAGATTCTGGTGCCGTATTGATGTACTATGCTTACTTCCAGCGTTTTATTTATGTAGTGATCCTGGTTCAGGTACTGTATTTATGTGTTAAAAGGGTTGTCCAGGTTCAGATATGAACCCGGAGATACCTATAATTTCACCCAGACAGCCCGCCTGATATTAGCATCGGAGCATTTCATGCTACTTTCACACTTGCGTTGTTAATTCCGGTACTGAGATCCGGCAGAGGATCTTAATACCGGAATTAAACGGATCCGTTTTGATTCTGCACATCAGGATGCATCCGTTCCGTTAGGATGCAGTTGTGTGAAATCAAAACTGAAAAAACGGATCACACACTAAATAAATTGAAAGTCAATGGGTAACGGATTCGGTTTTTTAGTCTCCTAAAAAAACGGATCCGTCACCATTGACTTATATTGGTTTCAGTGCCAGATCTGTTTTTTTTCTGTTTTTATGATCGGACACAAAATTACAGCTTGCTGCGGTTTTGTGTCCGGTCACAAAACTGAAAGCTGCCAGAACGGAAGACATCCTGATGCATCCTGAACGGATCTCTTTCCATTCAGAATGCATGGGGACGAAATGGAACAGTTTTTTTCCGGTATTGAGATCCTCTGCTGGATCTCAATACTGGAAAACCACAACGCAAGTGTGAAAGTAGCCTAAGGTACAACAACGCAAAGTCAACAGAGAATAATGCTGCAGTAACAGGATGAAATGTTGCACGCTATTATGTTGTAGCCACATTGCCCTGCACCCATTTGCAGAAGGCTCTGTGCAGCCATATACAAAGCCTTTCGTGGGGTGCTACACAGCACTGTCCAGCCTCTGCCTCTCCTCACACTGTCTGCTCCCGTCTCATGTGTCCCATAGCTGTAGCCCTGCGGCATCAGGACGCACTGTGGGCACATGGAGCTTTGATTGACAACTGTTCTTTTACTTACCGGCAGGACCAATCATAGGAGGGGGCGTGGCCATGCTCTCATACACCCAATGACAGGTTTGGAAGCCTGAACTTTTGCCACCATGGACAAGTAAACACAGCGAGGAGGCGGAGCCAGTCATTCTGACTCCAGAGCTACCGGGGCGTTAACTCATTCATTACTGCAAGACAGCGTCCAGCAACCTTCCTCTCCTGCAAAAGCCTGCTTTCATTATACAGCATGCCACTCAGGGTACAGCCACACGGCGAGGTTTCCTGATGCAGTTTTGGAAGCCAAAAACAGGAATGAATTAAAAAAAAAGAGATGTCCTATCAGTCCTTTAAACTTTCTTTCCTTTTATGATTCGCTACTGGCTTCCAAAACTGAATCCGGAAACTTGATTGTGTGGCTGTACCCTCACAACCATGTCTCCTAGCTTGCAATGCAATGAGTGATACTGTACATAAACACAGAATCTGGTAAACATGTGGTAGCAGAGATGAGTTTGTCATTGGCACAATGTGCTGTGATAACGCTATGAGTAATCAATGGTTTTGTATCTTTACAGACATTATCATCACTTGCTACTCATGTGGAGCTCACAATCTATGTTCCCTATCGCGGTATGTCTTTGGAGTGTGGGAGGAAATTGGGGAACCTAGAGGAAACACGGGGAGAACATACAAACTCCATGCAGATGTTGTCCTTGGTTGGATTAGAACCCCCACACTGCATTGCGCCAGTGTTAACCACTGAGCCACCGTGCTGCCTGAACGCTCCTTCCTGATAGTTGCTGGTGCAGTTGTATCGCAGTTGCTCCGTGGCCATTAACAATGCAGACCGACTAAACACTGAGGTCTTCATTAGTTTAATTAGAGCCCACTGTGAGCCACGCGGTACTCAACCAGAGCGCGGCAGTGTTGCAACCACGAGATGAGGGCGCCGTGTAGTCATACTCTTAATGTGCCACCAAACACCTGATGAATGAGCCTCATTATGCCTCATTCACACATCAGTGTTTGGTCAGTTATTTCCATCAATGATTGAGAGCCAAAACCAGAAGTGTAGGTTACACAGACATGAGGTATAAGGGAAAGACCGTCACTGATGGAAAGCACTGACCAAACACTGACATGTGAATGAGGCTTTAGGCCTCTTTTACATGAGCGTTACTGATTCGTTTCTGTCTATTCTGGAAAAATTTAAGGTTTCACACACAAATTCAGTCAGTTTTATCTGCGATTGCGCTCAGTGTTTCAGTTTTTTTTTCGGCAATCAGTTTATGATGTGTTTTTCACATCTCCTAGCAACCATCAGTGAAAAATGTATTGCATTCGGATGCAATGCATTTTTCACGGAAACCTTATTCACTTCTATGGAACCAGAGCTGCATGAAAAACGCAGGATATAGAACATGCTGCGAATTTTCCTGAATGCACGAATCGCACCCTGACAGCAAACTCATCGTGTGAACAAGGCCTTATTGCAGCACACAGAGTCTGTACGACGTCACATACTAGCACAGGGGTCAGCAACCTCCGGACTACAGCTCCCAACATGCACATCAACTCTGAGCTCCTATAGCAATAAAAAAAACTTGCAGGGGTGCTGGGAGTTGGACCCCCCCCCCCCCCCAACACACACTGATCTGATATTGATGAGCTATCTTGAGGATAGGCCATCTATATGAAAGTCCTGGAGAACCCCTTTAAACTGAGCAGCCGGGCACATGCTGTGTGGCTTGGGGAGAACAAGAGAAACGGCTTGTGGGTAGGTGAAAAATGCGTTAGCCCAGAACACCCTTGTAATGCTCCCATACAAATATTTAGCAAAGGAGTTGTTTACATTGTTAACATTTGCAGTTCTTAATTGACCCATATGAGTCTTATAAATTATACATTTTCATAAAATAATAAATTGTTATTCTTTTTTTCTACTCTGTCAGCATATGCACAATAGAGAGAATAATCGCCAGTCCCAGGTATTGAACAGTCTCCAAGTTTTTGGCAGGGGGAACATGAAGCTAGCCAGAGACAAAGCAATTATTAATGTAAAAGGCATTCTTTATTGAAAAATCGCATGGCTCCAACCAAATTAAATTTGTAGAATTCTTGTTTTAGACAATAGAGCGCAGGAATGCTCGTAACAATATTTGCAAGAGTGGGGATGAGTTTACCCATGAAAAATAATTCCTTATATTACAAAGAACTAACCAGCAACCCCAAAACACATTTTTGGCTATTCACTATAGTTGATTAAGCCAGAAGATGACGACACTTTTTGGGTCCTGCTTAGCCTGTGGTGTGGAGTCTAGAAAAATCTAGTGTTCCATTTATGCATTACTGATGCAGTACCCAGTCTCCGGTAGTACAGTGCCCAGTCTCTTGTGATCTGGTAGTACAGTGCCCAGTCTCTTGTGATCCGGTAGTACAGTGCCCAGTCTCTTGTGATCCAGTAGTACAGTGCCCAGTCTCTTCTGATCCGGTAGTACAGTGCCCAGTCTCTTGTGATCCAGTAGTACAGTGCCCAGTCTCTTGTGATCCGGTAGTACAGTGCCCAGTCTCTTGTGATCCGGTAGTACAGTGCCCAGTCTCTTGTGATCCGGTAGTACAGTGCCCAGTCTCTTGTGATCCAGTAGTACAGTGCCCAGTCTCTTCTGATCCGGTAGTACAGTGCCCAGTCTCCTTTGATCCGGTAGTACAGTGCCCAGTCTCTTCTGATCCGGTAGTACAGTGCCCAGTCTCCTTTGATCCGGTAGTACAGTGCCCAGTCTCTTGTGATCCGGTAGTACAGTGCCCAGTCTCTTCTGATCCGGTAGTACAGTGCCCTGTCTCTTGTGATCCGGTAGTACAGTGCCCAGTCTCTTGTGATCCAGTAGTACAGTGCCCAGTCTCTTCTGATCCGGTAGTACAGTGCCCAGTCTCCTTTGATCCGGTAGTACAGTGCCCAGTCTCTTCTGATCCGGTAGTACAGTGCCCTGTCTCTTGTGATCCGGTAGTACAGTGCCCAGTCTCTTCTGATCCGGTAGTACAGTGCCCTGTCTCTTGTGATCCGGTAGTACAGTGCCCAGTCTCTTGTGATCCGGTAGTACAGTGCCCAGTCGCCTGAGGTCAGTGGTGCAGTCTCCTTTCAATGATTATCCAGTGGTTGTGTTCATTCATATCAGTTCTGTCTCTTTATATCCAGTCTAAATGACCAGTGCAATAATCACTACTGACCAGTGCAATAATCACTACTGACCAGTGCAATAATCACTACTGACCAGTGGAATAATCTCTTCTGACCAGTGCAATAATCCCTACTGACCAGTGCAATAATCACTACTGACCAGTGCAATAATCTCTTCTGACCAGTGCAATAATCACTACTGACCAGTGCAATAATCACTACTGACCAGTGCAATAATCTCTTCTGACCAGTGCAATAATCTGCACTGCAAATTGCAGAACCGCATAACATGGACACCGGCCATATGCGTTCCGCATTTTACGGACCGCACATGGCCGGCACTATAATAGAAATGCCTTTTCTTGTCTGTGGCTGCGGACAAGAATAAGGCCCCTTTCACATGAGCGAGTTTTCCGCGTGGGTGCAATGCGTGAAGTGAACGCATAGCACCCGCACTGAATCCTGACCCATTCATTTCCATGGGTCTGTGTACATGAGCGTTTTTTTTTTCAGTTCTGCGTTGCGTGAAAAACGCAGCATGTTCTATATTCTGCGTTTTTCACGCAGCCCTGGCCTCATAGAAGTGAATGGGGCTGCGTGAAAAACGCATTGCATCCTGAAGCAAGTCCGGATGCAGTGCGTTTTTCACTGATGGTTGCTAAGAGATGTTGTTTGTAAACCTTAAGTTTTTTATCACGCGCGTGAAAAACACATCAAAACGAATCGCACCCATGCGGAAAAAACTGAACAACTGAACCCAATCGCAGACAAAACAGCCTGAACTTGCTTGCAAAATGGTGCATGTTTTCCTGAACGCATCCGGACCTAATCTGTCACACTCGTGTGAAAAGGACCTAAGACATTTTTAGGATATTTTATTGCGGGGCCGCGTAATGGAAATGTGGATGCGGACAGCACACTGTGTGCTCTCTGCATCTTTTGCGGCCCCATTGAAAGTGAATGGGTCCGCACCGGTTCTGCAAAATTGCGGAACGGATGTCGACCCATTTTGTGGAAGTGTGAATGGACCATTAGGCTGCTACACAAACTTCAATATTATGCATCTGTCACTTTCCTTCCATATCAAACGGAATGTAACAGGATCCCCAAATTTGTATTTTCTGATCCTCTAGAAAAGTTCTGTTACAGAAGTGAATGTGGATCCATAGTGCCACTCAACAGGTTTGACTTTGGGCTACTCCTAAGGCGTTATCCTGGCAGCCCGCTGGTTTTTACTCATTAACCCCTATACCAGGATCGGGTCTCCGCTGCAAGGGACAACCAGGCTGCTACCTCTTGGAGTAGTTTCTGTTCAGTGACTGTTAACCCAAGGGGCTCATGGAGCACTGAGGGATCAGGTAAAACCATAATCAGAGACTGGCCTAGGTCACGGCAGGCAGAGTTTGTGCAATAAGGTAATCAGTTCGAGGGTCAGGACAGGCAAAAGAACAGGCAGAGGTTGGCTCAGGAGATCTGGAAACAGGAAGAAGTTGGTACATGGGCGGGCAAAGAAGACTATGGTGCACCTTTGCAGAACAGTAAACAACTATTGCTTGGGCACATTCCTATGGGTGAAGGTTCCCTAAATATCATAAGCACCACTGGGTGCAGACTACAGAAGTTTCTAGACCACCTATGAGATAACATTTTGTAAAACCATCTATAACATGTTTTTGGGCTGCAAAGAAGTTGAATTTTAAATACTTTGGAAAATGCTTTTTTGTTTCTAGGTGACATGAGTTTCTAGTGGCACTTGTTTTCCCTAAAAAGAAGCATAGGGCTCTGTTCACATGTCAAATATTTCAGTGTATTTCAGGTGATTTCCACTGTGAATGTGCTACATTTTAAAGTTTGCACTTTTTCGGATCTGCATAATAATTAGTCCCATAGAGACAGACGACCACTGGAGCTGGAATGAGTTTTTCAATGTAGTGCAGGGCTCTGTTAAAAAAGTAAGTTGGACAAGCCCTTCAAGAGTAAGGTCACATTTTATGAGAGTGGTTCAGCCAATTTGTTCCCACTCTGTCAGCAAAGCGACAACTGCATACAATTTCACTGCAAATCGGCACAGTTTTGCAATTTTAATTCATGTCCACGCATTATAAAATTTGCATACTTCCCAAATTTTGAAAAAAAACAAAGCAGGAACAATATGTGCGGAGCACCTCTTACTCTGCCCAAAGCATAACTATACACACCCAATCCCCTTAATGCCCCCATATAGTAATTATTCACCCTTTATGCCACCACACAGTAGTTAAGCCCACATTGTCCCCTGTCACAGTAGTTATACCCACATTGTGCCCCATCACAGTAGTGCCCCTCACAGCAGTAATGCCTACATGTGCCCCCTTCATAATAGCAATGCCCACATGTTCCCCTTCACAGTAGTTATGCCCACATGTGCCCCCTTCACAGTAGCAATGCCCACATTGTGCCCCCTGACAGAAGTTATGGCCACATCTGCACCCTTCACAGTAGCTATGCCCACAAATGCCCCCTTCACGGTAGTTATGCCCACATATGCCCCCTTCACGGTAGTTAGGCCCGCAAGTGCCCCTTCAAAGTAGTTATGCCCAGATGTGTCCCTTCAAAAGTTTTGCCATATATGCCCCCTTCACCGTAATTATGCCCATATGTGCCCCCTCACAATAGTTATGCCCAGATATGTGCCCCCTTCACAGTAGTTATGCCCACATGTGCATCCATCACAGTAGTTATGCCCACATATACCCCCTTTACAATAGTTATGTTCAAATGTGGCCTTTCACAATATTTATGCCCAGATACGTGCACCCCTTCACAGGATACAAAACAAAAAAATCAAAGTCCCTCTGATGATCATCACAGCTCACCCTGCCTGCGCTCCCCGCTAGCATGCAGGATACTGTTACACATTGCATTGCTATGCTGTGTAGTAGCAGCACAGAGGCTGATTCCCGGGTCTGTACCGCTCCTCCTACACAGCCCAACAGTGTGGAGCGCTGGCTGCTCAGCTGAATAGTGAAGCGGGGAGCGGATGGCTCCCTGCTTCACCATTACAAGCAACTGTCTATGCTTCCTATAGATGCAGAGACAGCCGAGAACAGGACATACCTCAGCCGTTCCGAGACCAAGGGACAGTCACTAAAATTTGTAACAGTTGGGAGGTATGAATTTATAGTAAACCTCATGCTGATCTGAATTTTCACCAAACTTTAGCGCTAGGTGTAGCGCTAAGCTTCACTCATTTCTGTGGCCAGCTCCTCCCTTGCTGCTTTGATTGACAGGGCCATGCAGTGGCAAAGCAGCCACAAAAAGCAGTTGAGCTTGGGTGCAATGAGGGCAATGGCGCACAGGCAGGAGCAGCAATATGTGCTCCTGCCCGTACTCACTGCTACTGCGGCCCCATTCATGAACTGTACAGCCTGTACTCTGTAGACCACTGAGATGTCAGCGGTGTACAGAAAATTGGATTTTAAGTGCACAGGGAAAGGTGCACTTTGGGGGGGAAGAATATCTCTATTAAAAATTAAAAATGTATTAATAACATACATTACAAACGTTAGGGACATTTTTACCAAAAAGTTAATCAAAAGTTTAGTTACTCTTTAAGTCATTTTCTATGCCAAAAACAGGCGTATAAAATATATTTCTTAATAAATGACCCCCATAATCTATAAATACTGTATATCGTAGCTTTTACAACCTTCAGACACTGGTATTGGTCAGGGACATTGTCAGGGACAAAAAAATTCCAAACAGACGTTTTCAAAAGTAGGAACGACCATGAAAGCAGAGCTGTCACTCTCTACATGAAAGCCAATGTTCCCCCATTATTACTGCTGATAAACGGGCCTAGTTGTACTGTAGTCGCTATGGTTAAAGGGATTTTCCCATTACAACTTATTCCCTAGACACAGGATAAGTGTCCAATCAGGGTGGTGGACCACTGCGGCATGGGCCGTTCATGAGAACAAGGGCCCATGGTCCATCACCCCCACTGACTATAATGGGTCTGTCAGGTTTTCATCACCATGTACGGAATTTTACCGGACAATACAGAGCAGTATATCCTGCTATGGAGAAACATGGGTACACATCCTAAGGGCTCATGCATACGACCATATGTATTTTGCGGTCCGCAAAAAATACAGATGACATGTGCATTCCGTATTTTGTGGAAAGGAACAGCTGGCCCATAATAGAACAGTCCTATCCGTGTCTGTAATGCGTATTTTTTTGCGGAACTGAAATACAGACATACGGAAACAGAATGCACATGGAGTAACTACAGGATTTTTTTGTGGACCCATTGAAATGAATGGTACCGCATAGGGTCAGCAAAAAACTGAACGGACATGGAATGAAAATACGTTCGTGTTCAACTGAAAATGGCCAGAGGCTGACACTACATACAGTTAGAGATGAGCAAATCATTCAAAATTTTATTCGCCGAACATTTGTCGAACTTTTCATAAGATTCGTATATTCTGTGAATATATTCGTTGAATCTGCGTACAAAATATATATTATTATGTGACATTTAGCGAACATTCGCGCACTACTAACAAACGTTCAGTTTTAAATGGTATGCAACTTCTTTGTACACGTACACATGAGCGTACGAAAATGACAGGCTTTGCTGGAGAGGAATGGTGGAGCAGGAGGAACGCTCTGAGCCTGACCTCTCGCTACATATGGATACTGTATCAGCAGATGACAGAAGATCATCCGGCTGTGTCTGAGATGAGCGTGCCATCCACTCCACTACCTCATCTACTTTCTCCTCCACTACAATTTTGCGCCTTGGTGGGTTAGCCTGATGGAACAACGGCCAAGTATTGTGAATACTACTAGTAGATGCTCCGGCTACAGGTCCTTTGGCACTTCTGCCCTGTGCCACCTTCTCTCTTTTTTTTAGCGCTCGAGGTCTGGCTGGAACTGGACCCCTTTTGCTTATCCATTCCAGACATTTTTCACTTCACTCTGTGGCCCTGCAGCTGGTCTTTGTTCCTGTATCTCCCTATCTCTCCCTATCTGATTAATTACTGGCCCTGCACTTGCCCTGCAGTATCCCTGATGTGTAATATGGATTCACTGAACAATTACACCCCAATTTCAACAACGCAAGTCTCAGAACTTCACACACAGTGCTTCTGCTCGTCTCAGCAGTCGCAGCAGAAGTGATGCGTCACTGGCTTACCGAGCCTGAGCCAATCAGAGCAAGCTCTGCCCACTAGGTCAGGTGACCGCTTTCTTCCCGGGCTTTTGCGCATGAATAACGAACTAACAGAAAAGTTTGCTAATTACTTGAATTCGTACGCAACAGCGTATACAGTAACAGCGTATAGAGTAACTTATACGTAGCATTAACGTACAATTTATCAGACAAGTACGTAGCGAATGCCTAGAAAGCCTTTGGAACATTTTTGAACCTTAACGGAGCGAATCACCTAATATTCGGATTCGCTTCGCAGCTGAAAATTTCCAAGATTCGATAGGAATCAACGAATCGACAAATAGATTCTCTCATCTCTACATAGAGTATATCTATGGTAACAAACCTTCTCCAGCAGAACTGAATCCGGTTCTTTGCTTGGAAAAGGTAAATGACATACTGCAAATGGTATGAAGCCGCGAACTAAGGTAATGGGGCGCTATCTGACATCACTACTGTCTGCACGCCTTAGTTATCATTACTAGTGATTATTAGAGGAATAGCTTGTTGGCAGATTTCCTCCATGAATGTGGATTGTACCCATTTGTAACCAGCACTGAGATGGTCCCATACATGACAATACTCTTTATATAGCACTCCATACATGTGATGTACTACTAGGTAAAGTGTAGAACATGTCCTATTCTTTTATGTTTTCCAGATAAGAGTAGCCACTTGTATAATAGGAACCAAGGAAAGTATCTGCGGCCAGTATTTGTATTTTGCGGTTATGCAATTTGCGGTGTAAAAAATACTTACGGTTGTGTGTCATAGCTATAGTAGAAGCACAGGATGCGGCTGCTACAGGCTGCCATTAAACTTACTATACTGGCTTAATTTCTGTCAGTGCAGGACAAGACAGCATGGTAGTCTATGCTATTGTGTCCTCCCCTAAAGAGAAGCTCCTAAATAGACATTAAAGGGGTTGTCTCACTTCAGCAAGTGACATTTATCATGTAAAGAAAGTTAATACAAGCCACTTACTAATGTAGTGTGATTGTCCATATTGCTACCTTTGCTGGCTCTATTCATTTTTCCATCACATTATACACTGCTCGTTTCCATGGTTACGACCACCCTGCAATCCATCAGTGGTGGTCAAAGCACCATCCTCTCCGGTGGCCGTGACCATGAGAGTGCACATTGGTTAGGGATTTTCCCTATAGTGTACAAGCACGACCACCTATAACAGATTGCAGGGTGGTCGTAACCATGGAAAGCAGTGTATCATGTGATGGAAAAATGAATCAAGCCAGCAAAGGAAGCAATATGGACAATCACAATACATTAGAAAGTGCCTTGTATTAACCTCCTCTACATGATAAATGATATTTGCTGAAGTGACACAACCCCTTTAAGGGGTAATCCAGGTAGAACACGTTAGAGGATAGCTGTTAAATTGGTGGGGGCTCCCACCAATCATGAGAATGGTGTGCTGTACCCCTGAATAACTGGAGGGAATGATATTATGGGATTGCCAGAGATATCCAATAGCAGTACCCTATCCCCATAGAAAAGGCATTGCACATACTACACCTTGACATGAGCAGCCCACTAGTCATCACCCAGCTTTCCTGGAATCAGATATAACTAAGAGAAGACTTGGAATATTTTTTAGAGCCCAAGTACTTAAACTGAAATTTTTTGGCTTTAGGAGGGAAACACTCACTAACTGTATAAGTTAAAGGGGTTCTCCAGGCTTTTAATATTGATTGATCTACCTTCAGGATAGGTCATCAATATCAGATCGGCGGGGGTCCCAATGATCAGCTGTATGAAGGGGAGGTGCGCACAGCGTGTACGTGCTGTCTCCCATCTCTCTTTCTCCTCGCCATAGACATAGCAGCAGCGAGCGGGAGGACGGCACATGCGCACTGCACCCGTTTTACCTTCATACAGCTGATTGGCAGGAATGCCAGATCTGATATTGATGACCTATGGTGAGGATAGGTAATCAATAGTAAAAGCCAGGACAACCCCCTTTAAGGTTTGGCAGTATGGTGGATCAGTGGTTAGTATTGACGCCTTGCCATGCTGTGGGTCCTAGGTTCAAATCCAGCCCAGGGACAAAATCTGCATGGAGTTTGTATGTTTTCCTTGTGTAGACATAATGATAGGGAATATACTGTAGATTGCAAGCTCCATGGGAGACAGCAAGCAAGGAATATGTCTGTAAAATTAAAGTATGTCATTACAGCTCTAGTACACAGCTCCTTGCATGTTTCTGCATGGCACTGCTTCTACTACCGGGGAGGAGGGCTGTAGTAGTGCAGCTCTTAAACAAGCAGCAGCTAGTTCTGGCAGACTACAAGAGGCTGCACAGCTCAGGCACTGCCAGAGACTGGTTACAACCAGGGGAGCGGCTCCTTTAAGAGTTAAGAAACTTGAGATTTGTTTGCGCAACAGTCAGTGCAGCGGAGCCGCCAAAGTGTCTAGACTATCACGTGACTGGGGGCAGCCAATGGCGGCGCCCGGTGCTGGGCCCGAGTGTGTGTGTGAGAGCTAGAGCACAAAGAGCAGCGAGCCGAGCAAGAGAACCGGAGTGAGACGTGCGTGCGGCGGAGCCCGTGAGCAGCTCTACCTGCTCCACCAACCTGAACACAGTGACTGAGAAGCGGAGCCGCAGGGCACGGAGCAGTAGCAGGCAGAAGGCGAGCGCTGGAGGACTGGACGCTGCACGGGGTTCTCTGCAGCCCGGCAGCATCCCTGTCAGTGTGGTCCCCAGGCAGGATGCTGCTTGTGCGCTGCCTGGAGCTGCATCGTCTGCGCTCAGCCATGTGACAGCTCCGGAGCCCTGAGCGAGAAGGAGATGTGACCCGGGAGCCGCTGTCGGGTTCCTGCTGTTGTGTGCGGAGCCCGTCGTGTCACCCTCATTCATCCCAAGCACCGATCTCACAGGAAAGATCGCGGATCCCTGCGGCTGTGCCTCCTCCGCGCAGCCACACATGCCGGTTCTCCCCCGCTGCTCGCCTCGGTCAGCGCTGAGGCTCCTCTAACAACCGGACGCATCCCCGCCGGGGGCGTCGCATGTTCAAGTCCAGACGCACCGGGCTGGTTCGGCGCCTGTGGCGGAGCCGGGCGGGCGGTGATGGGGGAGTGTCTTGCTGCGGTCTGTCCGAGCCGCCCGGCGGGTCCCCGGAGCTTCGCTCTGCGGCGTCAGGCGTGCTGAAGCGCTTGAAGGAGCAGGCTCTGTGCACGCTGCTGGAGGCGGTGGAGTCCCGGGGCGCAGCGCCCGGAACTTGTGTGCTGGTGACCCGAGCCGGGCCCCCGCCTCACCTGCTGCTCTGCAGACTGTTCCGCTGGCCTGAACTGCAGCATCCCGGGCAACTGAAAGCGCTGAGCGGGTGTCAGGGGCCCGGAGGAGCGGACAGCAACGGTGTGTGCTGCAACCCCTACCACTACAGCCGCCTGTGCGGACCCGGTGAGTGCACCCATAGACTTTCCCTATATGCATTGTTTTCAGTGTCCCTGCTTGCTGTCAGAATAAAGCACGCTTTTATGTTTACATGCAGACTGCTGCATGTCTGCACATGTATCAGGGGTGACCCCCTCATACATTATAGCTGTACTAGGTGGGGGTTCCTTGGCTATTCAACTGCAAAATCAGTCTCATTGTATCCACTGGGATACAATGGCTTTTTATACCCCACATGGATTGGGCTGATCAGTTTGCAGACATCCGAACATCATCCTCTGTGTGAACATGGAACCCTCCCATAATAGAGATGTCCCATGTCATTCATGAGCTAGAGTTCCCACTGCCATAACACTGACTGGCAGTGCCGAGTACCTTGGAGGTTTCACAAACAGTAGTCTAGTTATGGCCTGGCCCCTGGTGGGCATAAGAAGTCAGCGTAGACGTGCACCTATGACTTCCATTGACATCTTTCACCATGGCATGCCATCATGTTTCTCCCCCTTGGGTTCTGTTGGTGAAGGTGCTTGGCGTGCCCACGTCCTTGTCTGGCGTACAGAGCTTAAGAATGGTTCTTCAACACTTCCTCTCACGTGACTTAGGGCTCATGCCCACGAATGTGAATGTGTGCTGACACCAACCATATGTACATATGTAGTGCTATGTTACCAGTGTCGGGGCCGGCAGTGCTTGCTTCTCTCTGACTGGCCGGAGGGATCACTTACTGGCTTACCCATGTCTAGTATCTTGGCCTTCTTAGCTTGTCCTCTCAAGATTTTTGTGCCATTTGTTGAAGCCACCAGCATCCCATACTTAGGCCTCATCCACATTTCTGTTTTTTTACTGACGTGTGCTGTCTGCATTTTCCATAGACAGCACACGTACCCATTGATTTAAATGTGTCTGTTCACATTTAAGTATCTTTTTTTTTTTACTGACCTTGGGTCAGTTAAAAAAATCACGGAGACATGTCATACTTTTGATCCGTGTTGTGGACTAAGCATGCCCATAGACGTCTGTGGGTCTGTGAAAATCATGGCATCCGTGGTGCATCCGTTTTTCACTGAAGACTGATAGGAGATTCTTTGGAAATTAATTTTCAGCTGAGCAACGTCCGTGAATTATGGATGACACACGGATGGTAAAAATGGGTGCACGGACCAACCACAGATTCTTCACGGATGAAACACGTACGCGGATATGTGGACGAGGCCTTAGGGGTTATTTACTCGACAGTGGTCAGTTTGGGAAACACAGTCCGGGTGTCAGCTCTGTCTTCTGGACCGACCGTGACTCCCCTGATACAGTCAGTTCCTATCGGATTGTGGCTCTATTGTACTGTGCTCACATTTTATGATGATAGACCCACGATCAGACGGGAACTGACTGTGATGGAGTCAGTTGAGGTCAGGGGAGCAGCGATCAGCCTGGGAGATGCAGCCGACACGTGGACCATGCTTCCTGGGCCGGACATGGTTGCGTTAATCTGTCCTTATGAATGGCCTTATATAAAGAGGTCTACCTGGTGACAGACCCCCTCTGTATGTCACAGTCCTGGCTGGGAATGTTTTGCCACATGTCTAAAATGATGGACTAGCTCATAAGTAGCTGTCTTGTCTGGGACCCATTTTCAGCCTAATATTAGAAGGGCTTCAATTCTATTAAAGGGGTATTCCCATCTTGGACATTGGCGTTACATCGCTAGGCTATGCCCCCAATGTCTGATATACTTAGAAAGGTGCCCGCAAAGTGCCAGAGGGCACACAACGCATGCGTGGGCACCCTCTGTTCATTTCAACGGGCCGAGCACCAGCTTGGCCATTTCCGTAAGCCCCATCGAAGAGTGGATCCATGATCCGTGGTTCGCTTCCCCTTCATTTCAATGGGACTTCCAAAAATAGCTAAGCGGGCTGCTTGAAATGAATGGAGGGCAACCGCACATGCATGGCTCCGTTCTAAGTATACCACCTCCCGCTATGTCCAAGATGGGAACACCCCTTTAAGACAAGGCCTTCATTGGTGACCGTGGGCATTTTTAAAGATCTACCTGCTCAGAATCCCGTAGGAGCTGCTCCCATACATCGGATGACTTGTGCTACAAGCGTCCGGAGACGACCCCGCGGACAGCTTTCTTATGCAGTCTTGGAAGCCAAAACCAGGAGTGATTTCTAAAAAAGAAAAGTCAGATCTGTTTTTTAATACTTTCTCTCCTTTTTATAATTCACTCCTGATTTTGGCTTCCAGAGTCTAAACTTGTGACCGTACACTGATTTGGAGATTTCAAGGTTATGTTGGTTGAAGGAAGTTCAGTGGATGAAGTCACAACTTTTTTTTTTTTTACAGTATATGACCAGGTTCACACTGGATGTTCACTTGCTGGGTTACATTCATATTGATCCCTAAAGGCCACCATACACATTCAGTAGTTGCCGGCCGCACAATCGTTTGGCCGACGGCTCTCCCTGCCATATACAAACATGTTCAGTTCGGCCAAGCACGTATGTGTTGTCAATGGGCAGAGGAGAAAGCCACTACCAGACACCTCTGACTCAGATTATCTCCTGGAGGACAAAAAGATTAGTCTGAAATTAAAGAGGTTGTCCGGGTTCAGAGCTGAACCCGGACCTACCCTTAATTTCACTCCTTATTGCTTCTGATCCGTTCCGAACCGCGCAGTTTGCTCGTTCATCAGGCAATCGGCGGCAGTATTACACTGCAAGATGATCGCTAACGAGCGTTGCTATGAATGAAAAATTGGCCAGTGTAATACAGACTTTATACATTTGACTGATGGAGGGTGTAATGGATAATACGATAAATGTGTTGGCCTATCTGGGACATTGATGGTGGCATATTGCTATGATGTCCAATCAATGTCAGATAGGTGCGGGTCCTAGCTGTGGGACCTGCTCCTCTCTCCAGAATAGGTTCCTAAAGGTAACAGAGAGCAGCCACGCAAGCACAGCCACCCTCGATTCACCGCTATGGGACTGTCTTCGGAAGTGCCATAGCTGTGAACGGAGGCTGGCTGTGCATACATGGCTGCTCTCTGTTCACTTCTGGGGTCCTGTTCTGGAGATTGGTGCGGCCCTTAGATGTGGGACCCTATGTGACATTGATGGCATATGCTAATGATATACCATCTTTGTTCCAGGTGGGAAATACTCTTTACCATGTATGGGGACCTTAAAAGTACCTTAAAGGGTTTCTGTTACCAGATCTGGGCATATTAAACAGGATGACATTTGCAATGTGCAAATGTCACCTGATGCCCAATCTGGTATTAATTTTTCTATTGGTGCCCCCGTTTTTGATAAAAATGATGTTTTATTTTATGCTAATTAGGCTTACTAGGTGCAAGGGGCGGTTACCCTGCACCTAGTAAGCTCCGTTTGCCCACCTGCGGTCACGCCTACCTTGTCTTGATTGACAGGGCCAGGCAGCTTGTTCGATCCTCTGCCGGCCCTGTGCGCGATTCAGATCCCGCGCCTGCGCCGTGTGGAATAAAATCGGCGCAGGCGCAGTGAGCGGCACTGGCCGCCGGGCTCCCGGCTACCTCACTGCGCCTGCGCCGATGACGTCAGAGTACACGCTGACGTCATCGGCGCAGGCGCAGTGAGGTAGCCGGGAGCCCGGCGGCCAGTGCCGCTCACTGCGCCTGCGCCGATTTTATTCCACACGGCGCAGGCGCGGGATTTGAATCGCGCACAGGGCCGGCAGAGGATCGAACAAGCTGCCTGGCCCTGTCAATCAAGACAAGGTAGGCGTGACCGCAGGTGGGCAAACGGAGCTTACTAGGTGCAGGGTAACCGCCCCTTGCACCTAGTAAGCCTAATTTGCATAAAATAAAACATCATTTTTATCAAAAACGGGGGCACCAATAGAAAAATTAATACCAGATTGGGCATCAGGTGACATTTGCACATTGCAAATGTCATCCTGTTTAATATGCCCAGATCTGGTGACAGAAACCCTTTAATACAATCCTGTCAGGTCTCCTATTGACATTTCCAGAAGGAATAACAGGGGGACAGCACAATATACATTTATAAAAAAAAAAAAAAAAAATTTAGTATTTCATGAGAATTACGAATATTTACTAAAACACACATGACAGGTCCTGGGTCTTGTTTGTGCTGCACTTTTTCTAGTGTTAATTACAGTAAGGAGGTCTTCCTCAGTGTTTTCTCACAGGAAAGGTGAATTTGAGGGATCGTAGTTAGTGCCATGTGTAACATCTGTGTTGTGAAGAAAATGACCCATCATACAATCATTTTTGATGTAAAACTTCATGTAGACCTTTTCACTATTTCTAGGAGTGAACCTGTATCATTGCACAAGAGCAATACGTTTGAGAAAAACGAAGGAAAAAAAAAAGTCATGTTAGACCCGGGCTGTGTTACATTCCAGTGTAATCTGTGCAGACCCCAGCATGTCCCTCACCCGCCCCCTTCCTGGGCAATAAGAGGCTCCATGATATTTGAGAAGGAGTTCTATATGGCAAGATTCACGCTGTAATCGCGTGCGGATCAATGGAACCGTGCAGAAAGCAATATAATGATCTGCAGATCAATATGGTTACTTAAAGGTGATCTATCATGAGGCAGGAGGAAAACCTATTTATAGGACTGATAAGAACAGTAGCACCCTGTGCATTTCTTAAGACGCAGTGCATACCAGAGCACCTGGTAGTTGGCTCTTTCTTTTTGGTGTGTCTATGATGGTGGTTTGACTCCGGGAGTACTCCAGTCTACATTGTTAGGGCTCATGCACAGGTGCATTCAGTGCCCGTTCTGTGGACCGTGATTTGCGGTCCACAATGCATGGGCACTGACAGTGGGGCCGCCGGATTCGGATCGCGGACCCATTCACTTGAAAAGTAGTGCTTCCATGGTGTTCCGATCCGTGCCTCTGCTCCGCATATCCCGGATTGTGGACCCATTGAAGTGAATGGGTCCGCGATCCGTGATGCTGGCTGCACACGGGCCGGCACCGGCCGTGTGCAAGGACCCTTAGGTCAAGGGTCCTCTTAGAGGACAATAACAAGTGCTGGTCGAGGATATACAAGTGTCTCTCACACGACCTGAAAGGGTAGAGAATGATCGTTATTGTGATCCATCTTCCCCCGTTCACTTTGCATATTGTCCTCAGCACCTCCTTGTTTACAGTGTGCTGCCAAAAAATGATGATTTTAAGTGCTCTTTGAAAGATTGTTCCCTTGACAAATGAGTATTGGGAAAGGCATAGATAGAGATCTATGTTACTGTGACTTTGGGTCAGTTAGGCCTCTTTCACATTTCCGTTTTTCACTGACGTGTGTTGTCCACGGACAGCACATGTACCCATTGATTTAAAGGGAACCTGTCATCAACTTTATGCTGACCGTACTGAGGACATTATAAATTAGTGACAGAAATGCTAATTTCATCGCTGTGTCACTCATGAGCTAAAAGTAAGTGGTTGCCGAAAACCAGCATCATAATCATTGCAGCACAGGTCTTGAAAAGAGTCAAATCTACCTGAGAAGAGTCATGGTTATTCCTAATCTCCTGCTCTCCCCGCCCATCTGCTGATCGATTGGAAGTTGTCTCCTAGAGAGAAAGGGAGAAAAATAGGTAGAAGACTGTCAGTCACCAGCAAGTGGGCAGGGAGAGCAGGAATTCATGAATAACCAGGACTCTTCTCATGAAGATTTGACGCTTTTCTAGGCCCAGTCTGCAATGTTTGTGATGTTGGTTTTCGGCAACCAATTACTTTTAACTTATAAATGACAGACCGCTGAAATCAACTTACCTGTCTATACTTTATTCTGCTGTTAGTATGGGTAGCATAAAGTTGATGACAGGTTCCCTTTAAATGTGTCTGTTCACATTTCAGTAATTTTAACTGACCATGGGTCAGTAAAAAAAAAAAAAAATCACAGGGACATGCACTACCTTGATCCGTGATGCGGACCAAGCACACCCATTGAAATCTACGGGTCCGTGAAAATCACTGACACACGTCTGTGTTGCATCCGTTTTCACTGAAGACTAATAGGAGATTGTTTGGAAATTAATTTTCAGCTGAGCAACATCCGTGAATTATGGATGACACATGGATGGTAAAAAAGGACACATGGGACAAACACAGATCCTTCACGGACAGCTTCTCAGATGAAACGCATACGCTTTTTTTTTCCCGAAGAGTATAAAACCCCTGCCGTTTGAAGATGTTGCAGTCTCCTATCAGCTTACCAAGCACAGAGATGTACGTTGTACTGCAGCCCAGGCCCATTCACTTGAATAGGATTTAGCTGTAAATAGGCCACGTCACCAATGAACGTGACATCACTGGCCTAGGAAGAGGTCTCTTCAAATAGCTGATCAGTGGGGTTGCTGGGAGTCAGACCCCCACCCATAAGATAATGATGGCCTATCCTGAGGATAGACCTTTCAGTATCAAACTCTAGAAAAACTCCTTTAAATCTGTAGCCAGACCACGTAATATAGACAGGCAACACAGCCGACACCCAAGTGTGTGAATCCGGCCTTATCAGGCTTTAATATAGTCCAACAGTGCTGAGGTGTCTTTATTAGATGGACCTACTCAGGGGTGTAGCTAGCAGGGGAAGGTGCTGGGTGCCAAGGTGGGTGATGACAAGCCCCTCTGCTTTGGTCAGGGTATATAGAGACAGGGCTAGGGCAGCCAACTGAATTTTAGCCCTCTGTAAATGAAAACCTAGCCATGACAGAACCAGACATGAGATGTACGCACCAGTAGTTTGTATTCTGTGAGGATACTCCAGTCTGTTTGTACCTGAAGAAAGCTTGAAGGCCTTGGAGTTCACAGACGCTAGGTAAATAGTGACGGGCGGCTCCCTGGTCATTCACATGTTAATTAGACACGTGGGGAAAGCGGTCAGCATTTCATCAGTGTTTCATGAATGAAAGTGTTAAACTAGGTCTATTGACCGCCTTATAGTGTCTTTCAAGTTGTGGCTTGTGACCTCTAAAGTTAAAGGGACTTAAAACTCACATAGGTTTGTGGTTTAGGCCTCATGCACACAAATGTATTTTGTTTACATGTCCATTCCATTTTTTTTTTTTTGTGGATAGGATGTGGATCCATTAATTTCAATGGGTCCGCAAAAAATGCGAACAGCACACTGTGTTGGACTCCTACAGATCTGATGTGGATGAGCTGTCCTTAGGTTCAGGTTAGGTTCACACAGTATTTTGGGCGAGGATGCCAAAATAAGGGATTTTCTTTTTTTCTTCATGCATTTTTTTTTTCTTCCTGATGTTTTTTTTTTTTTTTTTTTCCTTTGGGTGGTGGGGGGTTGTTGTTTTTTCATTGCTGGCCATTTTGAATGGAATTCTGGATGTAGAATCCATGTAGAATCTGTGTCAAGCATGGACAGAACACTTATTTTTTCCGCGGTGCAGTTTCTAAAACTGCATTTGAAAAAATGAGCTATGTATGGATTTACATGTAGATTCCCCATTGAAAGCAATGGGTAAGTTTTATGCGTTTTTGGCAAGGATTTTTGGTGTGAAATCCACATCCAATAAAAAGTGTGAATCTAGCCTAAGACCATTAGACACATTTAGAACTGTAGGCCGATCGACTGACAGCTTTCTCTCCCAACTCCCCCTTACATATACATGTTCGGCTTGGCCCAATGTGTTTGTGTGTTCGATGGGAAGAACAGAAGGATCTGACAAAAATAATCATTTCGCCCAATCCGTCTCTCCCCGACATCAGGTGTCGGAAGAGAGTTGGGAGCCCCCCCACATTAGACTGAGGCTGAACCCAAACTAATGATTTCAGGTTGGACAATCCTTTTAGGCCGTATCCGTTTTTACAGACTCCAAATTGTGGATCCGCAAAACACGGATACTGGCCGTATGTGCTTCGAATTTTGCAGATAGGAACATCCGGCCCTTGATAGGAATGCCTGTTGTCTGCTAAATGGACTAGGACATGTTTTTTTTTTTTTTTTTTTTTTATGCAGGTGCCGCAGAATGGAAGTACAGATGCGGACAGCACACAGTTTGCTGTCGGTATCTTTTGCAGCCCTGTTGAACTTAATGGATCTGCATCTGCAAAAAAATGCAGATCGGATGCGGACTGAAAATACTGTGGTGTGAATGGGGCCTGAAGAGGGAATACTCACAAGAAGTATCAAGCAGTCCTGGTCTCCATGAGCACCACTTTATCTCCAGTTCTGAGAATGAGCATATACAAAAATGCGGGAAGTGGCTGGCCTTGGGGTCTCGTGTGTATTCCTGGAAAAACCCTTCAAATAGTAAACTTTAAAATGTCATGTAACATGCAATCTGCGTTACCATTTGTTGGTGTCCCTAGCCCAGGCTTTTACATGTTTATATGGGGAGCAGGGATTGAGATAAGCGGCACCAGATGTGTCTTCCAAGGAGGGAAACTTTTTTTTTTTTAAGATATACTTCCATCATACACTTTAGATTGTCGGTGGGATCCAGTGATGATTGTGGACAGATTACGCATGGAGATAAAAAAAAAAAAATGAATGTCTTCTCACGGACATTGTCACAGACATTGATGTGTGAATTAGGCCCCTTTCACACCTGCGGCAGGGGACTCCGGCAGGCTGTTCCGGCGTGTGAACAGCCCGCCGGATCCGTGCTGCCGCAGGTGCACCTGTGGGGCCGGAACTACCCTCCGGCCCCATTCACTTTAATGGGGGCGGGCCACAGATCCGGCCGCAGCACGGCAAACCCTGCCGAGAGGCGGCCGGAACAAAAGTACAACATGTTGTATTCTTGTTGCTTACATTTTTATATTTGTGGAGCTTACAAGCAGTGTGCCACCTTTAAAAGTGACTGTGTCCTGTGATTTTTTTTTTTATTTTTTTATTTTTTAATTTTAGGGTTTGAATGGCAATATCAAATTTAGTTGCTGCAGATCGGCTGACTAATGACTTGCATGCTTTCAAGGAATTCTTGCCAATAAGCAAAGCCTTACTGCCGCATCTGTTATAGGGGTTTTGTGGGATTTTTTAAACTGATGATCTATCCTCTGGATAGGCCATCAGTATCTGACTGGTGGGGCTCGACACCTGGGACCCCTGCCGATTAGTGGTTGAAAAGGCATCGGCACTGGCAGTACTGCCACATCCTTCTCTCTGCTCACCAAGCACAGTGCCGTATAGTGGCCGTGCTTGGTATCGGCTGAGCTGCTCCTAGGCCACGTGGCCGATGAATGTGACTTCCCATGAGCTAGGCAAAGCTGGAGAAGGCCGTGGCACTATAGTTGGTGCCTTCTCAAACAGCTGATCAGCATGAATCCTGGGTGTCGGACACTCACCGATCAGATACTGATGACCTATCTAAAATAATTCTGAAAAACCCCTTTAGCATAATTACCCAGTTCCATAGTCTTCTACCTGTAAAGTCTCATGCGCATGTCAAAGCTTTGTACACAGAGCTAGTATGGTGGCACATAAGTCACTCTGGCTCCATGTACAGTCTTATGGATCCTCCAGTGCTTCTAGTTGAAGGATTCCGTTGCTTGCAGTGACTCCCCAAACCGTATGGGACCTTTTTACACGGCCAGTGATCGGCCAAATGAACATTCCTAAGAACACTCATTTCTGATAATTGCATTGTGTGTAAACTCATAGGCGATCAGATGACAAAGCAGCAACCGGTTGTCGGGTGATCTAATCTGATCTTTCATAAACCGTGGGTCTGTGAGTTACAACTCTCAACATCATCATGGGGCATGTGACATCCACACCATGTTTCTTTGTAGGTCCCTATTAAAGTAATCTTTTATAGGACTTTATAGAAGCCCGAATTAAGAAAATAAGCCGTGACTTGATGTTTTTGTGTGAAGAGTTGGTGTGGGGTATTTGTGTAAGAGTGGTGGCACATGGGTACATTCTCTGCCAATTATTTTTTCAGCTCGGCAAATGTTTCTTTAGTTTTCGAATCACCGGCTATTAATGCACGGTGTGAGTGTTTAGTTTTTGGTTCATTTGAGTTCTGGATATGAAATCCTACGTTTTAGCGTGCTTCTCCACTTGTACTCCACTTCACGTTAGGTGAACTGCCATGCATATGGTTGGCATGGGGGGGGGGTGTCCTAACTGGTAATGGGGCAGTTCTCACAATCCGTTAAAAGGAAATTGGGTGCTGTCAGGATTAAAAGGTCAATCGTGTTGGAGTTCATTGATTGTTGGCGGGTTCAATTGACGTTAAAGGTGCATCTGGGACCTGTTCTTGGCTCCAGTCAGACCAGGGCTCCCAAAGTGGAGAGCAAATGCACTTGCGTGGCTGCTCCCCGATCCCCGCCATGGGACTTCCGAAAGAAAACAGCTATGAGACAATGGGGACATATCCTAGCAATATTCCCCCATTGTCTAAGATGGGAATAACCCTTTAATGACTACTGTTAAATGTTCTATCCCCTTGCGAAACACACATACGGATGCGGAGAGCATACGGATAACCATTAGATCACTTCTACGTTGACTGCTGTGTTTCTGTTGAGCAGGGCTCAATAGGAAATTTCACTGTGGCAGGCCTTGGGAGCTCCTTCAAATGCAAACGTCGCAGTTTACCATAGCGTTAAATGGCCGTGATTGGAGGTGTCTCTGATCATGGACAGGTGTCTGCTGTGTAAAATAGTGGGCATCCAACAGCTCAGACCCGACATTCTCCATGCAGCTGTATTCTGTTCAGAGACTGAAAATAGGTCACATGT
The DNA here is from genome assembly GCA_900303285.1 of Rhinella marina. Taxonomy (NCBI): domain Eukaryota; kingdom Metazoa; phylum Chordata; class Amphibia; order Anura; family Bufonidae; genus Rhinella; species Rhinella marina. Next base: position 189,818 of record ONZH01005078.1, on the reverse strand, counting down.
CTAGTCACATGACTTCTGTTTTACTCTTAGAAATAAAGCCTATTACATCAGGTGATTGTCGGGCGTTTGTAGGAGCGCTCGTTAGCGTTGATCTGCCTGTATAATATCGCCACCGATCGGAATCTTTCATCAGGTTTAAAAATTATCGCTTACCAGCAAAAGATCGGGATCATACAGCACGATCTGCCGCCGGCAAACAATGATTCAGTATGGGGACGGGTGATGGCATTAGCGATCGCTCCTCTCCTCTCTATACTGTGGAGGAGATCGCTGCTCGTTATAGCAGCGTTCTCCTCCACTGACGAGCAGGAACATAGTGTACAGCCTTTACTCTGCCTGAGACTGCCCTGTGCTTTTCTCTCTTCTTTGCATGCTTTTGGAAGTGGCACACTTCTCATCCTCATCTCGCCCTGAATTTTCAGGAGGTTCCTATTGCATGAGATGCGTGAGGGCGTTGCAAGATTAGAGCTAACAGACAACTACTGAAATCGGGAGCTACAATAGGACAAACCACTGGCAACTAAATCAAAACCGCCGGGGCCTTTGAGGGACAGTTTTCTCTTGAACCCTGCAATTTTTGTACCGCATGTAAATTGCATACCTTTGCATTACAGTTTAATAAGATTTGATCTTGGAGTGAATACTCATTTATCCAAGACTATTCTCACCTGAATGCTGGCAGGACACCTTGTCTTACCCCCGCTATAGGTTTTTCACATATAGCAAGACGAGAATGCCGGTCCCCTGTTGACACAAGAAGGGGTTACTGGATTCCTTATCTTAGAAGCTCCAGCATAGCATTCCCTGCCTGGGGCCACTGGTGTAATTACACATAGAAACAGGTCTTTAGTGGGAAACATCACAGGCCTGTCATGAGTAAACAGTTTGATAACCTTTTTTTGCTTGACACTTTCCAGGCATGCGGGGACACATAGTACTTTTATGGTTTGGGCTTGTACTATACCCCCACACCATTTTTAAGAAATACTTGTCCAGTTACTGCTACAAGGCTTTCATGTCATCCTTTTCTAAAAAAAAAATTCCAATACATGGTGGGCACACCAAACACACAAGCATCAATACTATGAAATATATAGGGCCTAAGCCAGTCAGACTTCAGGATCCACAATTTGCACCTTTTATTATGTGCTATAAAAATTATGATTTTATTAGTTAAAGGGGTTTTCCGATACTGGACAAAAAATTGGGAAACTGTAGTGTATACAACACTTCTGAAAAATCCCCCTTTCCAGCGACGAGGCTCTCGTGCCCACCGTTTCTTGTCAACAGAATGTCCCATCTGTGGTCACATGGCTGGTGCAGCCAATCACTGGCCTCAGCAGTGGTATGTACATACGTGACACCCGACCACAGGGACATGGTGGCTACTTGGTGGGTTTTTACTTCTCCCGGTGAATGCACCTTAAAGGCTGCCCCATATACTTTCAGTAGCTGTTGACCAAAGAGCATTTCTTCTTGAAACTCCCATCTTGCTTCCCCAGTACGGTTGTCTGCCGGAGCCCTAACTGCACCGTAACTTAAAGGGGTTATACCATGGTTGATGTAAAAAATGAAAATCAGACATCATATAGTACATGACAGTCTCTTTCTAACAAAGCTAGAGCCAGTCCTGTACCTCACATGGATCCAGAGATCTCCACATTCATTGCTGACCGCTTGAGGGGCTTTTCCTTTCTCAGGGGTGTGTCCTTTCTGCTGCAGCTCTCTTCCTCTCACAGCCCAGGGGACATGTTCGTTGCTGTCGTAGCTCTTTCCTTATAACTGCACCAATTTCTTACAAGATATGGCTAGTGGCAGACGCAGATTTAAAGCACCTGTCAGCAGTCACTTGGTAGGATTGATCATGCTGATTAAAACAATTTGGGCAGTAGATAGTGCGGTCTAAACAGTGATCTGCTGCCCAGAAGCCATGATTCTGTATGAGGATGAGGGATCGCTATAGCTATCCTTCGTCCTCCTACACTGCATGTAAATGCATGATCTCCTTCACTGAACGAGCGGCCAATTGTCTGGAAGGAGCGCTTCCTTACCGACAATCGGCCGCTCGGTCAGCTCGTCTAAATCTTCCTTTAGTCACAGCAGATATGCAACTATGCACTTAAAGGGGTTATCCGAGACAAAAAAATGCCCCCCATATGCCCATGCCCCTCACACTGAATCTACTGACTCAGATTCAGTGTGAGGGGCCTGGGAATATGGGGGGCATTTTTTATTCTCGGATAACCCCTTTAATAGAAGTGCATGGAAAAGCAGCTGTCCGGCAACAGTTGTATAACACTTTCCTACCATGCAAGTAGGAAAAAGGTGCACAACTTCGGTTTCACATCCTCAGCCAGGAAAGTTTCCTTCCACTGCTGTTGGTGCAACTAAATCTTGCAGTCTTCTACACAATTATTATTTTTTTTTCCGTACAATACTACTAGTTAAGAATATCCTTTGTTGATCCTGTGTATTTTTGGGACTGCACAAAGCACAGATATGCGTGTAGTGTAGAGAGCACCACCACCGCTCTTCAGTCTTTGAGCAGATCCAGTGCTAATTCTGGTCCTTGTCCAAGCTGCAAGTAAAACTTCCTCGCCACCTGGGATTCAGCAATTATATCAATGTTTTTTGTTTTTTTTTTTTTTTCCTTTTGGTTGGTTTCTGTAGCATTTTTATGTCTGAGGCAGACACAATCGGAGCGTTTGTTTTTCAGAATGCCTGTTGTCTGTCCTCTTTGTCTTTTGCAGCTCCAGAAGTAGTGACCTTCACTCTGTGAGTGCCGTGAGGTTGTCCAGTAAAAGGCATTACCCCCTGTAAACTGCTGATGAAGTGGGAGCTGGCAGGGGGAGGGTAGGCGCTCAGTGTTATGAAGAATCAGAGCGTACAGAATACTTGTTTCTTTTCTGGGGAGATCTTTGGGTCCTGAGAGCGGCATTTGTCGAATAGCAGGCAACCAACGATGCGTGTGGGGATCAGACACTGGTGTGGGGGGTATGCTGGCAGGAGAAGGGGCATACCGTCGGTAATACTGTTTAATAACACAACAGCTTCACTACCTTCAGTTTCTGTTGCCTTTTGTCTCTTCCTTGAAGCCACCACTCCTATCTGACGGTAGATGAAGTGATGGCTACCATTCTTGTGATATCACACTTTGCATGCACACTACGAGCAGATGGTTTTAAATGCCTTTCTAGCAGTGCCAGCCATCGTCAGTGCCCCCAGTGCCAGCTATACAGTACACTTGACTCAACTCTCGTTTCCTATGCCAGAGGTCCTAGCAAAACTGGCATGTAGTCCTCAGTCTTTGGACTTTTAAGGGTGTTGTCCCCTGTGGACATCCCTTACGTACAGCACATGGATGTTAGTTGATCGGCTTTTCTCTAAGCATGAATGGCCAGGATTCATCAGCTTTACACTTCTTTTATATGCTGACATTTTTTCCACATTCTTCTTTCCAAAATGATTCACTCTGTGGGCTTTGATTTTATGCTCAGGGTATTTGACTTGCTGGAAAATAATCCTTCTCTTCTGCAGTTCTCCTGCAGGCTGCAGCAGGTTTTGCACTTTGCTTCGTTCACTAGGGCTTCTGACAGAGAATCAGTGAGAAATAATGGTGATTTTTTTTTTTCATTCTTTTCATCATGTGCTACTTGTCGGTAAAAAGTCGTTTGAGTTATTTTTTGTATTTTTCCAGGAAACGGACACACCAGCATTTTTACCTTCCAGATACAGGTGTAGTTATGCCACAGTGACCTCGTTGACTGCACATACACGCTTTCATTTAATTATTTGACTTGTGTGGCCATTTGGTTCTTCTAGTGATGATTTTGGAGTACCCAGATGTGGATCTCTGTAGGATATCTGTTATTTTTCCCATGAATGAATGAGTATCGGTCCATGCAGGGAGTCTTGTTCTTCTTCCATCCAATGTTCTGTGCAGAAGGTGACACATGAATAGGACCATGGGTGCTAGGCAGGTGCAGTCTGGATGGCACATGGACGTAGAAGACTGTCGTTTGAATCGGGCCTAATGAAAGTAGATTACATTTTAGTTTTTCACTGTAGGTGTTCAAAAATGTGTTTTTTAATGTCATTTCATGTTAAAAGGGGTTGTGTTAGAGATTAGAAAAAAATAAGTCTGCTTTTCCTTGGGCTGTCAGGTGGGATTGGTTGGCAATCTAATGTGTATGGGTAAATCACCTGTTCTACCGGGATGTAAGGCCACGTCCACGGCAGGCGGCTGTATTTTTCTGGCAGAAAGCCAGAACCTGACGGACCCGGTTATAGTGTATGGGGATCGAGCAGTGTCCAGCTATGCCAGTTACAGTAATTCGGCATTCGATTCCTCCGCCGGAACAGATACAGATAATGTGGATGTAGCCCAAGCCACCGCCAGAGGTGTCTGGCAGCAGTGTTCTCTGTCCCCCCCCATTCCATTCACAGGGTTCAACAACTACCAGCACTCTAGCTGTTGTGAAACTACAACTCCCAGCATGCACGCTTGCTCGGTGCTAGTGGTTGCTGCCCCTGCGCTAGGCCAAGTCAATCATGTATGTGTATGGGGGAGTCGGAGATGATAGCTGTTGACAGACTTCTATTAAAGATGTATGGGAACCTTTAGGTAATATGGCCCTATAGGAAATCTGTGTGTACGGTATGCTGTTTCCATGAGGCTCGGTAGTCTCTGAACCTGTAAGGGGAAAATAGACTTTATTTCTGTATGGACAAATAGTAGACGAACTTGTGTGTGATCTGTCTGTGCCACAGAAATGTGCATTAAGTGGTCATAAGTATCATCAGGCATCATAGTTGGTCATCCTGGGGCCAGCTATAGGTAACGTCATAAATGAGAAAAATAAGCATTAGGCTACTTTCACACTTATCTTTTTTGCTGGATCCAGCAGGGTTCAGCAAAAACACTTCTGTTTCTGATAATACAAAATGTATGTATTATCTTTAACATAGCCAAGACGGATCCGTCATGAACACCATTGAAAGTCAATGGGGGACGGATCAGTTTTTCTATTATGTCAGATTGTGTCAGCGAAAACGGATCTGTCCCCGTTGACTTGCATTGGTATGAGAACGGAACGGAATGCATTTTGGAGCACTCCGTTCTGTTCAATTACATTTTATGACCATTGACAATGAATGGGGACAAAACGGAAGCGCTTTTTTTCCGGTGTTTAGACCCTATGACAGATCTCAATACCGGAAAATATTAACACTAGTATGAAAGTAGCCTTATTTGTGTAAGGTGGGTTATTTTGCTGGAAGACACTTCATTTTTAGTTCTTTATAATATTTGCAGCGCTCGATAACTGTCTTGATCAACTGCCCCCTTTATCGATGAAGCACGCTAATCCATTTTGATGCTGTTGCAAATATTGATGCAGACAGCAAGGAATGAAGGGGGGAGACTCTCGGCTGTGTCTGTAGAAAACAGAATGAACTGCTCTGTGTTAGTTGTTGAATGCAGACAGCGAGATAAAGCCATTCTTCCCTGTAATGGTTTTATGAGGTTGAGTCCTCTCTAATGGGGAGTAGAAGAGTCCAGGAATCAGGGAGTTTGAAGTTTGTTATTTGGTCTGGCGTGCCTTCTCTTTGAAATCAGATCACTCTCAGCGCTGCTTTCCCGTGGAGGTCCCTCTGCTGTTGAGGAGTAGGAGTGGTGATAATACAGAGTTTGCTTTTTTGCTGGCGCCAGAATGACTGTTTATCTGGAGATCTCGCCAATTACAGCTGCTTTCTTAAAGCTGCAGTCACCACTACCCCCCTTCCCTCCCCTCCTGCTCTCATTCAGCCACTCGGTCCTAGGAAATGGCATCTCGTCTCTTTCAGAAAAAACTCCTACTCTTTAATGAGCTGGAGGAGACAGACCAAACCCTACCCCCAACCTTCTCACTCTTGTTTTTTTTTCTTTTCCTGTGCTTTCTACAGCTCATTCTGTCTCTTCTGCATTTTGTAGATTGTTTAATTTGCAGTTTAGAAGAATTTGTAATCTCGCAACTGCTGCTGGTGTTTGGATTTGTTTTACATTGTTTTCCAGGAGTTTACTACAGATGACCAATCCCTAGAATAGTTCATCAGTATCTGATCGGTGGGGTCTGACACCCGGGACCCCTGCTGATCAGCTGTTTGGGAAGGCACAGGAGCTCCCGTGAGCGCCAAGGCCTTCTCTCAGCTTTTCCTAGACCAGTGACGTCACGTTCATCAGTCATGTGGCCTAGGAGCGGCTCAGCCCCATTCAAGTGAATGGGGCTGAGCACGATACCAAGCACAGCCGCTGTACAATGTATGACACTGTGCTTAGTAAGCTGAGAGAAGGCCTCGGCGCTCACGGGAGCACCGGTAACTTCTCAAACAGTTGATCAGCGGGGGTTCTGGAGTGACCCTCACCACTCCTGAGGATAGGTCATCAGTAGTTAACTCCCAGAAAACTCCTTTAAGGTCCAAAGTTTGTTCCCGATAATTGACCTATGTTATGGCACCAGCAATCATAGTTGCATAGTTAATACGGTTGACACATGTCCATCACGTTCAACCAAGGGAGGGAGTAGGAGTGATGAAGGGGAGGGGGACAGGTAACCTTAAGACATGACTCTACATTTCTTAATATGTGGTGACCTTCTTTTTCTCTAAGAATTTATCTAAGCCTGTTTTGAAGCCCTCAGCTGTCTTTGCTGTGACCAGCTCCTGCGGTAGACTGTTCCACAGATTCACAGTTCTTATAGTAAAGAAGGCTTGTCGCCCCTGGAGTCTGAACCTTTGCTTCTCCAGGCGGAGGCAGTGCCCCCTTGTGTTTTGAGGGGATTTTACCTGGAACAGTTTTTCACCATATTTTTTGTATGGGCCATTTACATACTTATGCAGGTTGATCATGTCCCCCCTTATACGTCTCTTCTCAAGACTAAACAAGTTTAACTCCTTCAATTTTTCTTTATAGCTAAGATGCTGTATGCCCCTTATCAGTTTAGTTGCCCGTCTCTGCACCCTTTCCAGCTCCAGGACATCCTTCCTATAAACCGGAGCCCAGAACTGAACAGCATATTCCAGATGAGGCCGTACTAATGCTTTATACAGTGGTAATATGACATCCCTGTCCCGCGAGTCCATGCCTCTTTTAATACATGACAATATCCTGCTGGCCTTAGAAGCAGCCGATTGACATTGCATGCTATTCTGCAATCTATGGTCTACAAGGACACCCAGATCCTTCTCTACAAGGGACTCTCCCAGTGTTACTCCCCCTAGGACATAGGAGGCAATCACTCAATGATCATGTCTTTCAGCCAACACTCAAAAACATCAATTTTGTGCAGCAGATCGGCCTGTAAAAAGGTGATCCACTGCCCAGAAACTATGATTCTCTAATGAGGCAAGTGATTGCAGTAGGCATCGCTTGTCCCAGTACAGTGGAGAAGATTGCTGCATGAAAATTCGCTTTCATCTCTGCTGACGATCAGGCGATTATCGGGAACATTGGGGTTTATTCCTAATATTTGCCTGTAGCATAGGTGCGTGTAAAAGAACCATTTGACTCCTTTTACACAGCCTAAGGGCTCATGCACACGACCGTGTGTACTTTGTGTTCCACAAAAATACGGATGACGTCCGTGTGCGTTCCGTATTTTGCGGAACAGAACAGCTGGCCCCTAATAGAACAGTCCTCTCCTTGTCCGTAATGCAGACAACAATAGGACATGTTCTATTTATTTGCGAAATGGAATGCATGCGGAGTAATTCCTTTTTTTTTCTTTTTTTTCTATGGACCCATTGAAATGAATGGTTCCGTGTACGGTCCGCAAAAAAATAACAACGGACACGGATAGAAAATACGTTCATGTGCATGAGCTGTAAGGCATGATTCACAGACAGCATACATACACATTCATTTTAATGTATGTATTCACACATCTGTGTTTCAGCATAGTCCATGGTTTTAGCATGGAAGCATTTCCTATTTCTGTCCATGTTTACTGATCCATCATGACTGTTATAGTTTATAGGGCCGTAAAAAAAAGACGCCATCCGTGTTTCATAGACCATTTCTAAGAGATGCTCTGAAAATTTATTTTCAGCTGTGCAGTGTCCGTGGAACATGGATGACATGTAGAGCAAAAAAAACGTACATACAGATCATATGCGGATTCTTCACGGAAATCTTCACTGATGAAACACTGACCATCTGATCACAGACTTGGATGTGTGAATGGTGCCATAATGAGCATCTGTCGATACAACAAGTCGATGGGCACCCGTTTAATGGGCCTTACATTCACACACTCCCATACAGTTACACAGCTGACAAATGATTGTTTTAGCGGTTTCATAAAAGATCTGATTTTTCAAGAAGTGAGCTTCTAGCTGGCTGATTGGCAGGATGCTTAGACAGGCCTGAGATTGTCCGGACAAATGTGTGGTCAGATCACAGCTTCTATGTAGAAGGTTCTGGGTACGTGTCTGACTCCTGTCACATCTGCATGAAGTTTGTATGTTCTCCCTGTGTTAGCGTGGGTTTCCTCTGGTCCACCGGCTCTTCTTCGTGAAACATACTGATAGGTTCATTTGTGTATAAATTCGAGATGGGAAATTTGAATTGTAGGACCTATTACAGACCGGGTCTGGTGACAGTCTTTGTTACAGCTCTGTGGTTTATGTTGGTGTTATATGTATTATTTACTCGTCGTACCGTGAACTTGGCCTTTGAGGTTATATTTTGCCTGCTTGGCCAGCTATGTGTACACTGAGTTAGACAACCTTGTCTTTTGGTTTGACCCGTAGGATGATTCCATGCATGGTCCAGATCCACCACTAGACCTGACGAGCAAGTTACTACATGACTACAGGCTTTACTATACTTTCATGCAGTAAGGGTACGGTCATATAGAAAGTAGCCTGCTCCAGCAAGGAGCAGCCTCCCAAGGTTTACCGGATCTGGCATTGCCAGATTCTACCATTGACCATAATGGGATCCGGCAGTGATTCGGCCACTGTCTGGCATATATGCCGAGTTTTGGACAAATACCTCTGCTTGTAGTAGTTTTTGTCCATCCAACAGCGGACACTTATGCATAAAACTGGCTATTGGAAGAGCTTGCCGGATTTAGAAAGGAAACTGTGAACATGCCCAAAAAAGATTGTTAGTGGCCACCTTCAGAACACAGGTTGCCACCTGCCAAAAAGTATTGTATAAACTCAATGATTCAATTTGCTGTACAAAATAGAAATACAATGAATGATAGAACTTGTCTTGCATTCCATTCTTTGTGTTGATTTTAAATCAATATTTTTTCTCTTTCTCGCAGAATCTCCTCCACCTCCATACTCACGGCTGTCTCCAAAATTTAAGCAAAAACCTCTAGGTGAGTGCACACAATTTCACGGTTCTTTTATGCCTGTGATGGCTAACCTTTGCACTCCAGCTGTGGTAAAACTACGACTCCCAAGATGTACACTTGCTTGACTGTTCTCAAAATTCCATAGAAATGAATAGAGCATGCTGGGAGTCGTAGTTTCACCACAGCTGGAGTACCGGAGGTTAGCCATCACTGTTAAATTTATGGAGTGTTCCTAGGTCTTTTGTTTTGTTTGTATCTGGCATTTTTCAAGTCTTATTTTTTTTTCCAGAGAGGTCACTGCTTGTTCAGTGTCTGTGTTGGATGCTTGTTACTTACGAGATCTTGATACATATGGCCGCTCGTTTGGCTACCTAGCATGCATGTGTTTTTAGTAGGATAAGGGGAGTAAGCTGCTTCCAGACGCCTCTGGTGGTGGTGGCTAATCTCCCTTGAGAAGAAAGGATTGGGTATGTTTCCATTTGTCTCTAGCAGCAGCCCTTTCTTAAAACGTGCCTACCTGGCTGTTTCAATTGATCATGTTTGAAGCGAAGACCACAGTCTGCTGATGGCTTTCTTGTGTGTAGGCCTAGCGTACAGCTAGCCATAAACTTCTGATATATGTTGTCAACACGATTGGACAACCATCTAAGAGAGAAGCCACTGGCATAGGTATCTGGCAGAGGCTTCCTCCCCTCTTTCCTGTTCAGGACACAGAAATGATTGGTTGAGGGTACATGTGTATGGAGACATCATGGAGTCGGCCCAACGAGTGTTTCTGTCGTCATCTATCCAATGGCTGCGGCCAGCCTAAATCCTGTTAAAATGAAACTATTAGGGTATGTTAAAACAAAGTTGTTTCAATGTGGATTTTGATGCAGATTGCATACCAAAAAGTGTGCCAAAAAATGCTTGCAAATCGCCTCAGTTTACTCCAATGGCAAAACCGCTTGTTAATTTACATGGTGCTGTTTTGCAGGAGGCTTTGAGGCAAATTTTCCTACAGATTTCCTTAAGCTAAAGCCAGAAGTGGATCCAGCAGGAAGGAGAATAAGTTCTTCCTTTATATTTCTGATTCCTTTCAAATCCACTTTTGGCTTTGGCTGAAAAACCCACAGGAAAATCTGCCTCAAAACCTCCTCCAAAAAAACTTTGTGAACCTACCCATATTCGAACAGCAGCTTCTGAGTCAAATCCACATCCAAACTTCCTGTTGAAATGGGCAGGGTCAAAGACCACATCAAGAAACGCGTCAAAAACTACATTGGTGTAAAAACTGGATCCAAAATGCCACAAGGAATCCTGAAGCGGATTCTGTATCCTTTTTTTTTTATTTTATTTTATTTTATTTTTTTTTTCATTTAATGAATTTGGTGAGTAAAGGTCCTTTTACACGGGCCGATTATCGGCCGAAAAATCGTTCCTAGGAACGCTAGTGCCGATAATCGGCCCGTGTAAAAGTGGCCCTAATCAGCCGACGAACGAGCAAAACGCTCGTTCGTCGGCTGATTGGATCTTTTGGTTTCTACAAAAGATCCAATCTGTCGGGCGCACATCGGCCTGTGTAAACAGGCGATGTGCGCCTGACAGTATGGAGCTTCCCGGCCGCACGAGCGATACAGCGATCACTCGTGCGGCCCGGCGCTCGATTCATCGGTCCGTGTAAAGGCTCCCTGCCCGAGCGCCGATATCGCTGATCGGCGCTCGGGCAGGGAGACGCATCGGCCCGTGTAAAAGGGCCTTTAGGCAAAATATGCAGCTAGTTTGCATTTCTATGTTGTTGTTTTTTTGCTTTTGTTATTTTTTTTCCCATTTTGGGGAAGAGCTTTTGAGTACATTTCTCGGGAACCCTAGCCAGGAAGTCTCCTTATGTTTATTCAATCAGTCTAAAACCTGCAGACCAGGGCATTGGTTTAATGCGGCATGCCAGGTTGAACTAAAGCTGTCCACAGGTGAATGTTTTATGTCTGCTAGCGCCAGTGTCATGGTCTAAAAACTCACTGTGAGTGACGTATTGACTAACGGAACAGCTAGAACTGGTATTCGGTTTTACGTTTAGGTGATAGATTATTTAAACAGATATATCACTTGTTTACTCTGTAGTCTACTATGGTCAAATAATGGATGTTCATGGGATTGTTCTTGGTATATTTGTCCAGAAATATAATGTGTGTGGGGTGCTGTTAACCCCCTAACTGTTTTGCCAGAGTCCAGCTCCAGCAGTGGGAAAAGTAGCTAACTGGAGGGGGAGGGCTGCTTTAGATGCTGCTACCTCCTGAATGGTAGCAGCTAGAAACATGCAACTGATCTTGTTTGAAAGCAGCCATTCCATGCTTTCAAACAATACCACAATATGTTCAGGACAGAGAAAGATATCACTGATAGAAATCGGGATGCTGTAAATGCAGCTGAAAATGAAAGTAAAAACAGGTTTTACTCACGACTATTCCTGACTTGATTTCTAACAGTGATTTCTCCTCTGTTTCTTGGACTTTAGCTGCCATTTCTTCTATGAAAGCCTGGACTGTCAGCTTTCATACAAGACCAGCTGCATGTTTCTAGCTGCTACCATTGAGGAGATATCACCATCTAAAGCAGCCCTCCGCCCTCCAGTTAGCTACTTTTCACACTGCCCGAGCTGGACTCGGGCAAAACAGTTAGGTGGTTAAAGGGAACCTGTCATCAACTTCATGCTGCCCTCACTGAGTAGTAAAGTAGTACTATATACACTGATTTCAGTGGCCTGTCATTTACCATTGTCCATTTTGCAGACAGTATTTAAGTCTCGGAAAACCCCTTTAATAAAATTAAACTGAGTCCATTTACAAGTTGTCACGCTGAATGGACTGCTTTTTATATTTTTTCCTAGTACTCCCACGTTCCAAATTCAGGGCAGTATTAGTTCTATCCCTGAATACTTGCCAATGGAGTGGCTATCTGGAGGATTCACTTAAAGGGGAGTTATCATCTTTCCTTTCTGTCCAGTTGCTGCGGATAGTGTCTGATTTGAGGTAGTCTTTCCGACTCCGTCCGCAGTGATTGACCAGAGGAAAGACAGTCACTTCCCCTTGAGTGAAGACTTCTGGTAAACGTCCCCTTTGGCAAAGCGGCGGCAGATTCAAGTATTCAGGGACGGAACTGTCAGGGGAGCTGGGAGAGGAAGTCCTGTCCTCTGATACCTGTTTGGGGATAATCCAGTGTGCAAGAAAATCAATGTGCAGGAAGAATGTTCCTTGTCTTGAGTGTCAATGGCCGTTGATGCGTATGGCGCTTAGAATAAATGTCATTCTTTCTAATCTTATTATTAATTTAAAACTTTAAAGGGATTCTCCAGAATTTTATTATTGGTGGCCTATCAATATCTGATCAGTGGGGATCCGACACCCCGCACCTTCACCAGTTAGGATAACTCCAGTGCTGGAATTACACTGGACAGAGTTGTGTAGTTCTGACATCTATTTCCAGTGCCAGAGATACACTGGAATAGTTGACCAGCCAGGGAGTGGGGTGTTGGACCCCGTCAGTCAGATTTTGAAGGCCTCTCCTGAAGACAGACCATTGTTAGTAAAGTCCCCTTAGTAAATGTCCTGATGCATCCCAAGTGAGGTGATCCTTCTCTTCATTGTGTTGCAGATTGTACTACTCCCACACCATGGAGACATTTCTGCGGCTTTACAGCTTAGCTGATCTCTCGGTACTGGGGCATACGGTATCTAGGAGCAGAATCTAAACTGTGTTCCCAAATGAATTAAGCGGTATTCTTTTCCTAAACAGACCTGTGAGAGCGCGCTCTTTACTCTCCTTAGCAAACATCTAATGTTCTATTGTAAACGCTGTCCATTTGATAAATGTCCAACCTTCCAAAATTCCGTATTTACTCCTTGTGTAAATATTATTTCCATTATTTCACTAAACTAATTGCGCTGTCTCTATTAGTCAAACAAATCAGCCAGAGGAAGGATGGCTGCTGGACTTCTCGTAGGCTGCTGAGAGGTGTAGTCTGGGGTGGATCATCTCCGCTGGAGGTTAAAGTGGACCTGTCCTCTAATTACCAGCCATGAAAACACCACAAGACCTTATTCATTTAGGCTACTTTCACACTAGCGTTTTCTTTTTCCGGTATTGAGTTCCGTCATAGGGGCTCAATACCGGAAAAAAACGCTTCAGTTTTGCCCCCATTCATTGTCAATGGGGACAAAACTGAACTGAAGACAACGGAATGCTCCTGAAAGCATTCCATTCCGTCTTCAGAACGGAGAACAAACCGCAGCATGCTGCGGTTTGCTCTCCGTCCTGCGCATCCGTACCAAGACGGATCCGTCATGACCCCCAATGCAAGTCAATGGGGACAGATCCGTTCAGTATAACACACTCAGTAAACGGATCCGTCCTCCATTGACTTTCAATGGAGATCATGACGGATCCGTTCCAGCGATGTTTAAAGATAATACAGATGTAGCGTGTGAATTTGTATACTAATGCATTTATATGCTAATGCTATGCATTGTACGCTAATGCGTACGAATAGCATACTTTTACTGCGAGTGAAAGAGAAGCGCTGCTACATCTGTACAACCGGATCCGTCCATTACGGATCCACAAGGTTGTATTATCACTAAGGATTCGGCGGGCCCCTTCACCCACCGGATCTGTAGTAAACTCAAGTGTGAAAGTAGCCTTACTTCTATTGCCTCTGCAAATATTTAATTCTATTGTCCAGACCCCACTTTATAGTTGAGCTATTATAATCACCTCCCAATAAGTCTTAGCCCATTGGTCCCCCGTGTACAGGTGAGCAGATTCAATCCCTTCTGCAGATCTGAACTTGAGAACCATACATATTAGTGCCGTGTCCTGTCAGGGATATGTATAGTGTTATATATTCAGCTTAGGAATTCTGTGCCTGACGCTGATCCGTTCTGTGTATGATCCAGATGCAATGAGATGACGTCCATGAGATGTCCTGTGATTACTGTAGAAAATGAAATTCTACCCCTATGATGTAAGTCCACGTTGACTTCTCCAAGACAAATATTGCATATGGTTGGAAGTACCTGGGCCAAACATGTACCGGTGACAAGTGAACATCACATAATTCTGGATGCAGTTGTATTACGATTTATTGCAAGTTTTACCCTCATTTAGGGTAGGGCGGTGATTTGGCCTAAAAGTTGCACAAGCGACTTGCACTGTGGTCTGTGATAGCAAAGTCACATGCGACCTGGGACCTAAATAGGGCTGGACTTTCTGTGGTTTTCCAGATACTATTGGCAGTCATGATGTGCAGTGTTGCACTAAAGATGTCTCTATGTAGCCACAGACTAAAACTTAATCAGAAATGTTGGAAAAGCCCTTTAGGGCCCTAGACATTTTTGAGGTCATCAGTTAACGATAAAACTTGATCGATCAGGCATCTATAAATGTCATTATCAGCAGTGTGATTGGAAATTGCAAAAGCTGGTTGAAGCACCATCACTTCTTGGCGCACGTCGCTTGCGAGATGCCCCAAGTTTATAGGGATGTGTGCTGGTAATAGATACAAAAGTTGTCAGGAAGGCATTGACGCCTCTACTGGTCCTCCCTGGACCAGCTTTGGGACTGGCGATAATTTCTCCTGCAAAGGCCTGTATCACAACTACTTAAGGGCTTAGGCTAGGTTCACACTAGCGCTAAGCATAGCTGGAAACTGCCGAAGGTCCTCCAGGCCCCATTGACTATAATGGGACCCAGTGGGGATCTGGTCATTTCCAGTGTTAGTGCCGCGACAGACAAACACTGGTTCAGCGGTGGTGTTTGGCCGAATCCCAGTACTAATGCTGGAAACAGGCTGGATCCCTGTCAGGTCCAATTATAGTCAATGGGCTCTGGCAGGGTAAGGCAGTATCTGGCTCTGGCGGAACGGACATACGGATGCAGAATGTGTCTGTTCCGCAAGAGATAGAACAAGTCCTGTTCTTGGGCACAAAACACTGACCGCTGAGCCAACGAAGTGAAGATTGTGCAGATGAGCGTTGTGTGGACTGCAAAATACGTACGGTCATGTGCATGAGGCGTTTCCTGCAGAATCGTGCTGCTGCCGCTTGTAGCAAGAATAGTGACTTCAATAGTCTCTTCAGTTCTTTGCTGACATTCGAGGCGCACATTTGTACGTCTTGTGCTCTGATACTTGTGCAGTTGAAGCTGAAGGACTTTCCTTTTTTTAATGGAGAGGGAACAATGTGGGTAACTTGTTAAAACAAAGTTTCTTGTGCTTCAGTAGCAGAAGGAGGAAGGAAGGAAACCTGCAGGAATAAACAACTTCAAGAATGTTAATGTGGGTAATTAAGTATGGTAACTATGAAGCATTTAAAGGCTTCATGTAACCTTATCCCTCCAGCACCATGTTCCAGCCTGCTTTGTGGTCAGGGCAGTTGAAATTTTACATGCTACAGACAAAAGGAGGGGGTGGGTGTTACAGGAGGAGGGGATGTGGACCCTGCAGGCAGTGCCGCTCGCTCAGCGGGGATCCACTGGTGGCTTGGTGACATTGCCCTGAACCACTGCATTTACCTGCATTACACAGTCTTCACTAAAACATCTGGCGCCGAGATTACTTATTCCCTTAGATGCATTGGTTAGATATCTGACGGATAAGTTTGTTGGCATTTTCCTCCTTTTCGTTTGACTGCATGGCCGATTTCACATATTGGGCTAGAACAGACAAAGCAGTGTCCATACACTGGAGTGCAGGGGTGGGCACTACAACTCCCAGCATGTTCCATTTATTTCTAGGAGAGTTCTGAGAAGAGAAGAGCAACTATGCATGCTGGGAGTTGTAGTTTAGTGTAGAGTAGTGAATAACGAAGTGTTAAAATCATATACCTCCCTGGAAATGGGTAAAAATTCATGACATATAAAATTATATTTCAGTTACGTTATTAGTTCAACCCCAATCCATGCGTCCTGTACTTGGTGTAATCTCCCATAACCCATGCCCCCCCCCCCATTTATTTTTCAATTTTATTTTTTTTTTTTGCATCTGTGATATCTGGTGCAATTTTTACTGATAAAATGCTAGCTCCAGATGTATCTGGAAATTGGCGGAAATATGAAATAGAAATACAGGACACACAAGCCTTTGCTACTAGCTTTTTTTTCAGTTTTGAAGCAATGGTGTTTTCCATCGCCTGTGTAGGAACAAAAAAGATGAAGGGGGTTTCTGTGGCCAGACCACATTTATGTGTGAAGAAGCCGTAAGGGTTTCACCCACTGCGTTTCTCAGAAAGACACCGTGCCAAAATTCTGGCGTCCACCGGCTGGTGTTCACCTCCCAGCGTTTTTGAGGGGCAGCAATGCTGCAAATGGTCCGCCAGCGGTTTAGGGCTGCCGGAGAAGATTCTCGTGCAGAAAAACCGCAGCATAATACAGTACCAACAAATGTGAGAAATCTCATGTTTACTTTGCATTTTTCTTTGTGGAATTTTAAATTTTTTTATTTTTTTTTCTGGATTTCCCCCTTTTCAATGGAAGTGTGAGATCTGCAGCAAAATCAAATGAAATCCGCAAGAAACACATTGTGAATTGTGATGCAGGTTTGGTGCAGAAACGGACTGGAATCGGCATGGATATTCATACAGAACTTTTACATGTTTATGTGCACTTGTGTGCAGGTAGCCTAAAGCCGCATCCGTGCTAAGATGGTACTTATCCCTTCCTGATGCAGTGTCTTGACAAATGCCACTTGAAGAAGGGGTGAGTGTCCGCTGGCGGTTTAGTTCTATTCAGTGGGCTTAACCGTAAGCAGGTCTGTGACATCCAAAGTGTACAATGGCAGCAGAATCCGCAGTGATCTCTGCTGTGGAATACGCAGTGGATTTTGACAGCATCAAAATCCACTGTGTGAGCATACCCTTACTTATACCCTTTAACAGAGACCAGCTTTTTACGGAAGTCTTTGTTTCCCCTTTGCTCTGCCGGAGGAGGCTCTCAAGTTATGACGCTGCGTGCACTTTGTCATAAATTAGGCAAATCCCCCTACTGTGTGTTCCTAGCGTGAAAAACGACTCCACTCCTTGAGATGGGTTGTTTTTCAACTACTTTACGCCTAAAACTTGTGCAAATGTAAGTAAATATGTCAGGCCCTCAAGTGGCGTGCTTTGTAAATCACCCCCTTTCTCTTCAAAATTGGCTACAGATTAGCAACAATTTGGGTTCCCCCTTAGTATAGGTTGTCAATGTCAGATTGGTGGTGGTTTCAAGCTGCTGTGGTGAGAACCAGGCATCAGAACACTTCAGCTGCGCTCACTGTGTAGTAGTCGCGTCTGGTGACTGCAGTGCTGCTCCCATTCATTGGATGAGTAGTGCTGCTGTAACCAGGCATGGTATGTCATATGTATAGATTTGTATCCTATATTTCAAGGGTTATTTTTGGTGAGGGACAGCAGATGGGGTCCCTACCAGCACAGTTATCAAATGGGTCTTGACATCTGTACAGGAACCTCGGCACTTATCAGAAAACCTCTTTAAGGCCTTATTTAAGGCCTTATTCACACGTCTGTGTTCTCCACGGACAGTACACATGCCCATTAATTTTGATGTGTGTGTATTTACACATTAGTGCTTTGTCCGTGGTTTTAGCATAGAAGCATGCCCTAATTTTAATCCATCACACCCAGTATAGTGCTTTTCATGTACCCAACATGAACGCCATGCATGTTTTGTCCGTGTTTCACGGTCCATTTATAGTAAATGCTCTTAAAATTAATTTTCAGCTGTGCCGTGTCAGTGAAACACGCGTGACACATAGAGAGCCAAAAACAAACACATGGACCAAACACAGATGGAAATCTTCACGCATGATCACTAACCATCTTGTCACGGATTTCATCACAGACGTGTGAATAAGGCCCTAGGGCTCCTACACATATGTTCATAAAAAAGCTATAGAAACGGCTTGTGTTTTTTCCAAACATAAGCATAAAGATACATAGCCTAAAGAGAAAAGCCATAGCTTCAACATTCTCCATTTGACCAAAAAAAAAAAAAAACACCAGAGAGCAAGAACTCGACCAGCAAAAAAAAAACTCTTGCATTTCAGGTTTCCAATGGACTATCATCCAACATCTGGAGCTGTAAAAACAGCAGGTTCTAAAAGCACCACTAAAACTGCAAGATATTTATGTGTGAATCCCACCTCAGGCCTCCTTCACACACATTTTTTTGAGTTTTTAGCAATTCAAATGTTTTTAATGGTGCTTTTACACTTAAAACATGCATTTTTTTTTCAAGTTCTATAGAGAAATAGAGAAGACGATGGTAAAGACACCATACCTAAAGCATTCTTTTTGGGGAAAAAAAAATTGCAACTCAAATTGCCAAATAAAAATGCTTACAAAAAAAAAATATATATATATATATATATATATATATATATATATATATATATATAAATATATATATATATAATTTATGTGTGAAACTACCCTAAGACTAATTTCACACGAGCATGTTTAATCCAGGAAAAGCTCTGTGTGATGGATGCATTTTCCAGACTGACCATAATGATTTATGATGCTGTGAGCTCCTATCTGACCACAGATCATATAATGCCATGAGTACAGTACAATAGACCCGCAGTTGGGCAGAAACTGACAGCATCAAAAGGGTTGTACAACAAAATCATCATTCATGTCCCAACAATGTCGTGCAGCATTTATTTTAATGATAGTCTATGGCAGGGGTACTCAAGTACTTTTGGTACAGGTCCACATAACTGAGTCTGTAGGATGAAGGTACGAGCTGCAAAACAAAAAAATATATAAGGAGGGACAACACCAGTGGAGTGTGCCCCCTTCAGAGGAATAATGCCCTCTGTGTCCCCTTCACATTATCATAGCAACATTGCTACCAACCACAGCAAATCCTTCATTTTTCAAGAGCAGGGTGTGAAATGAAAGCTGTACTGTGATTGGTTGCTATGGCCACACCGATCAGCTAGGGATGGCCTACCATTTTCCCTCCAGTTTCATAAAACTTGTAATTTATACACTTAAAGGGTTGTCTCATCTGTGACACTGGTGGCATGTCAGATAGGTGCGGGTCTCTCCTCTGGGAATCGCATCTATCTCCAGAATGGGACCCCTGAAGTGAGTGGAGAGCACTGGTTTGGCTTTTTACAACAGTCCCATAGAAGTCAATAGACCGGTAGCTGCTCCATTAATTTCTGTGAGACTTTGGAAAATAGCCAAGCACGCTCACTCAGCTTTTTTCGCAACTCCTATAGAAATGACTGGAGTGCACTCTGTGTTTGCGCTCCTTCGCTTTCGGGGCCCATTTTAGAGAAAGGTGCGCACCCATCATCCTTCAACTGCCTCCTGAGCTGTGATAGGGAGAGATCTACATAAGCAAGGCACGCCCCCTCAGAAAGGACACTCCCCTCGTTCTGCCAGCTTGATTTAAATTTAGCATAGCAATGAATGGGGAGATCTCGGGATCCATGTGAGGTACAGGGCTGGTTCATGTAAAAGCACCTTCACACAGAGTACAGTCATGGCCAAAAGTTTTGAGAATGATACAAATATTAATTTTTACAAAGTCTACTGCTTCAGTTTTTATAATGGCAATTTGCATATACTTCAGAATGGTATAGAGTGATCAGCTTAACAGCAATTACTTTCAAAGTCAATATTTGCCTAGAAAATGAACTTTATCCCTCAAAACATATTTCAACATCATTGCAGCCCTGCCTTAAAAGGACCAGCTAACATCGTTTCAGTGATTGCTCCATTAACACAGGTGTGGGTGTTGATGAGGACAGGACTGGAGATCAATCTGTCATGATTAAGTAAGAATGACACCACTGGACACTTTAAAAGGAGGCTGGTGCTTGGCATCATTGTTTCTCTTCTGTTAACCATGGTTATCTCTAAAGAAACACGTGCAGTCATCATTGCACTGCACAAAAATGGCCTAACAGGGAAGAGTATCACAGCTAGAAAGATTGCACCTCAATCAACAATCTATCGCATCATCAAGAACTTCAAGGAGAGAGGTTCCATTGTTGCCAAAAAGGCTCCAGGGCGCCCAAGAAAGACCAGCAAGCGCCAGGACCATCTCTTAAAAGTGTTTCAGCTGCGGGATCGGGCTACCAGCAGTGCAGAGCTTGCTCAGGAATGGCAGCAGGCAGGTGTGAGTGCATCTGCACGCACTGTGAGGCGGAGACTCTTGGAGCAAGGCCTGGTCTCAAGGAGGGCAGCAAAGAAGCCACTTCTCTCCAGAAAAAAACATCAGGGACAGACTGATATTCTGCAAAAGGTACAAGGAGTGGACTGCTGAGGACTGGGGTAAAGTCATTTTCTCTGATTAATCCCATTTTCGATTGTTTGGGACATCTGGAAAACAGCTTATTCGGAGAAGACGAGGTGAGCGCTACCACCAGTCTTGTCTCATGCCAACTGTAAAGCATCCTGAAACCATTCATGTGTGGGGAGGGAATCGGCTCTCTCACAGTCTTGCCTAAAAACACAGCCATGAATAAAGAATGGTACCAGAATGTCCTGCGAGAGCAACTTCTCCCAACCGCCCAAGAGCAGTTTGGCGATCAACGATGCCTTTTCCAGCATGATGGAGCACCTTGCCATAAAGCAAAGGTGATAACTAAATGGCCCAGGGAACAAAACATAGAGATTTTGGGTCCATGGCCTGGAAACTCCCCAGATCTTAATCCCATTGAGAACTTGTGGTCAATCATCAAGAGACGGGTGGACAAACAAAAACCTACAAATTCTGACAAAATGCAAGCATTGATTGTGCAAGAATGGACTGCTATCAGTCAGGATTTGGTCCACAAGTTGATTGAGAGCATGCCAGGGAGAATTGCAGAGGTCCTGAAGAAGAAGGGTCAACACTGCAAATATTGACTTGCTGCATTAACTCATTCTAACTGTCAATATAAGCTTTTGTTACTCATAATATGATTGCAATTATATTTCTGTATGTGATAAAAACATCTGACAAACACACATAAAAACCAGAGGGCAGCAGATCATGTGAAAATATAATATTTGTGTCATTCTCAAAACTTTTGGCCATGACTGTACTATCAATTACTGACAGCCCTGTGTACAACTGAGCTCAGAAAAAGCAGAAACTTAAATGTATAAATTCCAAATTTTGCTGAATCTTCTCCCATAAAACTATATATCAATCTGCTCCGCTCCTCCTTTCTGCAGATTGTACTGCATTCCGTGGTGACAGATCGCTGTATGTAGCATTTTATTAGATTATTACCTGGTGTAGGATGGTCTTTGTAGCTTTGTAACAATTGTTATCTATCATGTTATTGGTGCTTCATAAACACGTCCACCTACTTTAATGATGCTGTATACGAGGCACTGGCCGCTTCCTTAGCCTGTTCTCCGCATCACCGAATACAACGCATTTAATAGTGTGCACTTATGTCATGAAAATGCATCAATAGTGATACATCTAATGTTAAAGGGGTAGTGCGATGTAAAAATTTCCTCTGGCAAACTGCTTTGGGGCTCTCCTTTATCAACATGACCGCATTTTGCCAAAGGAAAAATTCAATTTGAAAACCTTTTTAACCTCAACTGTCTGCTTTTTACAGACTGTAAAATTTAGTTTATCAGCCAGTGGCCTGATCTTGTAGATGGATAGACGTAGCAGACTGATGGGTGGCAGTTCAAGCACAACTTTGAATATGACAGGACCTAATCAATTTTGAAGTTATTTGTGGATGATTTAGTTAATTGCATTTTTTGCTTCTCCTTACAGATCTCTCCGATTCATACACTGAAATGGATGCGTCAAGTTCCCTGTGTATCACTGCTGGTGATGTCTCAGGTCTGTACAATACCCACTTCAGGGAATTTATCACGCCTGCACTCCTAATTCTGGCTTCAAAAAGTTGCAAAATAGAACCTTTTACCTTTTTTAGTTTTATTTTTTTAGGTGAGTTTTAATGAGTTTTGCTCACAAAGTGTTGTAAAAAAAAAAAACTGAAGATGCATTTCTAGACAAAAGTGTTTGGAGATGCACCAGGCGTAACAAACAATATGCAGAATATTTGATACATTTGGCAAAAAATTCAATTAATATATGATCTGTAAATTTAGTGTGGCTAGGCCATGGTAACCACATGCAGATTACCTCTGTCTGTCTTTATGCATCTGTACTTGCTGTGGTTTAAATTGCAAGTACAGGTGCAGCCTAGGTCGGCTGTACCCGCATATAGGCACCTAAAATGCTACCTGTGTACATGAGGGTGAGACATGGTGTAGCAGACAGCTTGACCTAAAGTCCACAGACCTTAGTAGTAGTGGTCAACTGAATGTAATGCTACCATTCACTGTGTCAGAAAAGCACTTTTAATCCATATGCAAATGAGCAGGTAAGTGCACCGAGGATGGGCCCAAACTACTCTGCACTGGTACTCCCATCTGCTTCCTCTGTCAGCCCCTCCCTCTCTTCATTGGCAGGACCAGGATCCTGCATGGTTATATCGCTTCGGCCTGTCAATCAAGATGAGAGAGGAGTTGGCAAAGGAAGCAGGAGGAGCACGGGTGCACACAGAGTGGCCTGGGCTCGCCCTTGGTGCACTTGAAGGGGTTGTCTGTCCTTGGAGCTGATAACACCTGGGGTCCACCCCATCCCCCTAAAGTTTTAAAAAAATAAAAAAGAATCATCTGTCCACCTCTGGCTGCAGCTCCATTCCCAGCCAATTTCAGGCCACACAGGGCCAATAAGCAGGTTGGACTCGTGACTGTTGCAGCCAATCAAGGCCTTAGTGGTCACATTGGCTTGAAGATACAAGACTATTAAGATGTAGTGTTCAAGCCACTGTGATTGGCCACAGTAGTCACAGGACCAAGTCGATTTCTGGTCCTGTTGTAATGGAGTGGCAGTGAGACTGCGGACAGACGAGTGGGTTTTTTTTTTTAAAGTGCAAGAGGACAGGCTAGGTCCCCAGGCCGGACAACCCCTTTAACGGCTTTGGATTGAAAGTACTTTTTCTCTAGAATGGTGACAGATTCCCTTTAAATGTATGGTCTCATTATGATTGCTCGGATATGGTTTCTTCTTATAATCTCACATTTTTTATACTTTATCATTTTATTGCCTTTTACTGTATTTTGTTTCATATTCAAATTGAGTGCATCTTTCACTAAACAGCCATTCTTCATGGTGACCTGGCAAGGTTAACCACTAGACCAAGTAATGTAGTATTTTTAATAGAAGGTACTGAAATCCCCTTCAGAAGCCATGACTTTAATAGATCTTTTAGTACCGTCACAAAGAAATGCCTGAGCCTATCCCTAATCTTTATGGGGACAGGTCCAGACAGCATGAAGTCATTAGAAGAGTGGGAGGAAGACTAGATGTTTGACAAGGGATGAGACGGGATCAGAATTGTGAGTGGCAAGATCCAGCGTTTCATTCTTACCCACACCGTTTCCTCTCAATCCCGTCTGTGACACAATCTGTGGTCTTAGTCCCATTTATTAAGATCCCCATAGTAAAGGACATATGGTAGTTTCCTTACAAACTATATCCAAGTAGTTTAGAACCTGAGACCAGTTTTAGTCATTCCTGCTCAGTCAGTGAGAGCAGTGCTGTAGTAACGCACTCCCTCTACGAGAAGGTTGCTGTATCTGTGTAGTTCCGGTGATGGCGCTACACCTGAGCAGCTGATCGGCGGGTGTGTGTGGGGTATAGGACCTTGCCGATCAGCATGGCCTATGGACAACTCCTTTAAAGAGAATCTGTAGAGGTACAAGTTTATATCTCCAGCACTTGGTATGTCTTGCTCCTACCAATCTTGGCCATACACGTAAAATACAGTATCAGTCAGCTGAGCTTCGATTCCTTCTGATCCCCCTTGTACACATGCATGCCCAGCCAAGCTTGCATATTCTTATGAGTGGGGAGAAAGCTGCTGCCAGACATTCTGGCACAAAAGGATCGGCAGTGCAAATTCAGCTGTCTGAACCGTATCGGGAAGCCGTCTTATAGCTAATATGTATGACCTGTTTATGAATGCTAGATTTGTGTACACTCTATGTCAGGGATGGCCAACCTGTTGCAAAACTCCAACTCCCAGCATGCCCAGTCTGCCCACAGTAGTATATGATGGGAGTTGTAGTTTTACAACAGCTGGAGAGCCGCAGGTTGGCAAGCACTGGTCTATGTAAATGGTAGCCCTATTTGCTAAGGCGTTCTTGTCTTTGCCACTCCGTTTGTGCACTGCTAATGCCATATATTCATTAATAAATTTTACGTTTGAAAGGAATCACATGCCTTTAATATGAAAGCAAAACTGCTGCTAGATCCATTATGGTATATTGATCCAAACGTTTTTGTCCCCTTCCGAATCAGTGCCTCTGTTACAGAGAAATGCTGCCTTTTCTAATCTGTGAATGAATAGTTTGGTGCAGTGAGGACGTTACTGTTGCACCTCACCGCACCAAAATCTCCATTCCTTATCGTTGCCAGCCCTGCGCCCCAGCTTTGCGTGACATAGCAAGGCAGTGGACATGTAATCTTGACTGGCCTTATGTTACTGTGTGTGCGCCATAGCTTCAAGGATCAGTGCATGCGCAGTACAGGGCTGTAGTCATCTGTACTGCGCATGCGCCAATTCTCAAATCAAATCTGCACACTAGCCTGTTGAGCCTGGTAGAAAAGATCACCTGTCAGACTGCCATCTACACTATATATTTTATTATTTAATTATTTTTCTGGAGTATTTTTTCAGTGTTCAGTGTGTATACTAGATGTTGGGAAGGAAACACTGGCGGCACTCATGGTAGCTCATCAGATGATGTTTCGCCTGGTGTTCTTGGTCTTCCTATATACTGGGTTCCCGGTGCTTTTAGTGTGTCCAGCCATTGTTTATTGCCTTTGCTGGGTAAAGTCAACTCCATGCTTTGTGTGTTAAATGTCATGTCAGGCATTTCTTCACACGGTGTAAATGTTTTTTAAGGACAGGCCCCCTGGTTCTCATCTGGTATTGTCTTAGAAGTTTTTAGCCCTGAGAAACAGGAAACCCATTGTCCTGTGTAGTGCAGGGAATATCCCCAGTCGCCAGCCATTCTAAAAACCTTTCCTATAGTAAGACGTCTTTGTAGGGAGGGGGAGGCTATGAATAGATCCCATGCATCCAGATACTACTGAATCCACTGCTGGCATTTATTATAAAAGTCTGCTACCTGCTTTCTACAGCTGGCTTTAAAAGGGAATCTGTCACCATGAACATGCAGTGTAAGCTACAGGCACCATGTCATAGATCAGGAGGAGCGGAGCAGACTGATATATAGCTTTATGGAAAAAGATGCAGTTATTCATTTAAAGGGAATGTGTCATCAGACAATGACCTGCTCTTTAAATTACTTTTTATGTTTAACATATTTTTTAATAATTTTTGATTATTTTTAATTTTCCATGTCACTTTTAATGTTTAAACTAAACCCAGTTTTTGCACTGACCAATATGTCTAAATTAGGCAGTACAGATCACTTTGCTGCAATCATCTGCTTATCTGTCATTCTAATCCTGCCTGTAATGATATCACCTCTGTGTATAGATAAGACAGGATCCTCCATTCACAATAGGTAATTGTCAGATCTTATCTAGTCTTCCCTTGTACAATGACCTCTGCACATGTCACAGAGCATGCCTGGAAAACTCTACTATAGAAGTCAATGAGCCCCCCTGACCATTGTGTCTATGGCCCATGTAGCTGCCGTAAAGCAATCTTCTTAATGCTTTCTAAATGCTGTTAGAAACAGCTCAGGCAAGATGGCCGCCCCCCATAATCATGTTCAGGAAATAAAATGTAAAAAAAAAAAACTACAACCAGAAAATAAAAACAGATTAGAAAAAAAGGAGATTTGATACTATCTGGTTTTAACAGGCAGATAAAACTTTTGGTGACACATTTCCTTTAAATTCCTGCTCATTCTGGACTTTGAAGTTCAGGAGGCGGAGCTATCAGAGATTGACAGTCTTCCCTCTATGACTGTGTATACAGAGGTAGCTGTCAATCACTGATGGCTCCGCCTCCTTGACTTCAAAGCCCAGAATGAGCAAGAACTTTAAATACAAGTTTATAGGAAGAAAATTTGTATAAACAATACATCAATCTGCTCAGCTACTTCAGCTCCAACATGCTGCCTGCAGCTCGTGAACCATGTTAAACGAGACAAGTTCCCTTTTAAAGGGCATCTGTCAGCAAACTTGTACCTATGAAACTGGCTGACATGTTGCATGTGAGAGTGTAGCAGTTGCATAGAGAGCTGAGCCTCTAGGTGTAACGGTAACGCCCCCGTTGCTCCTAGAGGCTCATTTGCATATAATAAAACATAATAATTCTCAGCCATGCAGGCACATATATATGAACATGGGACCAACACAGATGCCTTCAGCTGCCAAGTGCATATGTAACAGGTCAGCCAGTGCCATAGGTACCAATCTGCTGACAGATGCCCTTTAAGCAACCATTTTTATTCCTTCACCCTGCCAAAAAAGGAAGTGGATTGAATTAGAGATTGCAAAGAAAAAACTTGCCAACCTCACTAATATGGCTACTTTCACATTAGTGGAACAGCCTGCCGGATCTGTACTAACACTAGCCCACAGGTGCCCCCAGAAATCCACTCCAGCCCCATTTAGAATAATGGGGACGGGTCGGAGATGCAGCCGCAGCACGGCAAACATGCCAAGAGGCTGCTGGACAAAAACCGGAGGGTACTGTGTAAAACGTAAAGAGAGGAGCTGATAATAAGAGTTTGTGCAGGCAATATTACAGTGCAAGAAATGCCTGCACGTTTCCGTATGTAACTACTATTCGGTCAGTTTTTAAAGGAGGTGTTCACACACGCCTTCCATATATGCTGGAACGTACTTTATTTTAGTGCTCTACGTCCTATACCCATTGATTTATTGTCTATGCCTCGCATTCACCTGTGGACCTCCGCCATGCTCCTTGGATGAAAGAGGTTGGCACTATGCTAATTCTGATCCACGCGTTTCACACAGACTGGCATCTCCTCTACTATTCCGAGGTGATGAATCAGTTCCTTTCATCGGTCACGTTTCACAACCATAAACAGTAGCCTATGTATCATGAGGTAGGATATGCACGGCAAAGAATGTGTAAGCTACTGATTTTCACTGAGGCCTTTCCATTATAGATGAAGAGACTCCTTCACCAGGAGTTGTTAGTATTTCCTTGCCCTTCACATACCGAACCACCGTCCCTCTGCCCCCTACTTATACTTTTTGCCGACTCCGCGCTTTTCTGACCCACCTTTCAAGCAGTCATTTCTTCCGCTCCCCCACCCAACATTCCTCGTCCTTGCTCCAGTTGAATTCCTCTTGTTTTACTTTCTCCCTTGCTGCATTGATGTACTCCTCCCCTCCTATACATTCCTCTGCTTTCCCCCCAGATCTCTCAAGCCCTTGCTTCTCCCTGGAAGACGTGCCCTGCTCGGCACAGGCAGGATATGGAAGCAATGCAGAATGGAGCCAGCAATTTCACACTGCTCAGCCTGTGCTTGGGATGAGGCTGCTGTGGGATGTTTATTTGAGGGCAGGGTAACCTCAGACAAACATCCTGCTTTTATCCTGCTTTTAAACCAAAACCTCTGCACAGACGCGACCGCAGGATCCTGACCGTGTAAGGAGGGGAGTACGAATGTACGCCTGTATGGCTTCTGCCTGCGTGTGCATACTATGCTATTCATATACCTGTGCCTTCATGGACTCTACAGAGGCCTGTGATCCCGGCCTCATGCAAACGACTGTATGTTGGTCAGTGTTCGATCAGCATTTCTTGCTGATTGCACACAGACCCATTCATTTCTATGGGTCCGCAAAAAAAAAGTAGCAGCCAGCTGCCTGTGATCCCCTTATATTGGGGGCCTTTTTAACAAAATTGTGGCGCAAAACAGCCAACCCAGTTGAAGGAACACGAAACAAACACACATAAAAAAAAAATCATACCAGCAATCCCTCTTTTAATCTCCTTTTCTTTGATCATATTTTTTTCTCATGATGCAATTAAGGCCTCATGCACACGGCCGGCAATATGCGGGCACCGGCTGCGTGCTCACCAGGGCTGTGGAGTCGGTAAGCCAAAGCCCCGACTCCTCAATTTCCCCTGACTCCGACTCCCAATCCGACTCCGACTCCCTCATAAATGGCGCATGTTTAAGTGATAACTTTAAACAAACTTTGCATAAATCAATAGTACAGATATGTCATGACGAAAAGAGTTTGTAATCTATGTTTTACTAGATATCTTTCCTCTGAACTTTCAGTATCAGGCTTCTCTGGGTACAGCTCACTAAGGGCCTGATGTATGAAAACTGTCTAGGTCTAAGACTTTCTTTGTTGCCCATAGCAACCAATCAGAGCTCCCCTTTCATTTCTCCAGAGCACTATATGAAATGAATTGGAACTCTAATTGGTTTCTATGGGCAACAAAGAAACTTCTACACATAGACAGTTTTCATACATAAGGCCCTATGTGTTTTGCATCAGCAGCATATAGAAGCCATCAGAACAGCTAACCTTTCCAAACATGAGCTCAGAGGAAAAGCAAACTAAAACATAAAGCATACAGAGAGAACATGCACTGGACAATTGATTTATGCACAATTTATCGAAAGTTTAGATATACTAAGAAGTACTTGCCTTAAAGGGGTTTTCTCAGCACATTGATTCACTTGCTGATAGGCAGTTTGCACTTACTATGTTTCCTCAGGCAGTGGGGGGTCTAGCATATATTAACTTACTCTGACAGAGCAGGAGGTTGTGATCTCTAACACAATTACAGGTAAAGCCATGCTTCTCAGTCCTCAACACATTTTGCTTACTGAGGTCACACCTGCTCTCAGCCAATCAGATAACAGTCTTTCTGGTCTGCAGGTTACCATAGAAACCTGTGTACAGTGAGAGACCTGCTGAATTGTCTATAGTTAATGACTAAAGTAAAATCTACTGACCACTGTATTTAGAAAATGTCATCTTTTAACTGCCCCTTTATGTAGAAAGCTAATCTTTGTAACTAGTGAGAAAACCCCTTTAATCCTGTTTTCTCTAGTAGATCTGAGATGAGTGCAGCCATTCCTTCCCAGTGCCTTTTTCCTCTGATCTGTAGCGGAGGAGCTTCACTACTAAGCATCTACATAAAGGGCAGCACACATTCATCTCAATTAAAAGCCTACATCCTTAGATCAGGAATAGAACAGACATTTATAGGACATTTCATCATGTTCCCAAATTCTTATGAAAATATATTCCGCACATACTGCACTGAACTAAAAGTACCAATTTATTATATATTTTAGGAGTCGGTCCATTTCATTCCGACTCCACCAAAATGGTCACCGACTCAGACTTCACAGCCCTGGTGCTCACCGCATCATGGATGCTGACCCATTCACTTGAAATCTGGAGCTGCGGGGGGGAACGGAGGCATGGAAACACTATGGAGTGCTTCCACTGGGTTTTCTGTCTGTGCCTCCGCACTGCTAAAAAAATAGAACTTTTTTTGCGTTGTGGACGGATTACAAACCTATTCAAGTTGAATGGGCCTGGATCCGTCGCGGCAGACATAGAGATGGAAGAACTGACAGTGTGCATACTCGACCTGCATCTCCATAAATTTTTGGGGTCTGAGGCACCCATTTTTATAATCATTGGGGTCCTAGCGGTCAGACCTTCAACAATATAAGTGTTTTCTTTTATCTTGTGGGTAGGGGATAACGTCATCTAGCCAGAATACCCCTTTAAAACTGAGAAATGTCTTAAAGAAAAAAGTGTCTCTGGAGCTCAACAGTGTCCTCTCTTATTCTCACTGGCATGTGTCTGCCTATAAGACAACTGGCTGCAGCAGGATCCTTCCTGTTGTCTTCCCTCTTTGGCCACCTTGTCTAAGTCCCACCTGCTGAAAATGGAATAGATAAGCAGGGGAGTAACCTCTGTTCTCTATGGGATTTCTACAATATATTGTAAGGCTAGCTTCATACTAGCGCTAGAGATCCGGCAGGCTGGAATTTGGAATAAAATCTGGAATGAAACTAATGAACGTAGCAAACCACGCCCGCTTTTCTAAACTGGAGTGAGTGGTTTAAGACTGGAAAATGTTGTACAATTTTTGCATAGGTAAACCGAAATGGTCTCAAAGCCCTATTGTGCGAGTTTTTGAAGCCAGAATTCTGCAGTGAAGAAAGTGATAAATCCCCCCCCCCCCATATGTCCATACTTTAATTTGCGTTTCTATGCAGTAGATTTACAGTATATAGCAAAACCGTCCTGCTTATACATTCGAGTCACATTATGACCACTTCTTACTTTGGTGGAAGGCAGCTTGTAGCTCATGAAGGAAGTCACATGTGGCGAGCTGGCTTGGTGGATATGTAAGGTGTGGTGAGCTGGCTCGGTGGGTATATAATGTGTGGTGAGCTGGCTTGGTGGGTATATAAGGTGTGGTGAGCTGGCTCGGTGGGTATATAAGGTGTGGTGAGCTGGCTGGTGGGTATATAAGGTGTGGTGAGCTGGCTCGGTGGGTATATAAGGTGTGGTGAGCTGGCTCGGTGGGTATATAAGGTGTGGTGAGCTGGCTTGGTGGGTATATAAGGTGTGGTGAGCTGGCTCGGTGGGTATATAAGGTGTGGTGAGCTGGCTGGTGGGTATATAAGGTGTGGTGAGCTGGCTCGGTGGGTATATAAGGTGTGGTGAGCTGGCTCGGTGGGTATGTAAGATGTGCGATAGGCTGTCTGCACACATATCCCTCGCTGCTGTCATGGGTAAAAGGGGTGATTTATCAGAGAAAAAGGGATGATTATTGACTTTTGGGCCCACGGGTGGCTGAATTTCTGAAACTGCACAGTTTGTGAACTTCTCTCGTGCTGCTGTGGTGAAAGTGTAATGAGTGGACAAATGACACCATTGTGAATAAGCGATGTGGACACTGCAGAGCACCACACACACCATTGCTGTGAGAGGTGAATATCAACTATCAAGGTGCGCAAGGGGGACCGATAGACTACAGTGGAGCAGGTCACCCCCAAAATGAACCAGGGAGATACCAGACGTGTGTAAAACCACAGTTCAGTGAACCCTACTGTGTATGGGACTCTGAAGCAGACAGATGGTCACTGCTCCTCTGCTAACAAAGTTGCCTTAGCAGAAAAGGCTTCAGTTTTCTGATGCCTCCAACTAATTGGCAAAGGGTTGCCTTCTCAGAGTCAGGTTTTCTGCTTCATGGAACGGATGGACATTGGCGTGTCAGGAGAGAAACATCGGAGAACAAACACCCTGCAACCATTGCTGGAAGAATACAAGCTGGTGGTGGTGGCAGAGTTATGGTCTGGGCATTATTTTCATGGTATTCTCTGGGCACAGTCATCCATGTGGAAGTCATTGCCAAGTTATGTATGAATCCATCCTTGCAGATCACATACACCTTTACATGCTGCCTGTCTTCTCTGGGGCGGATGGGATCTTCCAGCATGATAATGTGACATGTCACACGACTAAAAATGGTTGTAAGAGCATGACTAAGACTTCCAAATACTACCCTGGCCCCATAATTCCCCAGACTTGAACCTAGTTGAGGATGTGTGGGACCACCTTGATGTTTGTGTTCGCTCTATGGATCCTCCCTCAGGCACCCTCCAGTGGCTGTGGGATGCTCTGCAGTCAGCATGGCTCCAGATACCTGTGACAACCTACCAGGACCTTATTGACTCATTCCCAGTTCGTCTATCTGCTGTCTGTGCTGCACGCGACGATCGATCTTTATATATTAGCTGGTGGTTATAATAATGTGACTTGATTGTGCAGAAAATAAAGGTTGGCAGATGTAGCAGGGAGTTAGTAAGCAAAAAACTATTTGTATACTGAACATCAGGCGGGGACAGTCTTCATCACATAAGATGCACCTCGCTCAGTGAAATGCCTCTGGTTATTATGTCATTACATAAGTCCCTTGGCAGGAAAGGTTCTGCCCTACCCCCTCTTTGATTTTTGCCAGGAAGACTGAGAAGATTTAGGATATGCGCACTCTACAGGAGCCGTCTCCTTTCAGACCACAAGAGCCCTTTGATGTCCTTTCCAAACTGCTGTCACAGACTTTCCATTTAGGCAGGAACAGCCAGGCCTAAAAGTAAAATCATATGGTTCTCTCCTGAGGGAAGGGTCCCCAGGGGCCGTCTTGAGATCAGAAAAATGAGTGGGCCCTGAAGGCAATTCACGGATCGTCTTGGGGGATGCTCGGTGACAGAGAATCCTTGTCATTTACGTTATAAAATGGTAACGTCAGGACGTCCTGAGAACATCTTCCAAGCTGTGTATGGTTACTTAGTGTTCAAATGAAATCAATTACCAGACCCTGTTTATTTTAGTGTGACCTCTCCCCTACGTCTAAACGTATGTCTCTTACAGGCTTTGCGTTGATCCCTTCCCCTTGCCCTACTTTCTTCTCAATGGCTGCAGGAGGAGGCAGCTTCCTGTGCAAGGGGCCCAGGGCAGGGTATGAGATCTGGCATGGTGGAGTAACCCTGATCAGGCTCTGGTATCCTTCTCCTGAACATTTCACTCAGGTCTTATCTCCTTCCTCTTCCCTCCCTCACTCAGCTTATCACTTCAGTTAATTGAAAACCAGCAAGCTGCTCCTGCAGAAAGGGATTTGCACCTTCTTAAAGGGGCACAGTGCACATTTTAATCTCACAAAGGTTTTTCTCATTTTGCAAATTTATTTTCATCTGACTTACATGATAAACTGTCCTAGCATGGACAGACACATCAAGATCTGTATTCTTAAAGAAATGCAGAAGTTGAATGCTATGTATCAGTCATAGGTTGTATGTAGTGTAACGACAATAGACAGCAAATGTGTACCTTATCAAAATGATGGTTAGGGCTCAAGCGCACGACCTTATGTATTTTGCAGTTCGCAAAACATGGATCTGCATAAATACGGATTAATTCTGTGTGATGAAGTCCGCAATTTTTTTTTTTTTTGTGGAAAAGAAATACGGAAACAGAACGTACACTGAGTAACTTCCGTTTTTGTTTTTGCTGACCCGTTGAAATGAATGGTTCCTGCGCCATATTTACTCCCGAACAGCTGATCGCCGTAGGAACAGGGTGTGGGAGCTCCACCTGTCTGATATTGATGACCTTTCCTAGTTAATAGATCCTGGAGAGTCCCTTTAATTCTGCAGCCTTCAGAGCTGAAATCGCAGAGGCTGCTTTGGTGATTTACTATTTGACAAGTGGAGCCTTTATACCAGATACCACTTAGTAATCAGAATTACAGCAGCTCAACTCCAGTGTTTTGGTATGTCACACATTTGGGGGGAGATTTATCAAACTGGTTTAAATGAAAACTGGCTTAGTTGCCCATAGCAACCAATCAAATTGAGTCTTACATTTTCCAAAGGAGCTCAGAAAAATTAAATGTGGAATTTGATCGGTTGCTATGGGCAACTAAGCCAGTTTTCCTTTACATCAGTTTTGCTAAATCTACCTCTTGTTTTGGCAGCATGTCTTTATTATTTTTTTCAGTCTTAGGGCCCATTCAGACATCCGTATTGCTTTGCGGATCCGCAAAACACGGATACTAGCCCTGTGCGTTCTGCAATTTGCGGACCGCACATGGCCGCAACCATAATAGAAAATTCCTATAAGAATAGGACAAGCTCTATCTTTTTTGTGGAGCCGCGGAACAGAACTACGGATGCGGACAGCATATGGTCTGCTGTCCACATCTTTTGCGGCCCCATAGAAATGAATGGGTCCGCACCTGTTCCGCAAAATTGCGGAGCAGATGCAGACTCGTTCATACAGCCATCTGAATGAGCCCTTAAGAAGGTTACAAATAAAATAAAGAGAAACACAGATAAAACACTTATATGAACATACCCGAAGGCCCCACTCTCACGGATTCTGCAGAGGCAAAATCTGCCACATATTCCATGATTGAAGCCGCCGCTGTTTCTGAATGGAGCCAATCC
The DNA here is from genome assembly GCA_900303285.1 of Rhinella marina. NCBI lineage: Eukaryota > Metazoa > Chordata > Amphibia > Anura > Bufonidae > Rhinella > Rhinella marina. The sequence goes on along the minus strand of ONZH01005078.1, from coordinate 155,452 downwards.
CTGAACGGACACTGGCCACAACGTCTGTCTAAATGCCGTACAAAGAAATGATTTTTCTTGTGTGTACACAGCTTTAAACTTCCAGCCATGCATACTGCAGTAGGGCCTCCCATTAAAAACAGTGGAAAGTGGACTGAGCAGCTAAATTTCAGCCTTAAAAGACTGTGTGAACAGGGCCTTATGACTATTACTGAAGATAACCTTATCAGCTGTTTCCTATGACATCCAGTAGAATTGGGAATGTAGGTCTGAGTCATGCTATATGCTGGACTAAGAATACACAAACACTAAAGTGATGCTTGATATTTTTAGACATTTATCAACTTTTTGTAGTCAATAATCTTTTAGGTACATTGATATAACTTTTATTAACTTCAGTATTTTTTTTCTTTTTTCCACAGTAGACACCAGTCTGTCTCTCGACTCCAGTAAGCAGGGCCATTGGTGCAGCGTGGCTTACTGGGAGCACCGGACACGTGTGGGCCGCCTCTATGCTGTGTGTCAGCCTTCAGTCAGCATCTTCTATGATCTACCTCAAGGGAGCGGCTTCTGCCTGGGCCAGTTGAATCTGGAGAATCGGAGTGAGGCTGCCTCCAGGACACGAGGGAAGATCGGACTGGGTATTGTGCTAAGCAAGGAGCTGGATGGGGTGTGGACCTATAATCGCAGCGACCACCCCATTTTTGTAAACTCTCCAACACTTGATTCACCCAGCTGCCGTTCCCTTGTTGTACGCAAGGTGATGCCCGGCTATTCCCTTAAAGTGTTTGACTATAAGAAGTCGTGCATCCTACAGCATCTCCCTGCGCCTCCGGAATATGCAGACGGACCGTATGACCCTAACAGTATACGCATCAGTTTTGCTAAGGGCTGGGGACCATGCTACTCTCGCCAGATGATCACCTCCTGCCCGTGCTGGCTGGAGGTGTTATTAGGACGGTAGCAGCCAGTCCACCGTTTTTTTCACCGTTTCATTTCTTCTCCATTCAGTTGGTGTATTAAGAGCGAAGGATACAGACCACTTCCCGCTGAGCGATTAGTTAGTAAGGCCCCTGGTTAACCCCTCTTCTGTCATAGAGGCATGCATTACCTGGTTTATAATCTACACGCGTGTTAATATCAATGCACATCATGCCTGATTGCCAGAAGATGGGCTTTCCAACATCAATACACCATGGAACTGAGGAGCCATTTCCTCCTTTGGGATTTAACCTTGAGTGATCCCTGTTTCCTCATGCTCTTGGCTGTAGCTGCCATGTTATCCTGCATGTTTGAAGAACACGGCTGTGAACACCCCGGTGCCGCACAACCATGCACACGGTTACAAGATGACATCTCTGTGGATCTGCGTCATGTCACATTAACCTTTCAGGTGCCATAAGAATGCCACAAGGGCCTGGACTGCCTTGCTTGCCTTTTTTTTTCAACTTTGCAATGTACTGCAGGTCCTTGGTATTGAAATAGTTAATTTCCTTTTGAAGGAGGCATCCACACTACCACACACAATTCTCACAAAAAAGAAAGGACTCTCCCAAATACCGTGCCCTAGATTTAATATAAAATGTTTATATATTATATGGAAAATATATATTATACTTGTAAATACGGAGTCATTTTTACAATGTCATTATTTATGTATGGTGCAATGTGTATATGAACCTAAGTACAAATAAAATGCACTTTGGCTTTTACAGTTCTTCCAGCACAGAATCAATAAACGAAAACCAGTATAGTGAAAACGCACGTGAAATTTATCTTCTTAAGGGCTTATTTCATGGGTGGCCAGAGGCAATGTAAAGGGGTAATAGGGTTTCAATTTACAAAAAAAAGGCTATGCTTTTTATTATGAAAAGTTGTAGCATTTTCAAGTATACTTTTTGTAATCAATTCCTCACAAAGAATTTTCCAAGCTTTTAAAGGGTTATTCCCATCTCGGACAATGGGGGCATATCGCTAGTACGGTGCAGGTCAGACCTCTGGGACCACCGCTGAAAATAGTCAAGCAGCTTTGTTCTCAATATAGGTGCGGGTCCCAGCGGTGGGATCTGCACCTATCAGACAACGGGGGCATATCCTAGCAATATGCCCCCATTGTCTATGGTGGGAATACCCCTTTAATATTGATGACCTATCCTCAGGGTAGGTCATCGATATCAGATCGGCGAGAGTCCGATACCAGCTGTATGAAGAGAAGGCACACACTGTGCACAAGCCGTCTCCTGTCTCTCTTCCTGCTTGTGGCTGCTATATTGACAGCGAGCAGTAAGGGGCCGTTCAGATGGCTGTGGTATTCCAGATCTACAATACCATGGATGCCAACCAGCGTGTGTTCCACAATTTGCAGAACACACGGCCCGGCACCCCATTCAAAATGCCTATTCCTGTCTGCTACTGTGGACAAGAATAGGACATGTTTTGTTTCGGGTTTTTTTTTGCAGAGCCACGGCTGCCCGCTCTCATTGAAGTGAATCGGTGCCGCATCTATTCCGCAAGATTGCGGAGTAGATGTGGACCCGTTCACACAGTCGTGTGAACAGGCCTTAAGAGAGACAGGAGGCGGCACGCGCATATGGCACGTGCCTTCTATTCATTTAGCATGGCTGCCCGGAGTTGTACCCCTGCCGATCTGATTGGTAACCTAACCAGTCAATAGGTCATAAATATTTAAAGCCTGGAAAACCCCTTTAAGATATTTGTGTGCTGTCATTCAGTGAGAACCTTTGTTTGCTTTTGGTGGATAATAATCTGTTCTGCTCATGTGATGGACCAGGTGTCTGCAGTCCAATTGCAGCCACATTGCGGGTGGGGTCGGCACAGCTATGCTAAATGCTGCTATTTTCTTTAAAAATTGATTGTTAATGGCTGTGCAGTTTTACCAGTGAAAATACACAACCGTCTGGCCATTAACAATAGGCAAGCAGCTGAGAATTAATTATTAAAGGGGTTTTCCGAGAGTTTGATACTGATGACCTGTCCTCTGGATAGTTATAGTCAGAATGTGATTGGTGGGGGTCCAACACCCATGACCCCCGCCAATCGGCTATTTGAGAAGGCACCTGTGCTCACAGTAGCAACGCGGCCTTCTCTCAGCTCACCAAGCACAGAGCCTGCCATTCATTTACATTACAGCTGAGCAGTGCCTAGGCCACAGGACCAATGAACTGGGCTAAGCTGTGAGAAGGCCGCCATACTACTGCAAGTGCAAGTACCTTCTCAAACAGCTGATCAACATGGTTCCCAGGTGTCGGACCCCCGCGATCAGATACTAACGACGTATCCTGTATAAAACACTCCGAAAATAGGGTATGTGTTGCTGACACGTGGATGAATGATCGTATTAACAATCGCTTGTTCCCGTGCAGTAGGATGATTGGTATAATTAAATGTCCTCAACTATAGACCTTTAGTGCAGTGTAACAGTCCATGCATCTGTTTGTCCCTCATATTCAGTACAGATTTTGGATCTTCTCGAGGGAAGTAATGAAGAATCTTCTTGAATGCCTGTTTCTTTTAATTGATCTGTGTTACGAGCCATTTCGGAGGGGGGCAGATACTCTCAGGAAGTCCCCATGTTTCCTACTAAGAACCTCCAAAAACTAAATGAATTTGGCATACAGCGTATTTTAGGATTAGTGCTGGTTGACATTGATCTAGGAGAGTACATGCTCTTGTCCTGTTGACCTTTTAGGGTTTCCTCACATGTATTATGTAGGGGAAGTTGAGTGCACTGGATGTGCGTTATCCTATTTATCACACAACCACTGGAGTACAGGATACATTAGTAGTCTGACCATCCTGTGGATGTTTAAATTGGACAAGTTTGACAATTGGATAGGTCAGTAATCCATTGCATTGGGGAGTTGATCTGTCAACGGTTGACCACGCAAACCGGTTCTGAAAATTAGACTTTGTCCAAAAATTATCTCATCTGTTTGATTCAGTTGAAGGTAGAGGTAACCATATATTTCCTGTTTTATATTTAATGAGTGTCCAAACTTTTTCTTTTCAATATTACATTGTGTATCTGCTAGAAACAGCTTTAGGATTCATTCATGCACATGACCATATCTGTTTTGCAGTCTGCAAAATGCGGATGCAGTCCGTGTTCTGACGGCATTTTTTATTTTTTTTGCCGACCCATTCACTTCAATGGGTCGTGGTTTCCATTTTGCGGATATATATTCTTTTTGTGTAACAAACATACACATACAAAAGGACATAGATGATCCGTGTGTTTTCTGCATCCGTATGTTTGATCCCCAAAATTATAGAACATGTCTTATACTTGGCTGCATATTGTGGATCACCGCCCCACTGCAGTTTTTTCAGCCAAAGCCAGAAGTGGATTAGAAAGGAATCTGAAATATAAAATAAAGATTTATACTTCTCTTCTAGCTTTGGCTGAAAAATCTGTAGGAAAATCTGCCTCAAAACCTCTAAAAAAAAAAAACAAACAGACAACAGTATGAACCTCCACAGTGTATTAGCGCTATGTGAAAAAAGTTTCTAGTGGCCTTGCTCTATATGGGCACAATCTTCATTTTATCTGAAATGTATTTTACCCAATAGATAATTATAACTGAAAGCGATCCTCTGGTTTAAGAAAATAAATAAATCACAAACTGGGGAATGAACAAAGCATTTTCCTGGTCACCTCCTTTTAGGTTCAGATCCATCAATTCCTGGGCCCCTCTTCTGCCATCCAAGATGGCCGTCCCACTTCGCAAACTACCTGATGCATACTGTGTATTTGGCAGTCCAAGACACATCTAGATTGGTCAGCATTGTGGACATAACCAGTGCTGGCCAATGCATCTTGGACTACCAAATGCACAGTATGCATCCGATGGACTGAGATGCAGTGCGGCCATCTTGGATGGCAACAGAGGAGTCTGGGAATTGATGGATCTGCAGCTAAAAAGATGAAAGGGAGGCCTTAACTGTTCCCCAGTTAAGGCTATGTTCACATACGCTGCATAAACTCCGGTTCTCTGTTCTGGAGTTTACCATATCCGGACATGGCCACATACCATTGGATTCCTATTGGCTATAACGGCCCCTTTCCAGCATAAGGCCCCTTTCACACGACCATATGTCCTCTGAGACATACCGTCCGTGAGCGGGCCATATGTCCTGGAGCGGCATCAATTGTGCACACGGGAGCGCACAGCATCATTGATTACAATGATGCTGTGCCCGTCGGGCCGCCCGACGTCCCGCACTCATATTTTATAAGTGCGGGACAATAGCCCCGCGGGCGGCCCGGCGTGCACAGCATCATTGTAGTCAAAGATGCTGTGCGCTCCCGTGCGCACAATCGATGCTGCTCCGGGACATATGGCCCGCTCACGGACTGTATGTCTTGGAGGGCATACAGTCGTGTGAAAGGGGCCTAAATGTCAGCTTTCGGCTGGACAAAAAGTCCTACACTCTTTTAAGTCGGAAAGCGATCGGATCCCATATAGTCAATGGGGTTATGGATGTGCCTGATAGGGTAAGCTCTGTAGAATATGCCGTATATGTGAACGTAGCCTAATGAGATTTTTATTTTATTTTTTTCCCTATTAGTGTAGGCCATCCCATACTTTAATGTAACTTGTAAAATTCATGCACAGCAGTGGGGCTCCTTCAGATCCACAGTACAAAGGTCTATAGCATTCAATTCGTATTGCTCTAGGACTCATATGGATAGCAGTTTCATATTTTGTGGTGGTTTCCATGGTAACAAAACACATTTATATTGGACTGTGGATTTCATTAGCACTAAATTAAATTTATTCAAAAACACCCTTTTAGAGAATGATCAGCTTGAGAATTTTCCAAGTTATGGCAATTAACTCTTTTCCTTTACATACCTCTCAGTGGCTGACTGGACGCTTAGCTGAAACAATATATTGCACAATAAGCCGGAAGATCTCATGGATCTAATTAAACTGAGAAAATGATAGCTCTCCTCCAAGACCGGTCTTCCCTGCCTGCAGATGCAGTGTGTGTGGTCTGGTACAAAGTAGCATCAACACCTAGTGCATTCAGCAAGATTCTTAGAAAATACTGTAAAATGTATTATATGGTTCTTTGGCCTTCTGTATGATGTTCTTGAAGGGAGTCTGTCACCAGGAAATTCACTGTTAAATGGGATACAATGCCATGTAGTGCTACCTCAGCTTAATGTAATGATACCTGTCACTTATCGATCTGTTGCTTTATTCTGGAGAAAAAGTAATTTTGATCCATATGCAAATGAGCCGTTAAAGGGCATCTGTCAGCAGATTTGTACCTATGACACTGGTTGACCTGTTACATGTGTTCTTGGCAGCTGAAGGCATCTGTGTTGGTCCCACGTTCATATGTGCCTGCATTACTGAGAAAAATGAAGTTTTAATATATGCAAATAGGTCTCTAGGTGTAACTGCAACGTCCCCATTGCTCCTAGAGGCTCATTTGCTTATATATTAAAAAATGACGGGGAAGATTTATCAAAACTGGTATAAAAGAAAACTGGCTTATTTGCCCATAGTAACCAATCAGATTCCAACTTTCATTTTCCAAAGGAGCTCTGAAAAGTGAAAGGTAGAATGTGATTGGTTGCTATGAGCAACTTAGCCAGTTTTCCATTACCGCAGTTTTGATAAATCAAAATATAGTAATATATAATGGGACTAACACAGATGCCTTCAGCAGCCAAGAGCAAATGCAACAGGTCAGCCAGTTTCATAGAGGTACAAATGTGCTGACACATGCCCTTTAAAAAGACACAGGACGGGTCCAAGTTACTCTGTGCATCCTTGCTCCCCCTGCTTCCTCTGCCAGCCCATCCCTCTCTTTGGCAAAATGTATTCGAGTGCATTGTAGAGCTTAAGAAGTATTCACCTTTTCCAGTGCAAGGAACCATCACAGCAGGTATAGGAAGAATAATCAGCAGGTCCCCTTCATCAGGTTAAAGTTACATCACAGTTACCGGAAACGGTGGAAACTGGGATTGATATTCAAACAAGCCTACAATACTGTTGTGCCTATTCCAACACAACCAAACAAGGTGAGCCTCCATTTTTGGAATATTATTCTATTCTCTGGACGTACTTGCCCTATGTTGCGTCTCTTGTCTCTGCTATTACAGTGACCTTTCACCTTTATTGGATATGAGTGCATTATAAAAGCATTTGTAGCGGTCGACAAACTCTCACCAAAAGGTACACTTCCCTAAAGTAGCCTCTGAGAGCCTTTTATAGCCGCGAGAAAGCACTTGTACGACCTCTTATAGAAAGTTAGGTTTTATCTTGTCAATGAGTATATATATTTATATATATATATATATAGAGAGAGAGAGAGAGAGTGCAACATAACAAGTAAACATAACCTAACTTTGGACATAGTGGCCAGGCTATCAAAGTGGAAAGGATATCTACTGTGTTACTGCGCGTATTATATGTGTGGATGTACCAATATACAGTATGAACACTACTTTGATATATACAGTGGCAGGAAAAAGTTTGGGCATCCCTGGTCAAAATTAGTTACTATGAACAGTTAAGAAAGTTGAAGAAATTATCTCCAAAGGCATAAAATTAAAGATGAAACACACTTTTGAACACTTTATGTCATATCAGTGTATTATTTTGGTTTTGTACAATTTGAGAGGGAGAAAAGAAAAGAAGTACTTTGCAAAAGTATGGGAACCCAAGGAGATTTGAGTGCTCAGATAACTTTGAGATCTCAGACCTTAAATAACCTGTTAGGGTTAAAGGTTATGTACACCTTTGGAGGCAATTTTTGTTTATGAATGCATTTTACTCATTTTTTGGCTAAAAATCATATATTCAATTGGCCTTTATAAAAAATATTGAGCCGTTCTGTCACAAAGGGTTAAATTTTTCAAACACTTTTTTAAGCCACATTTTTATCAATAAGACAAGACCTGAGCTATAATGAGTGTTTATAATGTCAGAGAGCAGGGACATCAGCTCCCCAACTGACAGAAAAGAGAAAATACAGAGGCTTCCAATAGAGTATCTCAGCTATGTACAGAAAAAGTGCTCCCTATTTTTTTTAATAAAGACCAATTGAAAAAAAGATTTGTAGCTGAAAATGAGTACAATGCAATCATTTAAAAAAAAAAAAATTGCCCTCAAAGGTGTACATAGCCTTTAAGGCTTGTTCACAATCATCGTTGGGGAAGGCCAGGTGATGGAAACTTCAATGCTTTATAAATACCCAGACTCCTCTAACCTTGTCCCAAATAAAAAAAAACAAAAAACATCAGCCATGGGTTCTTCTAAGCAGCTGCCTAACAGTCTGAAAATGAAAATGGTTGAGGTCCACAAAGCAGGAGAAGGCAATATGTCAAAGCGTTTTCAGGTTGCCATTTTCTCAGTTTGAAATGTAATTAAGAAATGGCAGTTAACAGGAACAGTAGAGGTCAAGAGAAGGTCTGGAAGACCAAGAAAAATTTCAGAGACAGCTGCTTGTAGAACTACTAGTAAGGGACAATTCGGCACTTGCACAAATATGGCCTTCATGAAAGAGTCATCAGAAGGAAACCGCTCCTGCGTTCTGACCATAAAATTCAGCGTCAGAAGTTTGCAAAAGAACATCTAAACAAGACTGATGTGTTTTGTCTTGGGGACCGGTGAGGTGAAAATAGAACTCTTTGGCCACAGTGAGCAAAGGTATGCTCGGAGAAAAAAAGAGCACCTCTCCAACTATTAAGCATGGGGGTGGATCAATCATGCTTTGGGGTTATGTGCAGCCAATAGCACAGGGAACTTTTCACGGGCAGAGGGAAGAATAGATTCAATGAAATTCCAGCAAATTCTGAAAGCAAACATAATACCAACTGGAAAAAAAAGCTGAAGGTCAAAGGAGGAAGGCTTCTACAAATGGATAATGATCCTAAACACACTTCAAAATCCACAATAGACTACCTCAAAAGGCACACACTGAAAGTTTTACCATGGCCCTCACAGTTCCCTAATTTGAACATCATTGAAAATCTGTGGATAGACCTCAAAAGAGCTGCGCCTGCAAGACGGCCCAGGAATCTCACAGAACTGGAAGACTGGATGAAAAACCCTCAAACAAAAATTGAAAGACTCTTGGCTGGCTACAAAAACCATTTACAAGCTGTAATACTTGCCCAAGGGGGTGCTACTAGGTGGTAACCATGCAGAGTGCCCAATATTTTGCTTCAAACTCTTTTTATTTTTTATTATTTTGAAAATGTAAATGATGAAAATAAAAAGATTGTTTTTTTTTAGGGAATGTGTCATCTTTAAATTTATGCTTTTTGGAAATTATCTTCAATTTGCTTAACTGTTCACTTGAACAGCAATTTTGACGAGGGGTGCCTAAACTTTTGCATGCCACTAATATAAAGTAAACTCCGCGGAACTCCAGGTACCTAGGTGAAAAATAGTGGTATTTTATTTACCCATGTCCGTACAACGTATCAATACTCTCCAGAATCGTGCCTACAATTACTTTACGAAATTCAAATGCCAAGTGGCTGGAGTGCTTCATATTTCAATGGCGGCTATAATCTTACAATCCTGTTTATTGTACTGTATGAACTCTCTCGTCACCGGTATGAGAGGTATTTTTTGGCATCTAGGTGATGAGCCTCCATAAATAGGAAGATTTTGAACTGCCGAATGTTTCTGTCTATGAAAGCTGCTTGATAACCTTTATGGCAATGGGTGAAATGGTGAGAGGGAAGGGATGAAGAAAGAGTAAAAGAAAGGGGAGAGTAAGAGGGGGAAGATGAAGGGACAATCTTCTCCTCACAGTTTGAGAGCTGCCTGAAATTCTTTGGGAAACATGACTCAGGCGTCAGACCTCAACATTTTTAACCTTCTCCCTCCTAGCAGTGCTGCACTGTAGCTGAGGAATGGGACTCTCCAGGATTTTACTGCAATACTAAACCAATGCAACTTTCCGTCACTCTGCTCTAGATCTATATCGCTCCGATACACACTGAAAAAAATTATGTACAGTGGTGTTTAAAGTTTGTGAACCTATCAGAAATTTCTGTATTGCTACATAAATTTGACCTAAAACTACAATAGATTTTCATAAAAGTCCTAAAGATAGAGAAGGATTACCAAATCAAACAAATGAGTCAAAAATATTAGACTTGGTCATTTATTTCTTGAGGACAAATGATCCATTATCACATGTCTGTGAGTGGAAAAAGCATGTGAACCTTTGATATCACTATCTGGTGTGACTCCCTTGTGCAGCAATAACTGCAACTAAGCATATCTGGTAAATGGTGATTAGTCCTGCACATCGGCTTGGAGACATTTTAGCCCATTCCTCAATACAAAACAGCTATAAATTGTTTTTTCTCCCATGAACTTCCCACAACATTTCTATTGGATTAAGATCAGGACTTTGACTTGGCCATTCCAAAACTTTAACTTTATTCTTCTTTAACCATTCTTTGGCAGAACGACTTGTGTAGGGTCATTGTCTTGCTACACGTCTTGAGAGTTCACAGATAGATGTCCTGACATTTTCCTTTAGAATTTGCTGGTATAATTCATTGTTCCATCAATGATGGCCGTCCTGGTCCAGATGCAGAAAAACAGACCAAGACCATGGTACTAGCACGACCACGTTTCAGAGATGGGATGAGTTTTTATGCTTTCTTTTCTCCAAACATAACATTTCTCATTTAACACGTTCCCGACCTAGGACGAGAATCTGCAGCAGGGGCCCGGCTGATACTAACAGCCGGGCCTCTGCTGTATCCGCCAGCACCGGTGATTACACTGATGCCGGCGGATTAACCCCTTGTATGCCGCGGTCACACTGACCGCGGCATACAAGGCAATTGTGGCAGCTTTTTAAAGCCATCGGGTCCCCGTGAGGCGGTGGGGGGGGGGCCCGATGGTTGAGATGAAAGCCCCGATCCTTGCCCAGAGGCATCGGGACTCCCATCTACGGAAGCCCAGGAGACCCAGCCACAGCGCTGGGTCTCCTAGGCAACGGTCAGCGTCTCACAGTGTGAGACGCTGACAGTTGAATGCATCACAATACAGATGTATTGTGCTGCATTCAATCAGGGATCAGACCCTGAAATGTTAAAGTCCCTTACTGGGACATAAGTGAAATGTTAAAAAAGAAGTTAAATAAAAGTGTTTTAACAAAAAAAAATAATAAAGTTTCAATAAAAAAAAGCCCCTTCCCCATAAAGAAACACATAAAAATAGAAAAAAAAATAAAAAATATACATATTAGGTATCGCCACGTCCGTAAAAACCTGCTTTATTAAAATATCACATGATCCAGCCCGCCTGGTCAACACCGTAAAAAATAAAAAATAAAAACTGTCTAAAAAAGTCATTTTTTGTCACATTTCATCACAAAAAATGTAATACCATGCGATCAAAAAAGCGTATGCCCCCAAAAATAGTACCAATCTAACCGTCATCTCATCCCGCAAAAAATGAGCCCCTACCCGAGACAATCGCCCAAAAAATAAAAAAAACTACAGCTCTCTGACTATGGAGACACTAAAACATGATTTTTTTTGTTTCAAAAATATTGTGTAAAACTTAAAAAAAATAAAAATAAGTATACATGTTAGGTATCGCCACGTCCGTAAAAAACTGCTCTACAAAAGTATTGCATGATCTCTCCCCTCAGGTGAACACCGTAAAAAATAAAAACTGCCTAAAAAAAAAGCCATTTTTTGTCACATTTCATCACACAAATTGTAATACCAAGTGATCAAAAAAGCGTATGCCCCTAAAACTAGTACCAATCTAATCGTCATCTCATCCCGCGAAAAATGAGCCCCTACCTGAGACAATCGCCCAAAAAATAAAAAAAACTACAGCTCTCTGACTATGGAGACACTAGAACATGATTTTTTTTGTTTCAAAAAAGATATTATTGTGTAAAACTTAAATAAATAAAAATAAGTATACATGTTGGGTATCGCCACGTCCGTAAAAACCTGCTCTACAAAAATATAGCATGATCTCTCCCCTCAGGTGAACACTGTAAAAAATAAAAGATAAAAACTGTCTAAAAAGAGCCATTTTTTGTCACATTTCATAACAAAAAATGTAATACCAAGCGATCAAAAAAGCGTATGCCCCCAAAAATAGTACCAATCTAATCGTCATCTCATCCCGCAAAAAATGAGCCCCTACCTGAGACAATCGCCCAAAAAATAAAAAAATTACAGCTCTCTGACTATGGAGACACTAAAATGTGATTTTTTTTTGTGCTTCAAAAATATTGTGTAAAACTTAAATAAATAAAAAAAAAAGTATACATATTAGATATTGCCGCGTCCATAACGACCTTCTCTATAAAAATATCACACGATCTAACCTGTCAGATGAATGTTGTAAATAACAAAAAATAAAAACAATGCCAAAACTGCTAGTTTTTGTTACCTTGCCTCACAAAAAGTGTAATATAGAGCTACCAAAAATCGTATGTACCCTAAAATAGCACTAACAAAACTGCCAACTTATCCCGTAGTTTCCAAAATGGGGTCAGTTTTTTGGAGTTTCCTACTCTAGGGGTGCATCAAATGTGACATGGCAACTTAAACTTTTTCCAGTGAAATCTGCCCTGGCGTTCCTTTCCTTCTGCGCCCTGCCATGTGCCTGTACAGCAGTTTACGATGACAAATGGGGCATTTCTGTAAACTACAGAATCAGGGTAATAATTACTGAGTTTTGTTTGGCAGTTAACCCTTGCTTTATTCTCAGAATAAAATGATTCATCTGGAAAATCTGCCAAAAAAGTAAAATTCGGAAATTTTGGCTACATTTTCCTTTAATTCTTGTGGAACACCTAAAGGGTTAATAACATTTGTAAAATCAGTCTTGAATACCTTGAGGGGTGTAGTTTCTAAAATGGGGTCATTTTTGGGTGGTTTCTATGATGGAAGCCTCACAAAGTGACTTCAAACCTGAACTGGTCCTTAAAAAGTGGGTTTTGGAAATTTTGTGAAAAATTTCAAGATTTGCTTCTAAATTTCTAAGCCTTCTAACGTCCCCTAAAATGTAATTTTCAAAGTGATCCAAACCTGAAGTAGGCACATGGGGAATGTAAAGTCATAACTATTTTTTGAGGTATTACTATGTATTTTAAAAGTAGAGAAATTGACATTTGGAAATTTGCACATTTTTCAAAATTTTTGGTAAATCTGGTATTTTTTTATAAATAAGAATGAAATTTTTTGACTCAAATTTACCACTGTCATGAAGTACAATATGTGACGAGAAAACATTCTCAGAATGGCCTGGATAAGTAAAAGCGTTCTAAAGTTATCACCACAAAGTGAGACATGTCAGATTTGCTAAAAATGGCCTGGTCCTTAAGGTGTTAAATAAAAAAGTTCTAGTCTCATCGTCCACAAAACATTGTTCCAATAGATTGATGGCTTTGGTGATCTTTAAAAAGCTGCAGGCAGGTAGCAACGTTCTTTGTGGAGAGCAGCAGCTCTGCCATGCACACCTTTGTTATTCATGGTCCTCCTGATGGTAGACTCATAAATATTAACTTTTTCTCCTATGAGAAAAGGCTTTAGATCATTAAAGGTTACCTTGGGTTCCTTTGTGACCTTGCAAACTATTACATGAGTTGCTGTTGCTGTGATCTTTGTTGGTCAACCACTTCTGGGGAGGGTAATAATGGTTTTGTATTTCCTTCATTTGTACACAATCTACTTTTAGGACTTGTGTGAAGATCTGATGTAGTTTTAGGTCAAATTGATGCAGAAATATGGATAATCCTGAAGGGTTTCACAAACTTTCACGCACTACTGTAGATCTACTTGAATGCCCCAAAAGGACACTCCCTGGTAGAATGTAAGCCCTTCTTTTAAATAGGCAACCTTATGGATACATTCTTTTTTAATTTGCTCACCAGCCAGCTATATACCTGTGGAAAAATACATACTCACCTCCTCCTTGGCACTCTCCCAAGCACTCTTCACTGTTCTCCCAATCCTGTCAACTTCTGCACATTTGGGTTCACATGTAGCACTGCAGCCAATGACTATCCTCAGTGATAACATGTGCACAAGTAGCATGTGACCCAGCAGTGATGTGCTGCTTGGGTACACATCACCAGTATTCTCCCAAACAGATGTGCTATGTTGTGCTAAAGTTTTATGCAGGTTATCACCACACTCTGTTTAGCATGTCCCTCCTCACAAAGACTGATACACTCCAAAATGATTCCCAATTGCTTCCTCAGAGGCTAGTTTATGACTTTACCTCTCAATCTGGCTGGTGCTTCCAAGGATTGCTTCTAGCTGGCTCTCTCTTGCCATGTGCACTACTCACTACTGTCTCTCACTATACTCTACATCATACAAAGCTTAGATGGGGAGGGTGCAGCAGTCCTACCAAACAAAGCCCCACCGTCATCTACACCACCTCCTTCTCTGGCTTGCTGCATTTATTGATAGTTAATATTAACTTCTTGACCCTGAAAAAGTGTAATACAGTTCAGAACTGTATTAGGTTATTTTTCTAGTATGACTTCAGATATGATATTTATACTTTATAATACATATCAATCACGGTGCCCCCTTGCATGGTCTGCTAGTGTATTAAAGGGGTATTCCAGTTACCATAAATATAACTTATGTTTTAGATTAATTCATCATTAATAATTACCTAATATAATGTACATTTTATATATTTACTCTTCACTAGTAATAAAAGTAGTTTTCTTCCTCTGCTACCCACTGTGTTTCCTCATAAGTTACCATGGCATCGACCTGTAGTTCTGAGCCTTTGTTAGGTCTAGCATGCTTAGTGTGTTGCTATTAGCTAAATGTCAGTGTGCTGCTGATTAGAGGGGGGCGTGACCGGACTGTATATCAAGCATCCAATCAATAAAGATCAATACTCACAGCAGGAAAGCTAGGGATTGTGGGGATTGTAGTTTTGTGAGGGAAGATCAGGAGCCATGATACTCTGTGTCCTGCAGGCTCACACAGGAGCTAGACAAATGTATTGCAAGGTAAAATGAAGCTCTGATTATACGTATAGATATGGTTCTGGTTGGGTCACAGCTTGCAGCCTTAATGCAGTTTTTCAAAAATTAAGTTACTTTACCGGAATACCCCTTTAATGCATAATGTGTAGTATTCCACAATACAAACCTGTAGTGAACACTCCAGTTATATAGGAAATTGTTTACCACTTGTTTTTTTTAGGAGAATTTTTTACGAATTGATTTGAAACAAATTCAATTCAACTAAACTTTTTCACAAATTTGTGTAAAATTCTAATTTTTGACAATTCAGTTGGGGCAAATTTTTCAAAATAGCATCAGTCATTTTTCAGATCAGACAGGAAAAATGAAGGAGGATAACATAACATAAAATTTCTACAGTGCAGTGTGTTTTTAAAAAGACTCTGCCCAGAGCCATAGATAGCCTTTCTTTTACCCAGGACAAAGGCTCAATTTGCTGGGCTAGGCATATATCTAAATACCCTGGCCAGGGCAAAGTGGCTTGTTGGAGCCCCGTGCCATTCAGCACCAGAAGCATATACCCCCAAGCCCCCCTCCGGCTATGCCCCTACTCATCAAATATTGATGGCCTTTACAGTCCTGTATAACCTGTAATGGTAGATGTGACCCACATATTTTGTGTGGAGACCTCAAATATAGTGTCCCTCAGATAAGACATAAACCTCCCCATCTGAAATATTTCTAAAAAGATTATGCAGAAAGATGGACAAACACTATTAAGGTAATTTTCTTGTAAGTAAAATTTAAAATAATGGGGGAGATTTATGAAGACCATTGTGTGCACCACCAGTCTTGATATCCCCTTTACTGGCAGAGGCTGCACCTAATTTATGGTGAGGTGCGGACCTTGGCCTAAATTAGGCACATCCTCTGCAGTAAGTGCGCCTAAACTTAAATCTAAGGCAGCTCCGCTTTGTCACAGTGGAATTTAAAAAGTCGCAATCACATGTTTGCTTCTTGTTTATATCATAAAAATAGCACAGGGAGACTAATCTCCCAATACGTGTTCTGTGTTAACTTAAGGGTTTCTGTCACCAGATTTTTTTATATGAATCAGGCTGATATTACAGATGTGCTAATGTCACCTGATTCTAACGGTGCTGGTTATTTATTGCCTAGTGCCCCTGTTTTTCAGTAATTATAACTTTTATTTTATGCTAATTAGCCTCTAGGAGCGGGGGAGGGGGTCCCCTTGCTCCAAGAGGCTCCGTTCGCCCACCTTTGGTAACGCCCAGTTCCTCTTGAGTGACAGGGCCATGCAGCATTCGTCTCTTCCTGACGGCCTTGTCCTCACTTTATATCCCATGCCTGCGCTGTCCCTTTCAGTATTCTGCGCAGGCGCTGTGAGTGAAGGCCGCTCGCCGGCTCCTGGCTTCCTCACAACGCCTGCGCTCGACTTGACGTATTCGGCGCAGTCACAGTGAGGAAACCGGGAGCTGGCGAGCACCCTTTACTCACTGCGCCTGCACCGAATACTGAAGGGGAGGGCGCAGGAGCGGGATATATGCGAAGGACAGGGCCGGCAGGAGGAGACGAACGCTGCCTGGCCCGGTCACTCAAGAAAAACTGGGTGTTACCAAAGGCGGGCGAACAGAGCTTCTAGGAGCATGGGGTAACGCCCTCCCTGCTCCTAGAGGGTAATTAGCATAAAATAAATGTTATAATTACTGAAAAACGGGGGCACTAGGTAATAAATAACCAGCACAGTTAGAATCAGGTGACATTGGCACATCTGTAATGTCAGCCTCATTCATATCCAGAAACCCTTTAAAGAATGTGTAGATTGGACAATATATACGTAACAATTATGGTGTGCAATAACATTCGACATTCGACCTTACTGTATAATGGCCCTATATAGAACTTGTAATATGCAATGAACACTGTATATAAGTTGTGTGGAAAGTACGGTTTCCAGAGTATTTATGGGCAGCACGGTGCGAAACCAATGACAAAGAGAAGCATATAGGTCCAGGCTGCCTGTACACAGCATCTTAGTGTTGGAGGTTATTTCCTTCACTGGTCTGCCACTTACTGGTGAACGGGAGGATAACAAGTATAACACTCCAATCATACTAAAAATTGAATAAATCGTAGCAGAGCAAAAACTACTACTCTGTCATCTACATCCATGTTTTCTTTCTTTATTCGTAGATACTGGAAGGTGCTACACTGAAAATTGCTTCCATATGCAATAATATGTCTATAGGTCCCACACCCTTGGCAGTTTATATGGCTATAAGGCCAACACTCTTGCAATGCTGTAAATCTTGATCATCATAAATTACAACCCCGTCTCACGTAGATTTCTTTGCCATAATCCTTTAATGAAAGCAGCTGCACTGTATATCCCATTTTAGACATGAGGCAGGCCAGCATTTCCATGGCTAAGCGTTTGCATTTTGCTGCACTTCCCTACCCTCCGCTCCTGCCTCATGTGATGTTGACTAGCAGCAGGGGATGCGTGCAGGTCAGGGCTGGAATTCACAGCTGCCCTTGCTTTCATGAGGTCACTTTCTTTTCCTCATTAGTGGCTGACACAGCCTGAAGTGCTGGTGACAAGTGTGACTAGCTGCTGGGCTTGGCCCTAACCCCCTGCGCTTGCCATCCTCAGGTTTCCTATTGTGTTGTGTCTTAATTATGGCTATGCCTTGAGCCAGACATCCCCACCTCGTGTCTCTCTGTGGGGTCACCTCAATCAGCTCAGACTGTTTATGTGGGACACAGTAGTGGGGGTTGGAAAGGGATCAGCAGGTCCCATCAGGTCCTTTCCTCTGCTTCAAATTGGGAGGACGTGGCTGCCCGCCAAATCTCCAATCAAGAATTAACTCTGAAATACTCTGTGTCACATTTCTAACTCCCCTCAAGGGGAAGGGAGAGGGGGACACTGGGAGAGGCAACGGGGAATAAAGGAAGAGATGAACGAAACTTTGCGAAGGCTTCTGTTCCCATGCTGTGTGATATAATAACCTGCAGAGCAATACGGTGACACTCTGACTGATATAATAACTGGTACAAAAGTACAACGGCACAAAAAGACATACAGTATAATGGTCAGACATTAAAGTCTATGGAGCAGGTGGATACCTATATGTTGTAGAGGTATTCACCTGATGGAGACAGATTTAGTCAGGGGCGGACTGGGAACTTAAAGTGGCCCTGGAAAAAAGTACTAAAAGTGCCCCATTTTGTAGTCGGGTCTAAATTGATGGAAGTGTTAATGTAATAGACTCCATCTCGTCTCTAAGCAAACTTTTCCAAACTGCTTAAAGAGGTTCTCCGGGAATTGAATGAAAATGAAAATACTTAAATATTACTTTATAATAAATATATTCACATATACCTTTCATTAGTTGTAATGGCTTGTTTTGTCTGGGGAGCAATCATTAGGAGAAATAAAATGGCCGCCGTCCTGTTAGTACACACAAAACCTGTCCTAATCAGTCGTAATAAGTCCTAACCTGTCTAATAAGTTACTTCACAACACTGAGGTAAAGAGTCGCCTCATCCTCCTCTCTGCTCTGCTTGTCAGGGATTATGATCCTGAATACAGGTTAATCTCTGTGGGAATGGAGATTATGAGGAGACATGAGAGGAGGGTGGAGTTAATGAGCAGGAGCACTTGTATGCATTCTCCATTACCATAGTCTGTCCTGTCCGTCCTCTCTGTACTTCATGTCTCCTCATGAACTAAATTCCCCAGAGATTCATCTAAAGGTCTTATCATCTGTATTCAGGATGATAATCCCTGACCAGTAGAGCAGAGAGGAGGATGAGCCAGCTCTTTAGCTCAGTGTTGTGAAGTAACTTGTCCTGCTGTGTGATTAGGACAGGTTTTGTGTGTACTAATAGGACGGCGGCCATTTTGTTTCTCCTAATGATTGCTCCCCAAACAAAACGAACCATTATAAATAATGAAAGGTATTTGAGAATATATTTATTATAAATTAATATTTAAGTATTTTCATTTTCTTAATTCCCGGACAACCCCTTTAAGGACATTCCAGCATAAGATGTGGGAGGGGGGTGGTGGGCTACAAGTCTGGTTTAGGTTGCCAAGGCCTAAAGGCGAGACCACACAGACCTTGTTCACACATTGCAGCATAACTTGCTCACTCTGTCCTGACATGAGGCTATCATGCCCTGTTATCTATAACTTCATTTTAGTAGAGGAAGCTACTCGAACAGAAAGCAGGGCCAGCAATACCATATTGTGGCACATTATACCACCCCAACAGAGCCAAATACCACAGTCCATCACAAAATACTGCCAGCAGCACAAAATATATCCCCAAAAACTTCCTCTGGCCGGCCGCGAGGAGGGCACAGGCGCTCCCATGGACATCGAGCCACCGGGAAATTTCTCTGTAATGTCTATGGCCAATCCGCCCCTGGATGTGGTATTTAGCTCATAGAGTGTTCATACAGGGTCTCGGTCTCTGACAGCGTATACAGAAGTTCCTATTCACTATTAGCAAGTGGAGATCTTGACAATTAAGAAAAACTGAAACAAAAAAAGTAAAAAAAAACCTCGTTAATAATAGGGACCTATCTGACCGAGGTCACCACTGAATTTTTTAATGGTCTAATCCATTTTGAATCCAGACAAAAGGCAATGGGTGTTTACAAACCTAGCACAGGCTCGAGGAATGCATCTGAACCTAGCCTTGCTGACTAAGCAACCATAGAGATTCAGGGGCGGACTGGGAACATTAAAGTGGCCCTGGAAAAAATACTAAAAGTGGCCCCATTTTGTAGTCGGTTCCAAATTGTTGGACGGCAGGGCCTGCAATACCATATTGTGGCACATCATACCACCCCAACAGAGCCAAATACCACAGTCCATCACAAAATACTGCCAGCAGCACAAAGTACATCCCCAAAAACTTCCACTGGGAGGCTGTGAGGAGGGCTCATGTGGCCCCCTGGGCATTGGCCCACCGGGAAATTTCCCTGTAAGGTCTATGGCCAATCCGCCCCTGTAGAGATTAGACATCAAGATATGAAATTTTCAATCATACTGTGTAGAAATGTAATATTTAAAGCTGTCAGAATTAGTGTCGGACTGGGCTGCCTAAGGCCCATCAGTAAAATTCATTTTGGGGGCCAAAGGAAAAATACAATGCTACCTGCAGGCAGCAGCAAGACACTCAAGAAGATTGGTTATGGGGGGGGGGGGGGGAGTGACCTGAAGCAACTTCAACATGGAAGGACCCTGGGCAAAGAGGATACTGGCTATCCTGCCTCTACCTAGAAGTCATCTGGTGTATCTATAATAATATACTGAGCAGTGTCTCAAATGATCAACCCAATTTTTTAATATGGACACATAGGGTCGTTGAGATGCTGCAAGTTGCCGATTGGTACTGTATGTAGTTCAGTCAATCTACTGTACCATGTGCCACTTGTGCAAGGGGTGGGGGATGTGGGTACCACCCTTGATGAGGGGCCCACTGGGGAATTCACCTGTTACCCTGTGGGTCAGTCTGAGCCTCGTCAGAAACATCAAACTAGAAACACCCAACTAAGCTACCTGACTGCTCCCAGATCCATTCCCATAGAGCCATAGTTTCTATATCTGGCACTGATAATGGTTAACGAGCATCACGGATCGCGGACACATTCACTTGAATGGGTCCGCAATCCCGGAGATGCGGAACGGAGGCACATATCGGAACCCCATGGAAGCACTACAGGGGGCTTCCGGGGTGTTTCTTCCCGTGCCTCCGCACTGCAAAAAAGTAGTACATGCACTACTTTTTTTGTGGTGCGGACCGTGGTATCGTGGACCCCATTCAAGTAAATCCAAACGCGGCGGCCCCACGGTCAAATTGCGGTCCACAGCACGGACACTGCCATCACACGTTCGTGTGCATGAGCCCATAGGCTGTGTCTGTGCCATAAACCAACAGTTCTTGGTTGGCCTCGAAGGCTAAAATGAATGATTTGCATTGCTGTGCTTTACATAGCTAAATACATAGTCTAAGTAGAGCACAGCTTATTGATGAAATCTCAGGCATTTGTGACATCATCGCAACAGAAAATAGATTAGCAGTTATGATAACTCTTACTATGATGTCACCATAAGAACACAACTACTGTGCCACCATCAGTGTAGAACATAGTTTAAGGGCAGCCAAACAAATTCAATATCTGTCAGCCAAACACAAACTCAATTCCCTTCTGGCTCCCCCCCCCCCCCCCCACACACACATATATGTGCATGTGTATTCAATGGGGAAACAGGAAAAAGCTGCTGCCAGACACTTCTGGCGGCAGCTCATCTTTCAGGAGTAGTACAGTGTTGGACAGGGATTCCTGGTGCCCAGCAGAGAAAAATATTCTTGAGGGCCAACCCCTATATCATCAGTAAAGTTTAACAAAGAAATAGACCCTAGTGGTAAGTGACTGGCTTCAAGGGCAGCCAAACCCTTTTTTTTCTCCTGGATCTTTGAAGCCCATTATGGTGCCCACTGGAGGATCCTCTGGTGCTCTGGTAGGCCAGTATGACCCTTGCACCAGTGCATTTTCTAAGTTCCGACAGCCACCCAATCAGAAATGGGTGAGGAGGCTTGTCTGTTCTGCGCTTGCCAAAATATGCTGCAACAGTATTCCAATCTGACGATTCAACAAAGTAAATATGTCAGCACTACTTTCCTCTGCTCCAATTACTGCAATACCATCGAACTCTATTGAACGTGTCCAGGGACTGCAAGTAATGGATACATGGTGCTCTGCATCAAAATACTTTACAGTCCAATCTTCAAAAGATGAAAAAATGCGGCACTCACCATAAAATCCGTTCTTTATTCATAAATCCATAAAATACATAGGTCATTTTGCACTGACTGCTCTTCTACCAGCCAGTAGAAGAGCAGTCAGAAAGGATTTTATGGTGAGTGCCGCATTGTTTCATATTTTGAACGTTAGTATTCCAATCTAAACAAGGGCGCCTTTTTGGGCCATGCCCTTCATCCATGAATGCGCACCCTCGGCCGACAAACACACAAACGCGCCCTCAGCTGCTGATGTGCACAGTTGCCGATGCGACCAACGAATGAAACTGTCCTGGCTGCCACCACGGAGGTAAAAAGCCTGAGCCCTTTGTGATGTCATCGCCCCTGAATGTTGAGAGGCTCCATTGTGACATGCACAGTTCATCTATCCATCTATCTTGGTGGGGAGGGAGGGCAACAGACTGATGTGAAGCTGCGACACAGGGTCCAAGAAGTCATGAACAGATCGATGGTGGCCGCTCTATTGTCCCCCTTGAAGCAACAGTAGAGGGGGTGCACTAATGCACTCTCCAAGTCCAGTGGGACACACACCTATAGGACAATGGGGGCATATCCTTGCGATATGCCCCCATTGTCTGAAATGAGACAACCCCTTTAAGGGGCTGTATTCTATTTATTATGCTGAGAAGCAGTTATAGATCAAAGAATAGATGGTGGCCACTCTAGTGCCCCCTTGAAGCAATGAGGGGGTGCAGTGCTGGAATAGAGTTCCTGAGGCCTAACACCTACATCATCAATAAAGTTTAATAGGTTTTTAATAGGTGGGGTTGGCGCCATCGCATCAGGGAGCTCAGATGGGTAATTGATTTATGTCTATTATTGTTTTTGCTGCACTTGCACTATACTAGTAATTGGTTATATTATTGTTACACTTGTCAAACCCTGCTGTGCTTCCTCATGTGATGTCGTCTTCTGCCCTGTACCTGTTTTCTTTTTTTCTTTTTTATATATTTTGTATATATGTTTTATAGTTTGGTTTTAATCTCAATAAAGATTGTGATATTAACATGTGGTGCGGTCTGACCCGTTTGTTCTTGGTGCTGTATAGGTTTTGAAGAAACAGACCCTAGTAGCAAGTGATAGGCTCCAAAGGCAGCTAAATGGCTGGAGGATCCTTGTACTCTGGTGGCCCAGTCTGACCCCGCTTCAGTACCAGTACTTCCTAAACCTCAATGACTTGTGTGGCTAACACTAACTTACTCTGCCTTCAAGAAGTGAACTGCACCATCTACTGTGACTGGAGGGCCCTGGTACTGGAGGCCTTTAACCTCAAGGACTAGAAACACAAAGGCATAGCGACATGCTACTGCCTAGGCACCAACATGACATCCTGAAGGAGTAGCAATTACAAGTGTCCGGCTGCAGCAGAAGACAGGACATGCTGGTAGTTTTTGTACCACACGTATTTATTTTTTTCTCTATGTTCAACCCACCCCCAATCCCCTTTAATGCTCTTTAATGCAAAGACAACATTAGTAATGTCAGAGTGAGATGATGTACCAGTGAGACATACTAAATGCAGGTTTATGATGTTATGGAACAGCCTGTTTAAAAGGACACTGCACTGTTGGATTTGTTACGCATTTTAACATTAAAAACTGTTCCATAAATTGTCATTGATTGGGGCTGATGCCTGCCAGTGTTTATACATACACCATAGTATTGGAAAAATAAGTGGTTTGTTCTGAACAAGCAGTCCAAAAATTATGCCTTAACAGGGGCAGATGTCTGCCAGCGTTTATACACACACAGTAGTATCAGAAAAAGCATTGGCTTGTTGTGAACAAACAAAATTCTCCCTTTTCGGAAGCAGTAGCAGTACGTTATGGAACCTGATGGACAAGGCAGAAGATGTGCGGCTGTGTAGGAGTAGAAGTAGTGGCAGCAGTAGCGGCAGGAGTAGCAGCACTGTATGGAACCTAGAAGACAAGGCAGGAGATGTGTGGCTGTGTAGGGACAGAAATAGCAGCACTATATGGCTACAGCAGTAGCAGGACTATATGGAATCACTGGTGCGGTGGGCAGAGAACGGCCTCCTAGTCAAATATGCAGGAGACAGATATCTGTTCAGCGACACAGAGCGTATCATTTTAATTCAACAATTTTGTCTCAGGAAAACTTTTACTTTGATAGTGAGGGCCTAAAAGTATCACTATCAAGTAGTCATCATTTTGTGATACACTTTGCGGTACACTGATTATTAAATGAACAAACTTTGCAACAGATTTTTGGAAAAACAATGGAGCAATTGCACAACCTCTTTGACCAAAATATACCCTGCTGGTGACAGTAAAATATGCTTATTGTACACCTATTAACTATAGAAGCTTTGCAACAAGTTTTTGGAAAAAAAGTAAACATCTGTGATACTTAAAATATCATCAACCAGTAAATTTTGTAGTTTTTTTTTTATATCAGCTGCTAGCTCCTGCAGATAAAAAAATAGTACTGTCTCCTTAAAAATTGATGTGCAATGCAGTACAGTCTGTATCTATATGTGAACAGCTCCAGCCCTGTAACAGACACAATAAACTAACTCACCTTATCCTGTCCCTAGTGCTAAAACCTGTCTTTCTATCAAGTATTTCAATCTACCCAACTAAACATATCTTCCAAGTCTCTAACACTGCCCCAGTAAGACCCTAAAATGGCTGTCTGCTGTGTCTAGTTGCTGGGTCTGTGACAGACACATCCTATCACATCAGTGTCCGAGCTCAGAATGGTGTCCCTGCTTGAGACCTTACATAATACCTAACAGACAAGTCAATATCCTCCCTTCTGATTGGCTGAGAGGCTAACTGCAAGGCATTATGGGCCACCCAGTGTCATATGTGTCTAGTATTCTAAGAGATACAGCCCTAGGATTACCTGTTAGCGCACACATGTGCTGTATGGGATGAATGGGATCTGTATAGGAAACGGTATACATAAACAAGTTTAGTCCATAGCCGCAGGCATGGGACTCAGCCGGTTCCCTCCAATTCTCCAGATCCAGTTGTTAAAATTACAACTGGATCGGAGTACCGTGTTACCGGCTGAGTCCCAATCTGGTGCTCTGGGCAGCTGGAGATGTTCACTTCCATTGCTTCGCGCGTCGCTAATAGTTTAGCTGCTTAGTTGGGTGGTATGTGTGTGTAGTGTATATATGGTGTATTTATGTATGTGTGTTTGAATCCCATCCCTGCATAGACGAAAGATCGAAATGGGCCCCTGATTATGGAGCTGCCACCCAGGACAGAAGGGGCCTTGTGTTTGTTTTCCCCCTCCACACACTTTTCATAACCCATGGGCCTCATCTTTCCTTGGGCCTATGGAATGTATGCCCTTGTGCTAGATAAAGGTTGAATCCTTATAATAATTTCCTCCAGTAAACTCAAGGTACTCTAACCTGACACAAATATTCTGCATTATATCTTATGATATGCCATATGCTGGACCTCCCTAGTATTACAATTTGTAGAGTATACCTCCTCCCAAAAAAATCTTGTAATTGAACATTTTAGCTTTATGTGAAAATCCACATCACGCAGCATGAGCCCATACTGCACTACAGTTATTTCGGGTGGTATTTATAGGAACATCTGGTGATGTTGTTTGCGATGAAGTGGATATTTCTGAGGAAGTGGAATAAGTTACACCAGAATTACTCACAGTGCTGAGGTTGTTGACACAGGCAGTGCTTGTCTATGTATTTGATCTAGTGCCTGTCTTAGATGTTAATGGAATGCTGTAAGTCTCAATCACCCTGCCAAGAAATGCTTTCTTTATTCAGGAACCAGTATGTTGGTTATATTTTGAAGAGGTCAAATGTAATGTCATAGATTGGTACTGCTATAAGGACTTACCTGTAATTTCTTATAGGAGGTCTGTCAGCATATTTAATCATGCTAAACTGCTGACAGCACTAGGTAGAGGCTGCAGAGAGCAGGGCAAACAAACCTTTTGTGAAGCTTTTTTCATCAGGAGTAGTGTGAATATGAGGTTTAAAACCAGATTCTGTTCCTGCAAGGAATGCCCAGGAGGTGGAACTTCACTGTGAAGTGCTCTCTGAATTGAGCTGATTGACAGCCTCTCCCTTTTCCTCTGACTGTCAGTTGTAACATTCAACCAGGCCGTGAGGCAGCTTAAAGTGTAACTGTCATGTTTTCATCAAAAAATCAATTTTCGCATATGTTACTGGTGCAGCATTATGCATAAAACAATCTTTAGTTTCTTCACATACCACTGTTTTCCTTGAGTTTTTCCCTTAGTTATGGCTGTTTTAACCTCTATAATATAAGGATCTTCTCAAGATGGCTCCTATGCCAGTTCTCTGAGGCCAAAACTGCTTTTCCTCATTTCACATACACACTTGCTGTAGCCAACGGCTTCCTGCCAGCCAATCAGATTGGATTACTGAGAGACATAACCTCCTCATTTTGAAGCCTAATGTAGGCATGCAGTGTGAAGGACCGCCCCTCTGTCTTCTTATCTTCTTAGATGAGCCATAGCAAGTCTTTTAACCCTTACAGTACCAGCGCCGTACATGTACGGCGCTGGGGCGATGCGGGCACATGGCGCCCGCTCGCGGGTGCGGCGGGCGTCATGGCCGGCAAGTCTCTGCTGTTTCTAACAGCAGAGACTTGCCGCTACTTACTACATCGGCGGCGTCTTCCTGGGCGATTAGATGCCGTGATCACACGTGATCACGGCATCTAGTTGCGTCTAAACCCGGAAGCGTTCGCTTCCGGGTGGTGTACAGACACCCCGTGTGGCCAATCGGGGTGTCTGTACACCGTATGAAAACTGTAATCCTCGCTGGTGAGGATTACAGTTTTCAAAGTGCAATTCTTATTCTGGCCACTAGATGGCAGGCCAGGATAAGAGATGAGCAATTCATGGATTTATCTGAGTCTAGAAAATCCATGATTGCTCATAAAGAAAAAAAAAAGCCACAATATATAAGTTCATATTAGAGCTTTCAAATAGTAAAAAAAAAAAAAAAAAATTTTAAAAAAATATATAAAAAATAAAAAAGATATAAAAGTTCAAATCACCCCACTTTCCGTATAAGTAAAAAATAAATACCTAAATAACACTAAATATAGACATCATGGGTATCACCGTGACCGAAAACGCCCGTACTTTTAAAATATATAAAAAAAAATCCAATACGGCGAATTGTGTGGCGGAAAAAAGCGTCCAAATGGCGATTTGCCGTTTTTTGTCGCTTTTTTTTTCTAAAAAAAATTAAATAAAAAGTGATCAAAAAGTCACACACACCCCAGAATGGTATCAATAAAATCTTCAGATTGTCCCGCAAAAAATGAGCCCCCATACAGCTCTGTACACATAAATACCAAAAAGTTATAGGGGTCAAGATATGACAAGGAAAAAAAAAAAAAAAAAAAAAAGGGCAACTTTCTAATTATTTTTTCACTATCAAAACGCAGGAAAAACTATACATATTAGGTATTGCCGGATTCGTACTGACCAGTAGAATGAAAGTAACGGGTCAGTTTTAATGCACATCGAACGCTGTAAATAATAAACCCGTAGAACTGTAGCGGAATAGCGTTTTTTTTGCAATTTCACCTGATTTGGAATTTTTTTCCCGCTTCCCACTACACCATATGCAATATTAAATGGTGGCGTTGGAAAGTACAACTTGTCCCGCAAAAAACAAGCCCTCATACAGCTATGTGAACAGAAAAATAAAAGAGTTATGGCTGTTTGAAGGCAGGGAGCGCAAAACGAAAATGCATGACCGAAAAAACCTCCGGTACTGAAAGGGTTAAGGGACAGGAGACATTAAAGTGAACCTGTCACCTCAAAAAGGCATATAAAACCGCCAGTATTACCTTATAATAGCCCCCATGCTGTTCATAATCATATGTTTGATCCGGTAGTCTGATGCTGAATGGATTAGAAAAACGATCTTTTAAGCGCCATGAGCGCTATCTTGCTGGTCAGCTTCAAGTCAAGGGGGCAGCGGCTTCCTTGCTTCAAGTCAAGGTAAGCCCGCCCCCTAACCGTCTCCTCTCTTCTTTGATTGATAGCCTGGAGTGCGGCCGGGATCGCAGAAGTCTAGCGCATGTGCGATGCGCTCCTTGGTAAGACGCGATCCTGTCTCCAGCTGCTGCTCTTAGTTGGGTTTCAGTGATGCCGGCACTGGCCGGCGCATGCGCAGTGCGCCACTGGAGCCCGGCTAGCAGCGACAGCTGGAGACAGGATCGCGTGTTACCAAGGAGCGCACCGCGCATGCGCTAGACTTCTGCGATCCCAGCCGCACTCCAGGCTATCAATCAAAGAAGAGAGGGGACGGTTAGGGGGCGAGCTTACCTTGACTTGAAGCAAGGAAGCCGCTGCCCACTTGACTTGAAGTTGACCAGCAAGATAGCGCTCATGGTGCTTACTCCTGATAATACAAGGTTCACAAACGGCACATTTATACAGCTCATCTTGGCCCCTACCTAGTGCTGTCAGCAGTTTACCCTGGTCA
This sequence comes from Rhinella marina, assembly GCA_900303285.1. Taxonomy (NCBI): domain Eukaryota; kingdom Metazoa; phylum Chordata; class Amphibia; order Anura; family Bufonidae; genus Rhinella; species Rhinella marina. The sequence continues at coordinate 127,162 of ONZH01005078.1, read as the reverse complement.
AAACAGCTGACATACACAGAAAAATTTGTTACGTTCCTAGCTAGTCTTCATCATCACATATTGTAGGCACTTCTTCATCTGCATCATTTGTTGAGCCTTAGGGTAGGGCTACAAAGCGACATGTGTTACGTGACAAGAAGTCGCAGAAAAGTAAAAAAAATATATGCTACTTGTCAGCAACTTGCTGCTGCGTGACTATTTTAGCACTGTGTTTTGGCTGTGAAAACACAGCCAAGTTGCAGGCGAGTCGTATATCGGGCACAACTTATATAAATCCTATAGAGTAAAACTCATGGGCGACATATGACACAAAATCCAGCATGTTTGCATTTTTTGCGACTGTTGCTCCTCGCGTTTGCATTACGGCACCATTGACAATCATTACTTGAGATGTCAGCAAAAGCCACGCTACATTTCAACGTGTAGCAGTACCCTTAGAGTATGATCACATGGTTTTAGTTTCACATGGATTTCAGCCTTCTGCCCCTAAATCTGAGTGAAAACCATGTCAAATGTGCATCCCATTGGAATCTATGGCTGCACCTCCTTCCCACTAAGTACCACCTCTTTCAAGTTGGTTGGAAACAAATGCAGAAACCCTAGTTGCACCACATTTTGCCACTTTTCAGACAAATTCTATGTGCAGATACATTAGTAAAGTTGGCCAATTGTTTCATTTGTCATTGTGTCTTTGCAGAATCTGTGTTCTCATCATTTCTTCATAAGGTTTTAGGCTAACCATGTTATACACATGAGACTTTGGATATATATTCTTTAGCATATTAGTTCAGACCAGGAGCAGAGAGCTCCAGAGATGCACGCTAGATAGATAATGAATGGAGGTCATAATATGGATTTGCTACCTCAAGTTTAACTTTTTCATCTTGAAGTCCCTAAGTTTGTGCTGTGCTTCTTGCTGATCACCACTAGAGGGCCACAATAAACCGCATCATGGTTACAGCTCAAAATGTTCCTTGTACACTTGTGTGTCATGCCAAAGTACATATTTTGTATATCTATATATTTCTTAAGTAATTAATACATAAGTAATACATACATACATACATACATAATATCAAGAAGACCAATATAGAAATATGATATATGAGGTCCAAAATAGGTCATATTCTTACTTCGGATGCCGATAAACTTAGGAAGAGGTACATCTAAACTGCAAAATTTAACTGCTAATATAATCTACACATATGTATGTTTTTGGAGGTTCTCAGATGTGGGGAGAAAAGAAATTATATTTTCTCAACTTTCTGTCAAAGATCCCCATGAAGATCACTATAGACAGCCTGAACTGAACATGGGGCCATAGACAAAAAAGAATAGGTTTACTAGTCTTCTATGAATCAAGACTTTTTTATATTTTCCATTTGGTGAATTTGGGAAGAAATGTGCAGGTAGATCTATGCACACAATGCACATATGCATTGAACTTTCATATTTAGGAGTTGCATGGCTAAAGCCTGGCGTGGGTCTGACTTATAGTCAAAAACATCTTTCAGCTACAGTGATGGGGTTAAACAAACTGAAAGTAGGATGTACAATCAAATTTGGCACAAATTGCTTGAGAGTTCAAGTATCTATTCAGCTGATCTGCAGAATGAGTCCTCAGCAAAACAAAGCTGTCCCAGTCAGACTCATAATGGAGAACGTCAAAATGTTAAAGGGTTATTTCCATCAGATATATCACTGGCCTCCAGAACCACCACCAGGCATAGGAATGAAGGGGCCGCAGTACTGACTTACTTAGCGATGGGCCCCCTTCTATGGTCTCCCTGCACAATGGTGGATATCCAGGACAATTATCATAGTGAAGGCCATATCCTAGGGATATGACATTACTTTAATGGGAATATCCGATTAATGGGGGGGTGGGGGTTGGCTCACTTCAGCAAATGGCATTTGTCATACAGAGAAAGTTAATACAAGGCACTTACTAATATACTGTTATTATCCATATTGTCTCCTTTGCTGGCTGGATTCATTTTTCTGGATAGATCATCAGCATCTGATCAGCGGGGATCCGACACCAGGGACCCCTGCCGATCAGCTGTTTGAGAAGGCAGCGGTGCTCCAGGAGCGCAGCGGCCTTTTCACTGTTTACCGCAGGCCCAGTGATGTCACGACTAGTATCACTGGCCTGGGCGGGGCTAAACTCTATTCATGTGAACAGAGCTTAGCCCCGCCCAGGCCATTGATACTAGTTGTGACGTCACTGGGCCTGAGGGAAACAAAGAGAAGGCTGCGGCGCTCCTGGAGCGCCGGTGCCTTCTCAAGCAGGGGTCCCGGGTGTCGGACCCCTGCCGATTAGATGCTGATGATCTATCCAGAGGATAGATCATCAGTTTAAAAGAACTGCAGAACCCCTTTAATAAATTGGCTGGATCTTCTGACACCAGTCTTTAGTGACTGACCTAATCTTTGACACTCAAATGTGGAAAAAGCAACAGGGAGTAACAGAGATTAATTGTGAGTGTACCCACAATGAGAATAAAATTCTTAAAACCCAGAAATTGTAAACGTTTTGCACAGGAAGTTACAGTTTGGACACGTTCATGCAACTTTGTGAGAAACAAGAATTGTTCGTATGACGTTTAGGACTAAAATTTAGATTCCGGAAGAGGCTTACACACAAACCACACTTGTGCTGTGCAATATCTACCGATATGTGTTCATCTATACAATAGAACATGCAGTATATAAAAATGCAACTCAAAGCTGCACTCTTATGATCACCTTCATTCAACTTTATAAAAAAGTGATTTTTAAGCAAAATGGCATGCAAATTCAGGTTTATAACGATAACTCTCACCCTTAATGCAGATTTGATGAAATTATGCATTACGCAGCCTAAAGCTATTATTCAAAGAAGAAAAATCATTTAAATGTTTGTTTGTAACTATACAATTTACACTTAACCACCTTCATGCAACCTTGCTTCTAGCAGTGCATTGCAGCCAAACATGCATGAATATGTGACGCAGCCTACGGATCATAGGGTCTCAATACAGGAGAAAAAACGCTTTTGTTTTGTCCCCATTCATTGTCAACGGGGACAAAACGTAACTGAACAGAACGGAGTGCTCCAAAATGCCTTCCGTTCTGTTTGGTTGCATTCTCATACCGGAGAGTAAGGCTTCATTCACACGACCGTATGTGTTTTGCGGTCCGCAAATTGCGGATCCGCAAAAAAAACGGATGACGTTCCGTATGGCATCCGTGTCCGTTTTTTTTGCGGATCCATTGTAACAATGCCTATCCTTGTCAGCACAACGGACAAGAATAGGACATGTTCTATCTTTTTTGCGGAACGGAAATGCGGACATACGGAAACGGAATGCAAACGGAGTGCCTTCCGTTTTTTTTGCGGACCCATTGAAATGAATGGTTCCACATACGGTCCGCAAAAAAAACGGAACGGACACGGAAACAAAATACGGTCGTGTGAATGAAGCCTAAACCGCAGCATGCTGCAGTGTTCTTTCTGTCCTGGGATACGGAGCAAGACGGATCTGTCATGACCCACAATGCAAGTCAATGAGGACGGATACATTTTCTCTGACACAATAGGAAACGGATCGGTTCCCCATTGACATTCAGTAGTGTTCATGATGGATCCGTTTTGGCTATGTTAAAGATAATACAACTGGATCCGTTCATAATGGATGCAGATGGTTGTATTATCAGTAACAGAAGTGTTTTTGCTGAACCCTGCCGGATCCAGCAAAAACACAAGTGTAAAAGTATCCTAAAACAGCCCGAGATGTGATTGATGACTTCCCTACAAAGTACTTATGTCTCTAGGTACAAAAGTCTATCATTATTTGTTACTGTTGTTTTCTCTCTAAATAAATCCAGTATTTTGTGTGAATAGTTTCATAATATATCCTTATAGGGGTAGAATACGATGGCCAAGCTCCCCTACCTCCCTATACATAGCCATGCAGTTGAGTGGCTTAAAAAACCTGTAGTGCTGAACTGACAGACCATCTGCCACTCTCTTTCTGATACTTTTTATTTTTGAAGCCATCCTGACCCTTAAAGCCATTTGAAGCCATTACACCTAGAAGCTCTGCTCTCTCTGCAGCTGCCGCTCCCTCTGCACTTTGACTGACAGGACCAGGCAGAGAAAATGTCATCACACCTGGTCCTGTCAAAGTGCAGAGGGTGCAGAAGTTGCAGAGAGAGAGAGAGCAGAGCCTCTAGGTGTAATGGTAACACCCCCATTGCTCCTAGAGGCTCATTTGCATATAATAAAACATTACTTTTCTCAGCCATGTGGGCACATATGAACATGGGACCAACACAGATGCCTTCAGCTGCCAAGTGCACATGTAACAGGTCAGCCAGTGTCATAGCTACAAATCTGCTGACAGATGTCCTTTAAGATCAGGAAGTTCAAGCCATAGACATAGAGCGATCCATGGGGAGAGACTAGAAACATGCTAAAGAGGGATTTATTATCATGACATGTAGCCACAACTTATATTTTGATATCCATGTATCAGTTACATGGATAAATTAGTTATAGGACCGAGTGCTTTTGTGGTCGTAAAAGGGTTATCCACTTTTAAGACTTCTGACTATGTATTTGGGGACTATATAGATAGTGGTCAAACATCAATAATGGCAAATATAGATGGCATTAGGCAAATATAGTCTCATTTGTCAGCACACCATACAGTGGTCCTCTGGCTGTGTCCCAAGTGGAACACTGAAGGAAAACCTCAGCATGTTTCATTTTTTTTCCATGCAGCCTTCTTCAATAGCTTGTGTGTAAGTTCAGCAGAGGTTTCATCATACCTCAAGAGCAGGGTGAAAAGATCAACCTAAGATCAACCATTTTTCTTTAGACCTTCCATTTGAGATCTGATTTTATAACCTGCAAAGCAGCAAGCTCTCACTGGAGCAACGTCTATGGTGAAATATTTGTATTAAGCCAAATATTGGTCCAAAGCCCAGAGTACCTTGTATTATAGTATCTAAATGGTTACTAACTTTTCACACAACTTTCATACTGTAATGTTTCTTAGAAAAATGCCTGTTTCTCCACTTATTAGGCTTTTTTCCTTCTCCCTCCTAAATTAAAATTTTCTGTCAATTCACTGCTAAATCCATTTTAAGAGACCAAAACACACAGTCAGCTCACGGAAGGATCACAATACAGCTGCCCATATTGGAGGGGAAGGGGAGGATGAGGTGTGAGCAGCATCTGACTAGGCTGCATTGGGCCCACCAGTAAAATTTGTTTTGAGGGCCCACTGTAAAGTTACATACATGTATTACCTGCTCACACAGCGACAGATAGAAGCAAGATGCTGGGGGATCCTGCAGTGAGTTTGGGAAGTGAGGTTGTGATTATACTGGCTAGCCTGCCTCTGTACCTACAAGTCATTTCAGGCACCCAGTGCATCTATAATAATAAACTGGGTAAGCAGTGTTTATATGAACATAGGGTGGTTAAGGTGCTGTATAGAGTTGAGCGAACGTGCTCGTAACGAGCACTGTACTGCTCGGATCCCCTGCGCTTGCATGGCTGCAGGCATCCGGGTCATACCAAACGGATCCGTCCCCACTGACTTGCAGTCGGGTGAGGAGGACGGATCCGGATGGCTGCGGCCATGCAAGCGCAGGGGATCCGAGCAGTACAGTGCTCGTTACGAGCATGTTCGCTCAACTCTAGTGCTGTACGCATATCTGTATCTGTATGTATTGCATTCAGTCTACTGTGCCATGTGCCATTTGTGCAGAGGGCAGTGGACTAGCTCCTGTGAGCCACCTTGCTCCTGTGAACCAGTACGAGCCTGGGTGTGATCTGCAGAGTGAGAGACACATAGATATACCAGCCACTAGTAGTGTTTTATCAGAATCTTATAAACTATGTTACTATGTTATTATGTTACTATGTTTATTCTGCCACCGATGTAAGTGAGAAGTCTTTGACTGTGAGCGGTAATCTCTTATACAAGCAATGGAAGATAGTGAACTCACTATAATCATTGCCCTAGGGACACCAGTTACATGTAAAATTCCAGTGAGGGAAATGTAATGGATAACACATATGAAAGCAAAAGCCTATTAAAACTTGACTTTTATTAATTACCAATAACAAGACCATATAAGGTCAACACGATACAACCATCACTGTGCTGACAGACAAGAGCCATACAGACAGGGACAATAATATAAACAGGATCGAGCCCTACCAGGACCCTATGATGGCCTGTGCCCAGGGGAGCACCTGAATGGTAGGTGGCCCCTGTCCTCGTACCTAGTCCTAACTATCCCTAAATGGCCCTATGAAATAAACAAATAAAGAACACAAAAACCAAAGCCAAAACAAAACATACAGTAGTAGAAGCCCTAAATCATAAATCCCGACGCGTTTCCCCTATAATGTTAAGGTTCCTCAGGGGATAAATATAATGAGGACCAGAATTGGTTAGTAGAGATAATACATAAATAGAGTAGATGATACAGATATAAAGGAGACAATAATAACAAAAAGCCACAGAAAGGACTAGGCAAATTATGGACGTATAGTAGCCCAAGCTGTTATAGGGACATGTTAATTACCCAAAAAGTGTGCCATATGGATGTATATATGTAAGGCTAAAGGTGCCAAAAATATGGAGCCAGGCCGACATCATATCCACTGGAGAGAGGACGCCACGTTTGCTGTGGGCACGTGAGTGGTCCATATACACTGTATGTTTTGGCCATTGGCACAGCAGTATTAATAAGCGGCTGCATTAGTCATTCATCATTTTTTGGTATATTGACTGCATCATGTGATAATGACCCTGGCGTGACAACTGTGCAAAATATCTGACTTTATGTATTTATTGGTACTTTACCCATTAGTACTTTTTTGGTTATGTATATATGGGAGTCTCCTTCCCATTTATTGGACACCTTTAGCCATTTTTGTATACATCTATTCCATATTTTTGGCACCTTTAGCCTTACATATATACATCTATATGGCGCACTTTGTTATAATACAGTATGATAGCAAACACAAACATGGCCATATAATTAACCCCTTCCCGACTGCCAACTTTGTATATACATCCTATGTGCACATGCCCCACGCAGATCGCATGTATATAAACATTCAGGCAGCACTTTAATCCCAGCGCTGATCAATCTAGCAGGAGCAGGTCGGGTCCCAGCTGTGAGACACAGTGGGGACCCTGAGAGGAAGACAGGAGCGGTTTATTACAGCTTCTGCCTTCTCCTGTGCTTGGAGGACAGCGCTGCACGAGCGCAGGGGGGAGAACAGGAAGAGGCAGAGCTGCTTCCTCTGTTAGTGCCGGCGATCACGTGATCGTCTGGGGCAGAGCTGCAAGGTCTAAGGAGACCCTGATCAGCCTTGTCTGTGTAATGCCCCCTCAGTGGGCTGTTTTCCCCTGTAACTGGGGTTCCTGTGAAAAAAAAAGTAAAAAAAAGTCAGTGTCCTGCAGAGGTCTTTTAATGACCTCCTGGGGGGCATATTATGTGCCAAAAATAAATTAAAATATAAGTAAAAAAAAAATTAAATAAATTAAAAATGCAGTTGCTTACAGAAACCATCACCATAGTCGCCCCGTTCACTCAAACCTATACATGTTACAGTGTCTTGCGAAAGAATTCGGCCCCCTGGAACTTTTCAACCTTTTGCCACATTTCAGGCTTCAAACAAAAAGATATAACATTTTAAATTTTTGGTGAAGAATCAACAACAAGTGGGTCACAATTGTGAAGTGGAATGAAATTTATTGGATCATTTAAACTTTTTTTTGTAATAATAAAACTGAAAAGTGGGGCGTGCAAAATTATTCGGCCCCCTTGCATTAATACTTTGTTTCGCCACCTTTTGCTGCGAGTTGCTTGGGGTATGTCTCTATCAGTTTTGCACATCTAGAGACTGAAATTCTTGCCCATTCTTCCTTGCAAAACAGCTCGAGCTCTTTGAGGTTGGATGGAGAGCGTTTGTGAACAGCAGTTTTCAGCTCTTTCCACATATTCTCAATTGGATTCAGGTCTGGACTTTGACTTGGCCATTCTAAGACCTGGATATGTTTATTTTTGAACCATTCCATTGTAGATTTTGCTTTATGTTTGGGATCATTGTCTTGTTGGATGATAAATGTCCGTCCTAGTCTCAGGTCTTTTGCAGACTCCAACAGGTTTTCATCCAGAATGGTCCTGTATTTGGCTCCATCCATCTTCCCATCAATTTTAACCATCTTTCCTGTCCCTGCTGATGAAAAGCAGGCCCAAACCATGATGCTGCCGCCACCATGTTTGACAGTGGGGATGGTGTGTTCAGGGTGATGAGCTGTGTTGCTTTTACGCCAAACATATCGTTTTGCATTGTTTCCAAAAAGTTCGATTTTGGTTTCATCTGACCAGAGGACCTTCTTCCACATGTTTGGTGTGTCTCCCAGGTGGCTTGTGGAAAACTGTAAATGAGACTTTTTATGGATATCTTTGAGAAATGGCTTTCTTCTTGCCACTCTTCCATAAAGGCCAGATTGAAGTGTTTGACTGATTGTTGTCCTATGGACAGACTCTTCCACCTCAGCTGTAGATCTCTGCAGTTCATCCAGAGTGATCATGGGCCTCTTGGCTGCATCTCTGATCAGTCTTCTCCTTGTTTGAGATGAAAGTTTAGAGGGACGGCTGGGTCTTGGTAGATTTGCAGTGGTCTGATACTCCTTCCATTTCAATATGATCACTTGCACAGTGCTCCTTGGGATGTTTAAAGCTTGGGAAATCTTTTGGTATCCAAATCCGGCTTTAAACTTCTCCACAAAAGTATCACTGACCTGCCTGGTGTGTTCCTTGGTCTTCATGATGCTCCCTGTGCTTTAAACAGAACCCTGAGACTATCACAGAGCAGGTACGGAGACTTGATTACACACCGGTGAATTCTATTTATCTTCATCAGTCATTTAGGACAACATTGGATCATTCAGAGATCCTCAATGAACTTCTGGAGTGAGTTTTCTGAACTGAAAGTAAATGGGCCGAATAATTTTGCACGCCCCACTTTTCAGTTTTATTATTACAAAAAAAGTTTAAATGATCCAATAAATTTCGTTCCACTTCACAATTGTGATCCACTTGTTGTTGATTCTTCACCAAAAATTTAAAATGTTATATCTTTTTGTTTGAAGCCTGAAATGTGGCAAAAGGTTGAAAAGTTCCAGGGGGCCGAATACTTTCGCAAGGCACTGTATATATGAAAACGATCATCACAAAATAGGGAACCCATTGCAATAATTAATTTTTGTGTCAGTTTTAATATTTAAAAAATAAAAAGCTATAATTTAAAAAAATTACTTTTTAATAATAATTAGCGGATTTCCTCCAAATTAAACATAATAAAAATCTCTAAAAAACATTCTACTAAAAAGTCCTAAGTGTCAAGTAAAAAAAAAAAAATTAAAAAAAAATCGCAAAAATTATTTTGGTAGTCAAACAAATCAAAAAAGCTAGGATCACTAAACTACCATATGCACAAAATCACAAAAAGTTGCCTGGACATTCAGGTATGAAAGTTTTAATATACTTATATTTCCAGTATCTTCCAAAGGGGCGATCACATCCGGAAATATGGACAAGAGATGGATTCATGTATTTAGGTTTAAAGGATCTAATATCCATAATAACTTACATTCGCATCTGCAGTGGCGTTTTCTTTAGGGACAGGCAAAAAAGCAGAGCTGAATCGTCAGAATTTTGGAAACCATTATGGAAATCCAGTGATCCCATTAAAGTCAATGTCAATTGGGGGATGTTGGCCGGATCTGGTGCTTCCATTTTTTTTTTGTTCCTACATCTCAACAGCAATTGAAAAATGAGTCGCAGATGTGAACCTACCCTTAGCTGGTCAAGGTTTGTTCTGCAGGAATCTCAGGTCAGGTATTATATAGTTAATAGAAACCTTTTATGCTATTTGAGCTAAATCCAATGTGATATAATAAGCTCCCCATAAGGACATAAAGCAGAGTAATGAGGACAGCAAGGGACGCACTGCAAATGAGATAAAACAGTTTGCCTTAAATTAAAGATTATAAAAATAGCCGACTGTCAGACACAATGTGAAAACTATTAAATAGACATTTGACTTGCGAGAGCAGCTGAGCCAAACATTTAATATCAGTCTCCCGTTCATCTAGTGTAGTGTGGAAGAGGCACATGAATAAATAGCACTTTGTTAAATATTGGCTTTAGTATGGTACAATTGTGAAGACCAAAGGAGCCAATTAGACCACGCCAGGAGCCAACTGGACATTTTTAGTGGCTTGTAGATATAAAACCAATGCAGTCCAAAAAGTTGTTGGCTGCTTGGCTTCTGAGATATGTGACACCACAATCACAAAAAATCCAGACCTAATGGATTTTGTATTATAGGTGGCAAGTTGCGCACGACCTTCAATGCATTGACTTTAATGTAAGTCATGTGCAACATGTGACTCATCTGCACATGTGCTTTTACAGCCAAATCACAGCTCTAAAATAATCACGTTCAGTGACTTGCTGTTGCCCAGCACATGATACTGTGTAGGCCCACCCTAAAAGTTATCCCAGGAATCTTTGAGGAAAGGGATGCAAATGAGCTCTTAACAAGCTCTGCCTCTAATGCCACCAGATGTAAGGCATTAAATAAGCCAGCACCTCATCTGCAGACAGCTGTTTCAGAGTGATTGCCCCTCATCAGTGCAGAGCAGAGAGTACTGGCTTAACTGGGTTCCCTTTCCTCCCAGAATTCCAGAGGAGCATGAATGGCCTATAGGTCTCCTCACACTGATTAAGGTGCTCTCTCCCCAAGGAGAGATAGAAACCCCCAAATCCTGACAGGCCTCTCACCCAGTTAAGCCAGCACTCTCTGCTCTGCACTGATGAGGGGGCAATCACCCCGAAACAGCTGTCTGCAGATGAGATGCTGGCTTAGTTAATATCTGAGTCATGTCTCAAGGCTTATTTAAAGAGCTGAACATTGAATTGGATACAGGATAACAGGATAGCTGCCTTACATCTGGTGGCATTAGAGGCAGAGCTTGTTAAGAGCTCATTTGCATCCCTTTCTTCCCAGAATTCCAGAGAAGCATGAATTGCCTATAAGACTCTTCATGGCGATTAAGGTGCTCTCTCCTCAAGGAGAGATAGTACCCCCCAAATCCAGGAATCTTTTTCATGCCAAAAGCTCTGAAAGGCTGTCAATAGCTGTCATTTGCAGTGTTTCTATCATGTGTACCTTCCCCCAGGTGCTACCGCTAATCTGGGCTACTGTAGATAGGCTCTGGACAGAATCAGTCTCCTTACCCCTCTGGCAGCTAAAAAAACATAGTTCTTTCTGACTCCTTCTGTCTTCTCGGGTTTACTGCTGCTCTGCATTGCACTGAGCATCACTATACAGTGGGGAAAAAAGTATTTAGTCAGCCACCAATTCTGCAAGTTCTACCACTTAAAAGATGAGAGAGGCCTGTAATTGACATCATAGGTAGACCTCAACTATGAGAGACAAAATGAGAAAACAAATCCAGAAAATCGCATTGTCTGATTTTTAAAGAATTTATTTGCAAATTATGGTGGAAAATAAGTATTTGGTCAATAACAAAAGTTCATCTCAATACTTTGCTATATATACTTTGTTGGCAATGACAGAAATCAAACGTTTTCTGTAAGTCTTCACAAGGTTGGCACACACTATTGCTGGTATGTTGGCCCATTCCTCCATGCAGATCTCCTCTAGAGTAGTGATGTTTTGGGGCTGTCTCTGGGCAACACTGACTTTCAACTCCCTCCAAAGGTTTTCTATGGGGTTGAGATCTGGAGACTGGCTAGGCCACTCCAGTACCTTGAAATGCTACTTATGAAGCCACTCCTTTGTTGCCCTGGCAGTGTGCTTGGGATCATTGTCATGCTGAAAGACCCAGCCACATGTCATCTTCAATGCCCTTGCTGATGGAAAGAGGTTTGCACTCAAAATCTCACGATACATAGCCCCATTCATTCTTTCATGTACATGGATCAGTCGTCCTGGTCCCTTTGCAGAGAAACAGCCCCAAAGCATGATGTTGCCACCCCCATGCTTCACAGTAGTTATGGTGTTCTTTGGATGCAACTCGGCATTCACTCTTCTCCAAACACGACGCGTTGTGTTTCTACCAAACAGTTCTACTTTGGTTTCATCTGACCATATGACATTCTCCCAATACTTTTCTGGAACTTCCAAATGCTCTCTAGCAAACTTCAGACAGGCCCCCATATGTACTGGCTTAAACAGGGGGACACGTCTGGCACTGCAGGATCTGAGTCCCTGGCGGCATAGTGTGTTACTGACGGTAGCCTTCGTTATGTTGGTCCCACCTTTCTGCAGGTCATTCACTAGGTCCCCCTGTGTTGTTCTGGGATTTTTGCTCACAGTTCTTGTGATCATTTTGACCCCCAGGGTGAGATTTTGTGTGGAGCTCCTGATCGAGGGAGATTATCAGTGGTCTTGTATGTCTCCAATTTTCTAATTATTGCTCCCAAAGTTGATTTCTTCACCCCAAGCTGATTGCCTATTGCAGATTCAGGCTTCCCAGCCTGGTGCAGGTCTACAATTTTGTTTCTGTTGTCCTTCGACAGCTCTTTGGTCTTCACCATAGTGGAGTTTGGAGTGTGACTGTTTGAGGTTGTAGACAGGTGTCTTTTATACTGATAACAAGTTCAAACAGGTGCCATTACTACAGGTAATGAGTGGAGGACAGAGGAGCCTCTTAAAGAAGAAGTTACAGGTCTGTGAGAGCCAGAAATCTTGCTTGTTTGTAGGTGACCAAATACTTATTTTCCACCATAATTTGCAAATAAATTCTTTAAAAATCAGACAATGTGATTTTCTGGATTTGTTTTCTCATTTTGTCTCTCATAGTTGAGGTCTACCTATGATGTCAATTACAGGCCTCTCTCATCTTTTTAAGTGGGAGAACTTGCAGAATTGGTGGCTGACTAAATACTTTTTTTCCCCACTGTACAACGACCTGACTGTGAGGAGTGTGACTGAACATGCCTACTCAGTAGATGAGAGCAGGGGTGCACCTAGCCTTTCTGCTGCCTGAGGCGAAAACTGAAACTGCGCCCCCACCCCCCCTTCAATGCTTATTTCTAAACCTAACCCCTTTGCCACAATGAAAGCGCTCATTGTCTATGGCCCTTTCACTGTCCTCCTCTTGCCCCTACCTGGTGCTGCCTGAGGTGATCGCCTCACCTGGCCTCATTGGTGGTGCACCCTTAGATGGGAGTGAACACTGATATACATTTTGACCACCAGGTGGCTCCAAACTATGTATATAAATGTCATAACTTTTCACTGGCTTGTTTTTTTCCTTAATAAAAAAACATTTTTAATGATTTGTATGATGAATATGATTAATTAATGGTGGGACAACCTTTTTTTATTGAAATACCATATTATCAGATACAAATCAGATACATTCTTCAGTAAAAAAAATATGGTATTGTCAATTACAGAATTTTGAATGGGAACAAGCCTAAACAAAAACAATATCCTAAAATCAAGGATAATTAACACTAAGTAATGTGTAGTTAATTACATGGCAATTATTGTTGCAGGTATATGAGAGATAAGGTTGAATAAAAGTAAAAGAAAATAGAGTTTATAAAGGTTTATAGAATATAGAAGAGCTCCACACAGCCCATCTTGTATCGATAGGCTTTAGAATAAAATGGGACAGCTGGGTTACTCAGGCACATTCACCTAACCTTTCTGTAGCTGAAGATGGAGCAGAGTGGGGAAAAGAAAAAGTTGTTTGTCTTCAAGATATGTCCTAAACTGCTTATGACAGGATTTTGGGGAGTACCTTGTAGACACAGCTTTATGGATTAAATGCATTTGTGTTATGTCTTTTTTCAGGGTTTAGTTCCCCTTTAAGAGTAACACTACAACTGATTAAAACAGTTCTCCTTGCAAATCTCCCACTGTAAGATTAGGGGATAGGCTTAGCATGGGGTTGGAAAAGGCTCCAATAGCAAGATACTGCGACAGAGCAAATACATTGCGAGTCTTCCACTTGGAAGCCCACTCTCACAGGAGCCCTATTGGTGACCACTTGGTCCTGAACCCTATGTGAGTCTAGACCAGTTCCTTTTGCTGATACAAAAGCTACTTGGGTGTCTCTCACTTGACAGACTCACTGTTGGGCCTCACCACAGCTCGTCAGCAGTCTACCTTGGTAACTGTCCATACCTCCCAATTCTTGTGCATATCACACACTATTGCTCTAGGAATGGTGCACATATAGAAGCCTGGCTAACCCCACCCAGTTCTTAAGTCTTCAACATTTGCTTTTTATTATTACTATTTATTATTATTATTATTATTATTATTATTATTATTTATTTCAAAATGCCATTAATTCCATGGTGCTGTACATCTAGACGTGTTACACGAATATAAAAATACAATAAACAAGAAACTATTAACAGACTGGTACAAAGGGGTAGAGGACCCTTCCCGCAAGAGCTTACAATCTATAAGGTAAGGGGAGAACACAGTAGGTGAGGGTATAGGATATGCTCATCTGGCTGTGTGGTGGCAGCATGCCCATTGTAGATGGTAGGCTTTCCTGAAAATGTGGGTTTTCAGGTTATTCTTGAAGGTTTGGATGTTGGGGGATAGCCTGATGTGTTGGGGTAGTAAGTTCCAGAGTAGGGAAGAAGCACGTGAGCAATCGTGTGCAAGATTGTGTGAAGAACAGATGAATCCAGTGTGGGGATTTATCGAGAAAGCAGTTCAGAGATGTAAGGAAGGGACAGGCTGTGGATGACCTTATATGTAGTTGTATTTTAAACTGAATTTGCTGGGCAATGGGGAGCCAATGAAGGGATTGGCTGAGGGGGAGGCAGGGGAGAAAAAAGGAGAAAAGTGGTTTAACTGGACAGCAGAGTTGAGAATAGATTGGAGGGGAGCGAGAGTGCTGGATGAGAGGCCACACAGGAGGATGTTGCAGTAGTCCAGGTGGGAGATGCCAAGAGCATGCACTAGTATTTTAGTTGACTCAGAGGTGAAGGTGCAAATCTGAGAGATGTTCTTAAATTGAAAACGGCAGGTGGAGGTGAGGGTTTGGATGTGTGGCTTAAAGGACAGGGCAGAATGCAAAGTTAACCGCAGGCAGTGGACCTGCGATACTGGAGAAAGCATTGTGCTATTAAATGTAATGGACAGGTCAGGTAGGGGGTCAGTGTGACATGGGGGAACGATGATGAATTCAGTATTCTCCATGTAAAGTTTTAGTAAGCGGGAAAAGTAGAATGAAGGTATTGCCGACAGACACAGAGGGATTCTGAAGAGCAGGGAAATGACATCTGGCCCAGAGAGGTAGATTTGCGCGTCGTCAGCTTAGAGATGGTATTGGAAGCCATGGAACTCTTTGAGCTGTCCCAGGCTGAATGTATAAATGGAGAAAACTAGGGGACTGAGGACAAAGCCTTGAGGGACACCAAGAGAGAGGGGCCATGATGAGGAGGTAGTATAAGAATGGGTTTACAGTTCAACAGTCACATTTTGGAGCCGAATGCCAGGGCTTTTCTTTGGAAACTGCTCCGTGTTTGTGGCCTTGCTCTATGCTATGCATTGGTGGACTTCTACAAGTCTATGCACTGGTGGACTTCAAGTTGTCACAGCCACACACTGACTCACTTTCTACTTACAGCCCATATTTATAATCTATGGCACTACAGAGCCATCTAGTGGTAAGCATTAACAATGCAGGCATACATTCATGCTGGATTACATACAGACAGAATTGGCTATGCAATATGTCAAAAGCAAGTTTGCCACATACACTGTGCCCTCCTACACATTCAGTGGCACCAGACCAGTAAAAGAACGCATAATCCAGGAATCATAACGAAGAGATCAATAGTATGAATAGTGAATCAGGATGAAAGCAGCAGGCAAAAGCAGGAAACAAACCAGGATCAAATGCAGGTAAACAGATGTAAGGAAACGTCAGACAATGTGCACTGTTGGCAAGATAATAAAGCAACTATCTGCAGGTGCTGTGCTCTTTTAAAGCCCTACATCTGCCCACCCTCTGCTGGTCATTAGCAGCAGTGCAGCCAAGACAAGTACTTCTGAGCCCTCTGCTGGCCATTAGGAGCACTGCAGCATTGGCCTATACAATGTAAATAGAAAAAGTGGGTGCTAATAAGGTGAAATTGTGTAAAGTTGCATGATTATGTAGTACTCACTCTATATCTATGGCTGTTTTCACAAAGTGCTACTTGAGTATAACTAAAAAGAAGAACACAGAAAAGGAGAGAATAGCTGTAAAATCTGATGTAAGAAATAAATTATATGCCATAAAACTGAAATAAATGGAAACTATAATCTTGTAAAAGAGATTGTCTCCTCCTTTCAGACATGGTTTTAGGAAACGCTGAGCCTTAGCAGGCCTGTAATTATACGATATATTCTGAATAATCTATCCTACAAAAGTATTGGCAGTACAGAACAATCTTCCTTTGTGTTCTGCTTCTCCTTCTCTCACTGTATCCAATGCTGGTAATACTCTCTTCCCTTCTTTCAGAATTATTCTTGCCACCCCCTCCCCCTGAGGGCCTCA
Source organism: Rhinella marina (assembly GCA_900303285.1). Taxonomy (NCBI): domain Eukaryota; kingdom Metazoa; phylum Chordata; class Amphibia; order Anura; family Bufonidae; genus Rhinella; species Rhinella marina. The sequence continues at coordinate 110,528 of ONZH01005078.1, read as the reverse complement.
TCATGAAACTTAAGTTCTGCTCTCTGCCCCCCGCAGTGAGTTGGCAGCCCAAGCTCTGCTGACAGATGAGCCTCGCTGCTGTCTGCAGATAGGACCTGTGTGATGGATACTTTTCCTGTGAATATTATGGTTGCAAATTAGCATGTTTATGGAGGTAGAAGTGTCTGTTTGTATTCTGATAGTCAATGTCTGCAAGGACTGAACTCCATCTGCTAGAGAGAACCTGGTGGGAGAAGAACCATCTCAGCGAGTCTGATTGGTCCACCCATCTGCTGTTTTGCTGATGACTGGACTTGTGTAGCTAAACATTATTACAATGCATAAGTAATGTTTATACTGTGATCATCTCGGTAAATTATATGTTATTAACACACAGCTGTGACATCATCACTTTGATATTTAGTCTTTTCTGTGAGGTTATAAATCCTGCATCACATGGGAGGACTTAGTCTACAGAGCCATACGATCTGGAGAAGCAGAGGATGATTCAGATTTTACGGGTGATTTTACTAAAATAACAAATAATATTTTAAATTGTTAATAAATGACTCAAACAGGAGACTTGTCATATATGTACAAGGGTGGGAGTGGAGAATCCCAACCCAAATCATAAGGCAAAATGATCATACATTTAAAACCTGCAATATCAAGAAGGGGCCGATATCCATGGGCCATACTTGTCAAAGTTTCTGAGTTGGCATCCAGGAGAATGGGGGCTACGGCATCCTGCTTTTTTGTGCAACGCACAGCCCTCTGAATGTATGTATGGGCGCTCGGGCTGCACCTAATGACACAGGATCCTGGCATCACACAATAAATGGAGGCTGGTTTCCAGGAGAGAGCAGTCCTCCATGCTGGCCCAGAGATTTGACAACTCCTCTGGGAGTCTAGGAGGTCTCTGTTTTTTTTTCAGGAGCCTCCCAGATGTTCCAGGAGAGTTGAAGTCTCTGGTAATGGGGCAGCAGCACAAGGAATGAAGGGACTGAGGATAGACACAGATTATCACCATTGGGATTGTCGGCTCTTTAAGCAAAACCTTGCAACATATAAGACATTTTTCTCCAGATTTCCTGACATGGACATTGTAAGCCTTTAAAGGTCTCACTTCAGCAAATAGAATTTATTATGTAGAAAAAGTTAATACAAGGCATTTACTACTGTATTGTGATTGTCCGTATTGCTTCCTGTGCTGGCTTGATTCATTTTTCAGTCGCATTATACACTGCCCCTTTCCAGGGGTTATAGTCAGCCTACAGAGCAGATACAAGGTGGCCAGGACGGGAACTGCTGTTCATGTGAGCTCCCACTGTCCCGGCCACCAGAGAGTCCAGCACCTTTTCCTATAGGGTGCAAGCATGGCCACTGATGCTGGATAACTAGGTGATCATAACCCCAGGAGCAGTGTATAAGGTGATGGGAAAATGAATCAAGCCATCAAAGGAAGCAATATGGACAATCACAATACATTAGTAAGTGCCTTGTGTTAACTTTCTCTACATGGTAAGTGCCACTTGCTGAAGTGAGACAATCTCTTTAACATTTGGCGCCATTTCACTTTTCGGCTCAGGCAGTAGAAAGGCTAGGTGCACCCCTGGGAACCATAATATATTGTAATAGTTTACATGAGAAATTAAAAGCAGAGAATGCTTATTAGCAGTTCTTCTATTGTAAACTGTACTGTTTTTCTTATAATTATGTGAATTTCTTATTAAGCAAGGCTGTAGAGGGTGCCCTCCTATATGGTATAATGTAATACAGTGTACCAATAACCAAACCTAATTATAAATGCCATATAGCATGGTGCCTAAATAACAGTGCTGTATGTAGACCTAATTACACTTCCACCCACAGGGGAAGGCTGGGAAGAGTCCCTGGAAAAAAACTAAAAGTGGCCAACACATGAAGGCAGTGCCAACACAAATAAGTGAAACCAGCAGTACCACAGTGCAGCAGAAACAGGACCAAATACCACATTGCAACACACAATACTGCCCCAGCAGAACCAAATACCACAGTGCTGTACAAAATATTACTCCAGCAGCACAAAATACCTCCCTACAAGCTGCCGCTCTTTTTGGCCAGCGCCAGCAACCATATTCTTTCCTCCTCCAGTTGTCTCTAATTAAGATATTGAGAGGGCTGAGCAGTTGCGTACATAGAGAAGTAAGGATCAAACCAGGCCCCCCACACAGGACAGAAGGGTTTCTGCCTAAACCCTTTCAATGACCTTTGGGACATTTTTCCACTGCCTCATTTGCTAAAAGTTGTTCCTTTAGAGGGTAGAGTCCTGACCAAGTTTTTACCTCCAGTAGAAGAGGAGATAATTCTAACTAAGACTGGGCCCCCTCTTGCCCTGGGACCCATAGAAGTCGCATGGTCTGCCGCTATGGTAGTTACGCCCCTGGAGCTGAGGAGGTGATAATTAGGGTACAGCACCGAGCCAGCCATTCAGTATACATTCAGTATCCTGTCTGGTCTTTCAGGGCTACAAAACATACAGGAGAATACAGCACTAAATTGCTCTTACATCCAGTGACATCTCCTCTGATGTAGACGTTGTCTTCCTTTATCTTCTCCATTCATCCCAGACCACCATGATGACTTATTTCAGCTATGTGTTCTCTCTTCAGAGTTTATGACATAAACATCTTAGGTTCCTCACTTTTCCATCATCCTCTCCATCACCTCAACAGAAACTTACCATCTTGCTGCCATTCTCAATACTGTGCCCGCTGTGCTCCTTAATTCTCCCAAATACTAAACTGCAGAAAAAATAGTGCCCCAGTAGTAATAATGCACCCTATAGTGCTACCAGTAAAACAATGGCCCCTATAATGTCCCCAGTAATATTAATGCTCCTATAATATCTCCAGTATTAAAACTGCTCACTATAGGGCCTCAAAGACGAATAATAATGTCCCCTTATTGTGCTCTTATAGTTAAAACGTCCCCCACAGTGCCCCCAGTAATACTACCTATAGTTCCACTAGCGTTAAAAATGCCTCAAATAATCCCACTTATAGTGTCCCTAGTAATGCCCCCATTTATTTATACTGCCCCCATTTTACCTCCTACCAGAAAATAATATTTAGTCAGGACATGTGGACATCATAGAGGAGGAGTTCTCCAACTTGTGACTTGTGACCATTTCTATTAAACAAAGAACAGAGTCACTGCAAAGAGAAGCTCTTGATCTGTAGCACAACCATATATTACATGGTCACTTAATGACTTCAGTAGCAAAATATCAGCATATGGTCCTCAAATAATACCAACATACAGTGACTAAATAAAAGCTTCAGTTATAATGTAATCTAATATCAGTATTATACAATGTCTAAATAATACCTCTATACAATTAATATAGAGACATTTGGAGGACGTAAGCATTTAAGGGGGAAACTTATCAAAATCTGCTGTCTTACACTGGTGATTGAAATCTGCTTCACAAGTTCTCTGGAATATGGGGCGCCATTTGTTTGTTCACTGTGCATTTTGTGAAAAAATGCATTTTGTATAGACAAAATTTGTTATGTAGAATTCTATGTGACAAAATGACATTCTGTGGGACAAATGAGATTTTGTGCAACAAAATAAAATTGTGTGACAAAATTAGATTTTGTGATACAAAATGATATTTTGTGGGAAAAATGTAATTCTTTGTGACAAAATGACATTTTGTGTGACAAAAGGACAATACCTGCGTGACAAAATGAAATTCTGTGCCAAAAAATGACATTCTGTGTCACAAAATGACATTTTGTACAACAAAATAAGTGTTGTGTAACAAAATCAATTCTGTACCACAAAATGAATGTTCTGTACCACAAATTGAATTGTGTGACACAAAATGATTTCTTGGCCACAAAATACAATACTTTTAATTTTGGAAATTCTATGCACAAAATGAATTCCATGTAACAAAATCAATTCTGTGTCACAAAATACCATTCTGTGCGACAAAATGACAGAAATGAATTTTGTGTTACAAAATAACAGTCTGTGTGACAAAATCAATTCTGTGTGACAAAATGAATTGTGTCACACTAACAACTGTAAGTCACAGAATAACATTCCGTGCAACAAAAAGATTTCTGTAAAGACAAAATTAATTCTGTGATTACATTCATTTTGTGTGACAGAACACATTTTATGTCACAAAATTCATTGCAAACAAATGGCACCCCTTACTGGAGTGCACTGGCTCAGAAAATCCCAACATCCACAGTATCAAATGTGCTATAAAAACACAATCTCTTTAAACAGGCCTACAGCATTCTCTAATGTAACTCTTTTCTGCTTCCTTCTCAAGGGTGGACTGGCTATGGACTCCACAGGGAAATTTCTCAGTGGTCCGATGTCCATGGGGCTGCCTAAGCCCTCCTCACTGCCATTGGCTGGGTACATAACAATCTGGAGCTCTCTGTGTTCAATAACACTGGGGGCACCAGATATTTACGTACCTGCCTGGCAGCCACTATATGAGTAGAAATGGAACAGGAACACAGATGTCTCAGGCTGGAAATTATGGACACTTGGGGAGCATATTACTGGGGCCATTACTAGGGGAGGTCCAGACAGCATGCTGAAGGTAGGGCTGGTTTGGTTCTGTGGCCTGCATCTCACCTCCTTAGCTTCCTGCTCCATATCTTAATTAGAGACAGTTGGAAGAGGATGACAGAATATGGAGGCTATTGATGGTCACCTTAGAGGGACAGCTTCAGGGGAAGTATATTGTGCTGCACTGTGGTATTTGGTTCTGCTGGGTTAGTACTGCATTATAGTGTTGCTGTCCCTGGCTACTTGTGTTGCCCTGCCTTCTGTCAATTTGGACCAGCCTACAACATGGGGCTACTTTAAGTTCCCAGTTTGCCCCTGCCTCTTCTACAGTATATTATCTTTTTTAACCAACCACAGCCCTGATACTCTATACACTCCATTGCACTTAATATTTTTAATGACTGGTGTTGGCTCATGCAGCCTTATATGTACTTATATGTACTAAAATACAAACACTTATGCCTCATGAATCACTCCTATCTCCTCATAGATTGTAAGCTCTCAAGAGCATGGCCCTCACTCCTATTGTCTGAATTGTTGACTTTTGATGTTTAATCATTTTTTATTGTACCTGTACCCGCTGAATTGGAAAGTGCTGCAGAGTAGGTTGGCTAAAGGGGGAAGTGGCTAAACCCTGACTGTATAGAAAACAGCGGGCACTCTCTACAGTGTTGGACAATGGGTGGGGCTGTTTAGCCCTAGTGGGCCCCAGAGCAACTGTGTGGTCTGCCTCCATTGACAGTTTGCCACTGTGCCCATGTCACATAACCATAGTACATTGCTGTACACTGTCTGACCTGGTCACAGTATCTCCCTGAGATTGTAGGCCAAAGAGATCTGCGTGAGTACCACTGGGGAAGCTAACCTTGATAAAGACTTTTTGGGGCCATAATCAGTCTTGTGAAGCACCATACTGTCGCTGCAACTCTTAAAGTGGCCAGGGACCTATTCATCTGTTGTTGCCCATAGCAACGTGCTCCAAAATTGTAGTATTGCCTCCTGCTGACCTAACTAATTGGGGGAGTTTATCTAAAACCATGTCTGACAGTGAGGACAACACCCAGCTGGGCTGCAATGACCAACCACCTGCCGCAGCAGCCGACTGCATCATGCCTCTAACTATGCCATACTACTTTGGGGACCCCTGGATCCTGCGCTATGCAGGAGAGCCCCACAAGAGATTTCCATGATAGGATGTTGGCTACCTATAAGCTGTACCCGGTAGCTCAAGACCAGAAAGTGGAGATCGGCCAGTTAGAGGGGGCTGCCATCCGGGAAGTTATGTCCAGGCCTTGGCCAGAGTGGAAGACAGCAGAGCAGATCTTAGCCAGACTAAGTACCACCTTTAAAACTAGAACAGCCTCTGAATTTAAGATGCATTTCTTTGGGAAGCGACAACAGCCTGGGGAGTCTTTAAGAGAATTTGCCTTATCCTTGCAAGAGGACCTGAGGGCCGTCATCCATGTAGACCCCCGAGTGCTGAGGGTCAGGCTCAAACCTTGACACAGCTTTATCAAACGTGTCACTGATGAAACTGTAAAGAGTCAGCTAAAGATGCTGTCAGCTCAGCATTCAGATACTCCTTTCTTGGATTTTAAAGAGCTTTTCATTGGTATCCTGGGAAAGCCCGAATCTGCTAAGAACTGTAACTGGTTGTCCATTCTTCCGCATGCAGACCACAGCCATACCGCCAATCATGGAGCCCAAGCTCCTGTCCCAGATGACATTGCGGTTTTAACCAAGTCTCTCCTCCAAAAGCGTGGAGATGAGGAAACAACTGGAGCAGTTGGAGCAGCGTCTCAAGAAAGAGAGGAGAACTCTGCAACCTGGGAATTGGCATCCTTCTGTTTCAAAAGAGGATCAACACCTGACTACAGGTAGGCTGTTTGATGAATGGTATAAAGAGACTAGGAAACCTGCCTGTTAATATTGTTGTAGATGTGGGCAAACTGAAAGAACCTGCTGGCAGTTAATTTGGCATCTCCTGAGGCCAAAGGCCGATCTTTGGAAAGAAGAGTACTAGGTCCCGAAGATCCCAACTGGATGCCTAAGTATGTGGGCTCCCGACCCGAAGTTGTGATCTGCAGCTTTGGGGTTCCATTTGCAGCCTTAATACACACTGGGTCCCAGGTGACCACTATCTGGCAAGTGGCATTTGAACAGTGCCAGAACAGCGCGCAACTGACTCAACTCCCTGGTTAAATATGATCGGCAGCAATGGGAAGCCCATGTCAGTTCACGGTTATTGGGAGCCTATCCTGTAGATTGGAAAAACCAAGCTCCCATGGCAAGGAGTCATTGTAATCCAGGTGCAGGATAATGACAAGTGTAGTCCTCAGTATGAATGTGCTTTGCAACTGCTACAGTGCAGGAAAGCCTAAAGAAAACTCTGCAGACAGCGCCCCAGGCAACTCAGAGAGTCATTCACCAGACCAGCAGTGGTTCGTCAATAAAAAAAGATAAATATGCTGTGCCTGTATCAGGGATGCTCAGCCTGTCAAACTGCAGCCTGAAGCAGAGACCTTGTTATGGTGCCGTGCCTGCATAGGCATACAAGGCCAGGATTATCAGACCTTAGTGGAGCCTATGCATTTGGAGGCCCACCCCCTCTTTCTGGGAGCCTGGTCACCATGTCGAGTGACTGTATGCCTGGTGAACTTAAGTGACCAACCTGTGGAGTTGCCCATCTGCTCCAACTCAATCTCCAGGATATCATGGACCCCCTCTGCCATTGCTGCGAAACAGTCACTCCAAGCAGGGAATCTGGCCGCAGATCCTTGTGACCAGCCCCGGTATATCACACATAAAGTGTGTACCCACTGCCACATAATGAGGAGTCCCTCAATGCCCTGGGATAAGCTGCCTATTTTTCAATATCGGACCTGACCAGAGGCTATTAGCAGGTTCCCTTGGCACCTGAAGATAAGGAGAAGACACACTTCACTACCCCAATGGGCCTGTTAGAGTTTAACTACATGTCGTTCAGGCTGTGCAACGCCCCCAGGGACCTTCCAGAAGCTGATAGATGTCTTGGGCACAAGAGCTTAGAGATTGTCTTACTATATCTGGATGATGTAATCATCTATTCAAAGACCTACGACAGTCAAAGAGATCAAGAGCTTCCTTGTTTTTGTGAGTCATTACAGGAGATTTATACCGCACTTTGCCTAAATTGCAGAACCTCTCCAGGAGCTCTCGAAGGGTCAACCTAAGAACTGTCAAAATGCTAAAATACCAGTTAAGTGGAGTGAGGAGAAAGAAGGCGCTTTTCAGCTACTTAAGAAAAAGTTTACAAAGCCACCAATTCTGGGTTACCCAAACTATAACCAACGGTTCCACTTCTATACAGAAACCAGTAAGGAAGGCTTAGGTGCTGTGCTATCTTAGGTACAAGCTGGGACCTAGTCTTGGTATGGGCCGTAACAGAGAGTTTAACAGAGAGTTTCAGGCACTATTTGGCGACCACACACTTCACGGTTTATACCAATAAACACCCGCTGGCTCACTTGAACACTGCACATCTAGGAACCCTGGAGCAGAGATGGGCCTCTAGGCCTGCAAACTTTAATTTCTCCATCAAATACTAGGCTGTCTAGACTAATGATAACGCTGACTCCTTGTCCAGGTTACCTGGTCAAAAGGATTTAGTTTCTGCAGGCGAACAGTGGGAAGATGTAGAGATGCCAGTGTTCTAGTCTCGATTACTCTGTTCCTCCCTTCTTGGTAGGAGTGGACTAGTCCTGCTTCCTGCCAAGAGGAGAGAGTTCCTGTCTAGAGACAGAGTGGAAAGGACACAGCCTGCAGTGCTCCTTCTCCTACAGAGAATTCTCTGGAGAGATCTATCACTAAATTGCCTTAAAGGGGTATTCCCATCTTAGATAATGGGGACATATCGCTAGGATATTCCCCCATTGTCTGATAGGTGCGGGTCCCACTGCTGGGACCTGCACCTATATTGAGAACGGAGCAGGGAGCGCCAGGCCTAGAGGACCCCGGGTTTTCCTGGGGTCCGGCCACCACCAGGCACAGCTCCCCGAAATGAATGGGAGCGCACCGCGCATGCATGGTCACCGCTCCCATTCATTTCTATGTAGCCGATGGAAATAGCCGAGCCACTGCTCAGCTATTTTCAGCGGCCCCATAGAAATTAATGGAGGGCGGCTGCGCATGCGCAGTGCACCTTCCTTCACTTCACTGGGGGCTCCGTTCTCGATACAGGTGTGAGTCCCAGTGAGTCCTAGCGATATGCCCCCATTGTAAGATGGGAATAACCCTTTAAGTAAAGCCTTGAGAAGGTAAAAGACAGCAGAATGCTATACAGTGGTCCCTCAAGATACAAAATTAATTGGTTCCAGGGTGACCACTGTATGTTGAAACTATTGTAAGTTGAGTAATCGTTTCCAAAGCCCCAAAATGTCATCCAAGATAAGAGAAAATAAAGATTTAAGAAAAATAAGAAGATAACTAAGGGTCCATTCACACGTCCTGTTTTTTTATCCGATCCGCAATTCAGGCAAATTTATGCTGATAGGATGCGGATCCATTCATTTCAATGGCTCCGCAAAAAATGTAGACAGCACTCCATGTGCTGTCCGCATCCGTTGTTCCGTTCCGTTATGCGAATCCGCAAATAAGATAGAGCTTGTCCTACTTTTGTCTGCATATGCGGTCCGTGGTCCCATTATAGACAATGGGTCCGCAAAAAATGCGGATGATATGCGGATTGCATCAATATTTCATTCGCATATCATCTGCAATTGCGGATCCATTTCCAGAAAATAGAAAGAAATACGCTACCAACATATATTCCTCCTTCCTTTTTTTTTAGCGGAAAAACGGAATGGATGCGGATGTACAATTTGTAAAAAACTGAAGGTTTTTGTGTAAACACGGATCCACAAAAAACCGAACGAATATCTGGAAAACAAAATACGGATGTGTGAATAAAGCCTAAGACAGATAAAACAAGTCCTTACATATAACAGTCAGGAATAGCTGATAACTAGCAGCTAATACACCTATTTACCAGAGAGGTGACCTTGATTGGTTGGTGCTGAGTCTGAGACATTGTATGTTGAATCTAGTTTCAACTTACGATGGGTCAGATAAGACGACTGTATGCTGAAAATATTGTATCCTAAGGCCATTGTATCTTGAGGGATCACTGTATTCAGCTTCTACACTTCAGCAAAGCCACTGATGTGAAGTGAGGGAAAACCGCTAAGGCCTCTTTCACATTAGCAGCAGCACGGATCCGGCAGGTGAAGGGTGCTGCTGGATCCGTGCTGCCGCAGGGACATGTGTGGGGCCGGAGCCGCGCTCCAGCCCCACACATGTCACACAGTACATACACTCATACACACACAGACATATACACATACAAATACACATACATACTTACATGCTCCCGGCAGGTCTCCACAGCACAGTACACGAGCAGGACAGCGCGCACATAGGACGATTCCCCACAGCGCCCTCTGCTGGGCGCCTGGTGGAATCGTCCTATGTGTGCGCCATCCTGCTCCTCCTGCGCTATGGTGACCTGCCAGGAGCATGTAAGTATGTATGTGTATTTGTATGTGTATATGTCTGTGTATGTTTATGTGTATGTCTGTATGTGTGTATGTCTGTATGTGTGTATATGACGGATCCGTCATGAACTCCATTGAAAGTCAATGGAGGACGGATCCGTTCACCATTGTATCACACCAAACGGATCCATCCCCATTGACTTTCATTCGGGGTCGTTCCGGATCCGTCTTGGTGCGGATGCCTGGACCGGAGAGCAAACCGCAGCATGCTGCGGTTTGCTCTCCGGTCTGAAGACAGAACAGAATGCTTCTAGGAGCATTCCGTTGTTTCAGTTCAGTTTTGCCCCCATTGACAATGAATGGGGACAAAACTGCAGCGTTTTATTCCGGTATTGAGCCCCTATGACGGAACTCAATACCGGAATTATAAAACGCTAGTGTGAAAGTAGCCTTTGCCACCCTTCACCAAACAACCACTAGGTCAGTATCACCTAAATGCTGAATTGCACTAACCAATCTGCCTCAGTATCCTTGCTCGTGCCAGAGCGGAATTGCACTAAATTCTACTGCTAATCTATGTATTTCATAGAAATTGCACTTAGTAAAAAAGACTTTGTGACTTTCAACTCTGGCCTCATTCTTCACTGCTATAAGTTTTCCTGCAACAGACCCCAGGGAGCGACATCCTGAGTTAGGACACCATGACTCTCCATCAGGGTTACCACCATCCTCTACACCGGCTCCCACGGGAGGCTTGCTGAAATAAACCCTAGTGGTCAGTGACTGGCTATAAAGGCAGCCAAATGTTTTTTTTTTTCTCCTAGATCGTTTGGGGCTCATTATCAGAGCCTGGGCCAGCCTGAGAATCCTCTAGTATTCTGGTTGGCCAGTGCAACCCTAGGGAAAGAGTGCATCAGTGCATTCTCTGAAGTTCAGAGGGCCATCCCATCAGAAACAGGGGAGGTGGCTTGTCTGTTCTGTGATTGCCAAAATATGTTGTAACAGTATTCCAATCTTCACTAAAACACCTTTGTGGGCCACGCCCCTCCAATATGGATGCACATACTTGGCCGACATGCACACAAAAGTGTGTCCTCAACTGCTGATGTGCAGGTTTGTACACCAGACCAACAAATGAATCTCTCCTGACTGCCTCCACGAAGGCAAACAGCCAGGACCCTTTGTGATGTCATCATCCCTGGATGCTAAGCGGCCTCATTGTGACATGCAGTGTTCCATCTGTGCAAACTTTCATGGGGGATACCATACTGATTTTCTACAGGCTGCCACTTTGATTTGCACTTGGACAGACCTGTCAGTCCAGTGAATTAGTGTTGTAGTAAATGGGTTGGATTGCAACAGCGGAAGCCAGCAAAGAGGAATCCTAGTCTCCATGCTCAATTGTTTTTAGCTGCATCTAAACTCTGGGCTTGATCCTGACTTTAGAAACCTGGACAAGGTAGGGCTGATGCAGGGGTCCTGGGGAAGTTCAGTACCAGCAAAGCATGTGGATCTACAGGCAGGCTTGTTCTTCATCTCACTCAAAAAATCTATAGAACGTATGGCATTCCATGGAAGGAGATGGGGGGGGGGGGGACTGGTTGGCACAGACACTAAACTAATGTGAACCTGCAACACAAGGATTAGGAAGCAGCAAAGATAAATGGTTTCCCCCATTGATGGCTGATCTAGCTTCCCCAGAGGACCACCCCATAAGAAACGTGTGACGTGGCTTGTCTGTTCTTCGCTTGCCAAAATATGCTGCAACAGTATTCCAGTCTATATAGAAGTGCCTTTTTGAGCCACACCCCTCCCCCTATTGATGCGCACCCTCAGCCGACATACACAAACACGCCTTCACCTTTAGATATGCACGATTGCACATCTGACCGATAAACAAATCCATTATGGCTTCCACCAGGGAGGTAAGCGGCCAGGGCCTTTTTTTATGTTATTGTCCCTGGATACCGAGGGTCCCGATTGTGACACATGCAGTACCCCAGAATAGGGTAACTGCAAAAGGGTAAATTTTTGTAATGTGTATAGTTGCACACCTGAGCAAAGAATTAAGCCATCATGGCTGCTTCCAGGGAGGTAACAGCCAGGGCCCTTTGTGATGTCATCATTCTCTGGAAGCTGAGCAGTGTTCCGTCTATGCAAATTTTCATGGTGGATGCCATTCTCATTTTCTAGAGGCTGCAACTTTAATTTACAAGCTTACAATTTTGTGTATCCCGTGAATTAGTGCTGTGTAGAGATGAGCGAGCATGCTCGGCCGAGCATGCTCAAGTGCCATTTTCGCATATTTGCATACCCATTTTAAAATTGGTACGCTAATACATACGCATATTTTAATCTGTACACTAATGCGTACGCATTTTAACAATTTGTACGTTATGCGTACGCATTTGTGTACAGATTAAAATATGCGTATGTATTAGTGTACCAATTTTAAAATGCGGACGCAAATACGCGAAAATGGCACTCGAGCATGCTCGCTCATCTCTAGTGCTGTGGTGAATGGGCTGGATTGCAACAGCAGACGCCAGCAAGGAGGCAACCTAGTCTTCAGGCACGATTGCTTGCAGCTGCATCAGTTCTCTGGGCTTGATTCTGATTTTGGAAACCTGGACCAGGTAATGTGGGTGCAGTGGTCCTGGAGAAGTGTGGTACCAGCACAGTACGTTAATCATACAGACATGGCCCAAAATTCATAGAATATATGACATCCAATGGAACGGGTAGCAGCGCAAACACTAAACTGATGTGAACCTGCAACACACGACCAGAATGAACAACCAGAAATTATTCCACACCAGCAGTGGCCACTCTTGTTCCCCCCTTGAAACAACAGAGGGTTAAAGGGTGTGGCTTTGGACTGGGGTTCCTGGGACCAATAGATACATTTTTTCTTGAGGCCCAACTCCTATATCATCAATCAAGTTTAATCAAATCAAAGAAATAGACCCTAGGGGCAACTGATTGGCTCCAAAGGCTGTCAACAGTTTTTTTCTCCTGGATCTTTGGTGCCCATTATGCCTTCAAAGTCTGGGTCCACCAGAGGATTCTCTGTTTCTCTGATGGGCCAGTCCAACCCTGTAGGTGAACTAGGAGAACTTCAAAGATCTCCACATGTAAGCATCTCAGGTTAATCAGATTTTGAGTGAAAAGATGGCAAGAACTGAATTTTTAGTTTTTGCCTGGAGTTTAACTTAATTGAGCAGTTAATTAGAATAGGGAGGGGGGTTGCAGTTTTGGCCCTTGATGCTGTCAGAGCCTAGTTGTAGATGGAGCCTCAGGAACCTCAATTCCTATTCCACCTATTGGGAAATATTTCCTAAATACATCACAGGCAATTGTTCTCTTGTCTGTAATTCTAGAATCTAAAAATGACTGAGCTCTTATTGTTATATCAGGCATGTTGACGGTGTGTATGAATAGTACTGCATTTAATACAGAGGAGTAATATGCTGCTGTGTGCTATCATATGCATATGTAATCATATTTGGGCTGCAGCCATGTACCTTTTATCGCTCAATTAACAGCTAAACGCTGAGGGAATGGTTGGTTGTCATTTCATGTAATTACATATTAATGTTATTAAAGAGCATCCCAGTGACCATGCCTTTCACATTAGTGGTCTCACAGGACTAGTCCATCTAAACTTCTGTGTACATTCACCACCACACTTTATTTTATCAGTAAGTGCTCCTTATCTACTGCCACTTTTGGCCACAACAGCCTATCAAGATACCCTAACAGTAATTTTGGGTTAGTAAATTGTGGGTTAGTAGAGGGGATCCCCTCTTTTCTTGACTAAAGTTTAGTGTTCTGTCCCAGCTAATGGTTTCTCAAACTAGAATTCATTTATTTGCATTTTGTGTTATACAGTAGTTGTTATCTACTATACTTAGTGCAGTTTGCTGCCATCTAGTGCCCATTGTTATATTTGAGTTATGTAAGTTATCTACGGTTGTAATTCATTCTGTCATTCATCATACAATTCCTCCTCTTCCGTGAGCTCACATTCTGTGTCCTTTAATCTTTTCCTGTTTGTCAGACGTGCATCACTGAGCTGGATAGAGGATTTTCTTTTGACCTATATCTTCATTTCTCAAGGTACATTCAATAATTTACCTAAAGGCATATCTATAGCATCTCCTTCAATGGAATTCTACATGCAACTGGTGTTGATAGGGGAATGATTATAGCTGGAGACCAGGAATTAGAAGGGCAACCTTATTGGGTTAGGAATGAGAGGGGTATGACATAATGGGAACCAGGAATGAGAGGTGGAACCATGCTGGAGACTAGGAACGACAGAGAGACAAACTAGGGATCAGGAATGAGAGGAGGGACCTTAATTGATAACGAGAATGAGAGGTGGGGCTATGCTTGGAGTGTTGGGGACTAGCAGTAAGAGGTGAGCCATGCTGGAGAGTAAGATTTAGTGGTTTCCCATGGTGGAGATCAGGAATCAGAGGGGTGCCATGCTGAAGAGGTCATCTTGAACTCAGAAAGGAAGGAGTCCCCATTGAGACTGAGAAAGAAAGGGTAGCACCTATGGGTATGTATGTAGGCAGTTATTAGTACTAGTCGGTGCCTGGTTCTGTGTGATATGCTGAGGTGATGCCCAGCATAAACAACATGATTTTGAGATCATTAATTAATTAATTTTTTGTTAATTTCTGTTTGTGTTCTGTACTGTACTTGTTTGCTTTAACCTTTATTTTGTATATTTTTTCTTTGAAAAGATCACACCTATAATAGACCATTTTTCTGTGCAAATTTTGGTGGTCATCTCAAAAAAGTTTCAGTGTTTATAGATCTTACAGTGAAATCTGTCTACTACAAAGATGTCGGCGAAGATTTACTAAACCAAATGCACCAGAATTCTGGTGATAACAGGGCACCTCAGTGTCCTGAGTCGCTTCTGCACGGGCTTTGTATGTTCTTCCCATTTTTGCATCGGTTTCCTCACAAACTCTGAAAACATAGAGTTTAATCTGGAATTTAGATTGTGAACTGCACTGGGGACAACAGTTGATACAAGTGATGAAAATCTCTGTACAGTCCTGTGGAATATGTAGGAGCTGTAGAAATGACAAGAAAAATGTAAATAAATTGTAGCAAGAAAACTGGCATATATGCCTCCACCAGATTTACTATGCACTTTAGACACTTTTGGTACTTGTGAGACTGTTTTAGTTTCAACAATTTTTTATTAAGCAGGAAATAAAAATACAGTGGACATGAATCACAATAGTAATCATATGTATGAATATATGCCATTACAAAGGACAACTTATATATATTACAAGAGGATGTATAATATTAGAAACGAACCTAATAGTCCCATGTAATTGTTAAGATGAAATAAAATAGCACAATGAAATGAATTAAATTAGAACAAGAGGTAATTTCAGGGAAGAGTAAAGAAGCAACAGGGTGGTGGTGCGGGAATGGACCCAGATATGAACTATAGCAGGGGTGGCCAACCTTACAGACACAAAGAGCCAGAAAAAAAGATGTATGACCACCAGGAGCCACAAGGTATACATTTACACAAATATGCGTGCACATGACAGTATTACTGCAATTGAGTTTTCAAACATTTAAAAGTGTATTTAAACCACCTTCTGTAATGTAGACAACTTTAGTGAGACTTCTGGCAATCTTTGTTTTTCACAATGTGTTTCCAATGTGGCTTGTATTCAGACGTTGCTAATCGGAGCAATTCACACCTTCATGCTCAGATGACCGCCCATGCACAGATGACCACCTTATGCTCAGATAACCGCCTTATGCTCACATGACACCCTCATGCTCAGATGACTGCCTTATGCTCACATGACCGCCCATGCTCAGATGACACCCCATGCCCAGATGACACCCCATGCTCAGATGACCGCCCTCATGCTCAGATGACCGCCCATGCTCAGATGACCACCTTATGCTCAGATGACAGCCCATGCTCAGATGACACCCCATGCTCAGATGACACCCCTCATGCTCAGATGACCGCCCTCATGCTCTGATGACCGCCCTCATGCTCTGATGACCGCCCTCATGCTCAGATGACCGCCCTCATGCTCAGATGACTGCCCTCATGCTCAGATGACACCCGCATGCTCAGATGATGCCCCCATGTTGAGATCATGTGTGTGTAGGGGGGGGTGAGTTGACATAGGGGAGATATGAGCATGGGGTGTCTGATTTTTTGGTGTCTTAAGTAAGCACTGGGAGGGCTTATTTTGTGGGTCTGAGGAGGATTTGGGGGTCTTATCTGAGCTCATACTATCCCCATGTCTGATCAGACCCCCATTAGACCCTCCCTAGCCTCAGACCAGACCCCCAATAGGCTCTGCCAGCCTCAGATTAGACCCCCAAAGCCCCCATCCTCAAATTAGACCACCAATTGGGCCCCCAACCTCATATCAGACCACCAATAGCCCCCCAGCCTCATATCAGACCCCCAAAGCCCCCAGCCTCATATCAGACCACCAATATGTCCTTCAGCCTCAAATTAGACCCCTATCAGCCCCTCAGCCTCAATTAGACCC
Organism: Rhinella marina; assembly: GCA_900303285.1. Classification (NCBI taxonomy): domain Eukaryota; kingdom Metazoa; phylum Chordata; class Amphibia; order Anura; family Bufonidae; genus Rhinella; species Rhinella marina. Next base: position 93,874 of record ONZH01005078.1, on the reverse strand, counting down.
CTATCAGCCCCCTCAGCCTCAGATCAGACTCCCAATAGGCCACCTGGCCTCATATCAGACCCCCAATAGGCCCCCTGGCCTCATATCAGACCCCCAATAGGGCCCCTGGCCTCATATCAGACCCCCAATAGGACCCCTGGCCTCATATCAGACCCTCAATAGGGCCCCTTGCCTCATATCAGACCACCAATAGCCCCCCAGCCTCATATCAGACCCCCAAAGCCCCCAGCCTCATATCAGACCACCAATATGTCCCCCAGCCTCAAATTAGACCCCTATCAGCCCCCTCAGCCTCAGATCAGACTCCCAATAGGCCCACTGGCCTCATATCAGACCCCCAATAGGCCCAGCAACCCAAAATTAGACTTCTATCAGCCCCCCCATATTAGACCACCAATATGCCCCCATCCTCAAATTAGACCCCTATCAGCCCCTCAGCCTCAAATTAGACCCCTATCAGCCCCCCTGGCCTCATATCAGACCCCCAATAGGCCCAGCAACCTCAAAATTAGACTTCTATCAGCCTCCCCCCCATATCAGACCACCAATATGCCCCCATCCTCAAATTAGATCCCTATCAGCCCCCCCAGCCGCAAATGAGGCCCCATCAGTCCCTCCACACCTCTGATGAGCCACAATCAGACCTCAGATCAGACTTTCAAAATAAATAATAAACTTACCTCTCCAGCTCCGGATGGCGCTGCCTCTTGGCAGGTTCACTTACCCTCCCTGGTCTTCTCCCCGCCGCACTGTACTGTGACCTGACTGTGCACAGCGTCAGGTCACAGTGCGCGTCTACGTGCACTACGTCCTGACACTGTATGTCATTAGCGGTCCTGACACAATGGAAGCGGTCATTAGCATTTTCTGGCAGGGGGACGAGGCACACAACAAAATGTCCTGCAAGCCGCAAATTAATTTCCAAGGAGCCGCATGCGGCTCGCGAGCCGCGGGTTGGCCACCCCTGAACTACAGTATAACTGGCCTTTCTTGATGCAGTTATCTTCAGCTAAGACCAGGTAAGTTGGAAGTAGATCTGCTGATGACCAGATCCCTATATATCTTCCAAGAGTTCCAGGTTTTATGGAAGATGTGAGGGGTGTTCGATACCCAGTGCGCTATTTGTTCTAGTCGATAGACCTGATCACACTTTAATTGCCATAAAGTCAATGGGGGAGTTTTGTTATATTTCCAAAAGGACGCTACCAATGTCCTGGCAACAGCACTAAGAAGGGCAATCTGAGGAGTTAAAGTTAACTTTGACCCAATAATATCTACTAGAGCCAACTAAATTTTGTCCCAAAAGGGTTTAATGTCAGGACAAAGCCACCAGATGTGGAAGAAGGTGCCTACTTGGGAACCACATCTCCAGCATACATTACTGGAGGTCGGAAAGATTTTTTGCAACCTATCAGGAGTAGTGATACTGTAGTGATTTGCAACCTATCAGGAGTAGTACCATTGGGTCATCACCTTATAATAATCTTCCTGAAGGCGAACACACCTCAACACCCTAGTTGTAAGGGCTAGCAGATATTCCCTATCTCTGGGGGTGATTGTAATATCTAAACTTGTGAGACTGTTTTAAAAAGTGTCTAGAAAAATGGGGTTTTGCTAAGAGTTCTAAAATGTCCCAGTCTTATTAAAGGGGTATTCCCATCTCACAAATGTAGTTTGCATAATTAGATATAGCCATACCAATATTATTACTAATAGAATGTATTTATATAAAATGTACCGTTTAGAAGATTTGCCTATTTGTATATCCATTGTCCACACACATCAGTCAGGCCGTTGCCCCTAGTTACGGCCACCGCGGCCATGTAGTAAAGGTGGTCAGCTTGCTCCTGTTCAAACCCGCTCTGAGGTAACTGCTGTATTGTGAATGCACATGGCATGAGCATGTGGAGACACATCTTAGGGTACTTTCACATCTGCGTTTTGGATGCTATCAGTCCAAAACGCAATGGTCAGGATCCGTCCAAAACGCAGACTTTATAAACGGATCCTGCTCCATAGAGATGAATTGATCTTGGAACAGGATCCGTTTCTCTGCATTTTGGAAGCGCAGACAAAAATGCTACAACCCTAAGATGTGTCTCCGCATGCTCAAGTAATGTGTGTTCACAATACAGCAGTTACCTCAGAGCAGGTTTGAAAAGGAGCAAGCCGGCCACCACTACTACATGGCCATGGTGGTCGTAACCAGGGGCAATGGCCTGACTGATGTGTGTGGGACAATGGATATACAAATAGGCAAATCTTCTAAATGGTACATTTTATATAAATACATTCAATGAGTAATAATATCGGTATGGCTATATCTAACTGTACAAACTACATTTGTGAGATGGGAATACCCCTTTAACAGTGTGCACCATACTTATGTAACCCAATCTAGGGGTGGCTCATGCAAAAGTCAAGTATCCAAAATGTCTAACAAGATGCACCTAATCCATCACACATGTGATAAATTTGGCGCATCTTCTGCCTGTCTGGTGTAGTTTTAAGCTGTCTAAATGTAAGACACCAATAATAAGTATGCCCCATTATATATAGTGGCATGTAGAAGCATGGTGACTTGGGTTGGGGGCCCAGTTTAATAATTTACTCCATGATGGCCCAGGAGCAGCAAGCTACACTTCTGGGATCATATCTTTGCATAACCTTTGAATCATATCGATTATGACGGCTGTTTTGTCGCTGGAATGATAAACCAAGCGGTAGACTCATTAACCCTGCATTGCCTGATGCATGGTGACATCCTACGGAACAAGTTGGGGTGGGTTACATGTGAATTTTCCCATTGCAGCATGTCTAATAAATGCCTTGGGGGTGAGTCATTTAATAAAAAAAATCCTGTAAGTGGGGGGTGGGGGTGGGGGGGCTTCTTTATGGCAACCTGTTTTAGGGCCGGCAATATGGTAATTTGCAACGTCTTTGCTATTTTATGCAGAGCATTAGCCGAAGCAATTTCATGCATATGGATATAATGCATTAGGTAGAGTCATTTAAATATAGTGAAACTAATTTTATCATGATTAGTTGTAGGATGCTCCGACACCATCTCATCCATAGAGCAGCCAATTTGCATGAAAATGCCTGCGGTTGCCGTAGTAACGGGCAAGGCGCTGACGGTCGGGGTCGGCACCAGGAGGGGAGTTTGTATTAAAAATCGGTCTCCAAAGTCCCCCCCTCCTTTTAATTCATTATGGGCTGCAAGTAAAACAAATGAATAGCTAAAACACTCATTAGCGTGACGCTGCCCCTCCTGCAGAACAAGAGGGGAATGAATACAGAAGGAGAGAGCGAGACAGAAAGCGGGAGAGAAGAACAGCGAGAGAAGAGGGAGAGAAGCAGCACCCAGCCTCTGACAGCATTAGACGTAATGCTTCCAAAGACGCACTCAACAAAACTGCACTTACAGGCCTCATTGAAGGATTAAATTACTTCCAACCACTATTTTCATTGGAAATATACACCGGTGGATTGCCTTGCATGAAATCAAACTGACTTCAACTTCATCCAGATTGGTTCTTGTTTTATGATGAGAGATAAAGGAAATTTGTATGTATTTCAAAAAAGTGTGTGCTCCCAAGGATTTCATTGCTTTGAGCTAAACTTTTAATTAGCACCAACATATTCTGCATCGCTGTACAGAGATATTATTATCCCACCTTAGGGTACATTAAGATTTGCGGTTCCAATCCAGTAGACCCTTCCGGTAGCCTGTTCCGGCATAAATGTCTGCTGACAGCTGGACAAAAACTGCTGCATGCAGCCGTATTTGTCCATCAGAAATTCGGCATTGTATGCCGGAAAGCAGCTGGATCGCATTAATGACTAATGGGAACCGGCAGTGAATGGTAGAATCCTGCAATCCCAGATCCAGATCTGGCAACTGCAACTGTGAATGTGCCCTAAATCCCTGTGATGCGCCCAGTGGCTGTCACAATGTCATTTCTATCACTCACGCACCCCAAAAAAAACATTAAAGGGGGTCTAATGCAAGACGTCACCAGCAGAAATGATTAGGAATATTAGCTCCGAGCCGCAGCTCCGCATAAAAAGATAAAACATGTCCTATACTTGTCCGCAACAGCGGACAAGTATAGGCATTTTCAATGGGGCCCGCAATAATACGGCCGTCTGAATGGGGCCTTCTACAAAGGAAAACATCACTGTTTCATTTTCCGTTCTTCTAATCCGTCAGAAGAACAGAAGAAAAAAAACAGTATTTTGAAAAAAAAACGGATCCTGTTACATCCGTTAGGCACATTTGGCATCTGTTTCAGACATTTTTGTCTGAGATCTTTTTTTTTTTTTTTTAATGGAAAAAGTACTGCATACATGACTTTTTTTTCCATCTAAAAAACGGATCTCAGACGGAAATGGCTCAGATACCAAATGTGCATAATGGACGTAACAGGATCCATTTTTTTACAAGATCCTTTTTTGACGGATCAGAAGAACGGAAAATGAAATGGTGAAGTGAAACCAGCCTAATAGGGAAAAACATGATTGTTATTAAAGGGACTGACAGTGTCACTTCTGTCCTGTTGTGAGTGGCATTGCAGATCTGTTCAATACATTTCAATGGAACTGATCTCCAATGCCAGACTCAACCCATGGCACTGTTTCTGGAAGAAAGCATCCATGTTTTTCTAAACTTGGAAACCCCTTTAAGCACCTCAGTGGGTCAGAAATCCACTGAAACAAAACGCAAGAGTCTCACGGGCACTTCCACAAATTAAATACAGAGTGGTGGATTAAACTCAAACTAACTTTTAAAGGAACTTTCCTATCTCAACATTTGTGGCATATCGCTAGGAAATGCCACAAATTTCTGATAGGTAGGGCAGCATGGCGGTTAGCACTGGTGCCTTGCAGCTCTGGGGTCTTGCGTTTGAATCCGACCAAGGACAACATCTGCATGAAGTTTGTATGTTCTGCTGACCCTGGGGTACTCTAGTTTCTTCCCACACTTCAAAGACACAATGATAGGGAATTAAGATTGTCAGCTCCATTGAGGACAGAGAGATGCTAATGTCTGTATATAGTAGCGCTATAAATGTGCATAAAATAAATAGGTACAGGTCTGACCTCTAGGACCATCTCCAGGATGCCCCTCCCTTCCCCGTGCAAAGAAGGAAGAGCAGCTACACAAGCATGGCTACCTTCCATTAAAAAATAGCCAAGTGCTGGATCGGATATTTCTGGCAATCCTATAGCAAAGAATGGAGAGGTAGCTGTGCTCGCCCACACCTATCTGAGATTTGTGGTAGTCCCTGGACTGTGACATCACTTTATGCCGTACTATAACATCACTGTGCGCATGTTTCCAGGTGATGTACCTTCACTGAGTTAATTATTCCTTTAGGGTTATATCACTGTGTGCATTATCTGTGTTGTTACACAATCTCAGTATTGTGCATTACTCCTGTCATTGAGACACAGGGTGGAAAAAAATAAACGCTTAACTTGGTGTGAAATGCCTGCTTGAGGTAGTCATCGTGGAGTAGGGGCCCAGTCCAAATTTTGCTATGGGACTCTTAGTCACCCCTTTGTCCTGGCATCCCCAGGGGAATCGTGGTGGAAATATTACATACACCTATCCGAGTACGTGTTTTTATACCAGATTAGTCATGCTGCCACTTACCTGTATCTTGTTATAGTATAGTCGAGACAAGCAATATGTGGTAATATGCAAAGTAGAACATTCATTTTACTTCTGTGCTGTTCTTTCGTGCATTAAGCCCAATTAGACTATAATAATATCCTCTTTCTCTTTGGCGAGATCCCGCTATAATGTAGCAATCAGTGAGTAATTATTGATTGTCGCCTTTCTGTCAGTCTGCATCGAGTTATAGCCATTCACCAGTCTATGTGTTTTTTTTCTGCCAGATAAATGAGTACCTCTCCACTGGCACAAGCACAGCGTCTCTCTTTTCCCACTCTCTAGTGCTGCTTGCAATCTGCAGTAATTAAAACTATATCCCATTCACACTCACTTACCATCTGGTGCCTTGTACACAAGCCTCAGAGTAAGCGGTAGATGTGCAAGCATGACTGAAAATGAGGATCGGGATGTGACGTGAAAGAATTCTAAAATATTGCTATATTATTTATATCTATCTTTAGATTTAGAGTACGTACTAGATGTTAGAGCTCATATTACTTGTGTCATATACTATTATCTATATAATCTATCTCCACACTTACTACGCAGCATCAGAATGCATGCTCCATGCCAAGAATTCCTCCATTCTACAGATCTAGTCCTTTTTAAAATGAATATCCAGATGACAAAATCACTCTGCATGGTTCAGGGGTTTCCTCAACTCAAGCTCTTGGGGATGGCTAATGGTACATGTTTTCCATATGTCCTCATGGTAGCACATGTTGATTTGATAAAATGACTCAGTCACACGTTAATCCATATATGCGATTAATAGATGACTTGGAAAACATTTTGGTTTGTTAAGCGTCCCTAAGGACTGGAATTAAGAAACTTTGGAACGGAAATTCTTGCAATAGATGAAGGACGGGTTCTTGGACCAGAGGGAAGGAAACACACAGGGCTTTAATCATCCCATATTGTCCCCCCTTACTAATGTTTGGCAGGTTTTTATTCCCACATGTATTCAGGACATATTTCCTGGCCCCTACTTCTAAAAAGAGTCAGCTGAGAACCAAAATTGACCCTAAGTCATTGGACCAGGTTTCTGAAGTTTTGGGTAGATTACATTTTTTAATTTTTTGCTTTTCTTAGTATTTTGTTTTATCTATGGGGTCAAGACTGATGGCCGAGATCCTACGGGTAATTACAAGTATAAATTTGGTTAATCAAGTATCTAGCTTCTCACACTGAAGCCTGCAGCTAAATATTTTATGGATGTATATGTTAATGTCATCGTCATTTACGAAATTGTACCAAATACAACGGGATGTGGAGGTATACTGAACTTAAAGGGTTTCTGTCACCAGAAATCACCCTATTAAACCAAGTGTCATTTGCAATGAGCAAATGACACTTGATGCCAGTAATGTTACTATTATACCCCTCAGTAACGCCGTTTTGCTAAAAATAGCGATTTTATAATATGCTAATGACCTCCCCTAGGTGCAGTAGGCGTGAACCTGCACCTAGGAGAGGCCGTAATTATGCCTCTTACCACGCCCCCGGTCGCGCTGATTGACAGGGCCGGGCAGCCAGCTCTTTCGGCTCCCGGCCCTGTACGAGCCCGAAATCCCGCGCCTGCGCAGTAATGAAGCCGGGACCCGGGCGGGCGCCGGCTCTCAACGCGCGCTGATCGCAATGCGCAGGCGCGGGATCAGCGCGCGTTGAGAGCCGGCGCCCGCCCGGGTCCCGGCTTCATTACTGCGCAGGCGCGGGATTTCGGGCTCGTACAGGGCCGGGAGCCGAAAGAGCTGGCTGCCCGGCCCTGTCAATCAGCGCGACCGGGGGCGTGGTAAGAGGCATAATTACGGCCTCTCCTAGGTGCAGGTTCACGCCTACTGCACCTAGGGGAGGTCATTAGCATATTATAAAATCGCTATTTTTAGCAAAACGGCGTTACTGAGGGGTATAATAGTAACATTACTGGCATCAAGTGTCATTTGCTCATTGCAAATGACACTTGGTTTAATAGGGTCATTTCTGGTGACAGAAACCCTTTAAAGGGGTTGTCTCAATTCAGTAAGTGGCATTTATGATGTAGAGAAAGTTAATACAAGGCACTTACTAAAGTATTGTTATTATCCATATTGCTTCCTTTGCTGTTTGGATTCATTTTCCTATCACATTATACACTGCTCGTCTCCATGGTTATGCCATGGTTATGACCACCATGCAATCCATCAGTGGTGGTCATGCTTGCACAATATAGGAAAAAGCACCAGCTTATGTGAGCTCCCATGGTCCTGGCCACCAGACAGGCTGGCACTTTCTCCTATAGTGGACAAGCATGAGAACCACTGATGGTTTGCAAGTTGGTCTGTAACCATGGACACGAGCAGTGTATAATGTGATGGAAAAATGAATCCAGACAGCAAAGGAGGCAATATGGACAATCGCAATACATTAGTAAGCGCCTTGTATTAACTTTCTCTACATGATAAATGCCACTTACTGAAATGAGACAACCCCTTTAATTGAATTTCATTGCATAATAAAATTTGACCACAATTATTTTAGACTTGGTAAGTCAAAGATACGGTAAAACAAAGGCATGTCAACAACACAGAACCAAAAAGAAGGGTGACATCTGAAAAATGGTACAATAAGCTTAGGATCCCAACAATTGCACAGTAGGCCTAAAGTATCCAGTGTAGTCTTGTTGTCCACACTTAAATTTTCCAGGGTAGTTTAGAAAATGTAATCTGAGCTCTGATTGCTCTGGGCATCAGAGCCACTAATAGCCTGTGTTTTTTTTCTAATAGTAGCCTTATTTAGTCTGAACCACCCGATTTCAGCAGGACTGGCTGACCATCTAATGTGTATGAAATGTTTATGTGACATTTGTTTGACACCTGCTGGGGAACAAAAAGGATCAGCATGTGATTTAGGTATGCATGGTCTTTTATTCTCAAAGGGGTTTTCCAGGATTACTATGGTTTCCAACAGATATGCTCATGTAGTTGATTACCTCATGTGCACCTTGCCCATACGTTTTCACCATATAACAAATCTCTCTGGTTTGTTTACATCCTGTATGTAGCACTTGCTGTTGCTGTTTCCAACCAAACCCATGATGCTCTTCTCCTTTCTCTGCTACAGCTCCAGCACCACCCCCAACAACTTCTAGCTAGTTTATAACTCCTCCCAACAGCTAGTTACATAGATACTCCCCTATCACTGCCCCTAACAGCACCCAGCTAGTTTTTAGCTCCTCCCACCCTGCTAGTTACATAGACACTCCCCTATCACTGCCCCTAACACCCAGCTAGTTTATAGCTCCTCCCACCAGCTGGTTACATAGACACGCCCCTATGACTGTCCCTAACAACACTCAGCTAGTTTATAGCTCCTCCCACCAGCTACATAGACACTCCCCTATGACTGCCCCCAACAACTCCCAGCTAGTTTATAGCTCCTCCCACCAGCTACATAGACACTCCTCTATCACTGCCCCTAACAACACCCAGCTAGTTTATAGCTCCTCCCACCAGCTGGTTACATAGACACTCCCCTATCACTGCCCCTTTTGCTGCTTTGACCCATGGACATCACATCACAGGAAATAAGAAAGAGCATCATGCATATGGTCATACAGCCTCCTTCATAAATGATTATTTACCAGAAACCCCCTTTTAGGGCCCGTTCACACGACCGTGTGAACGGGTCTGCGCCTATTTCAAAATTGCGGACTAGGTGTGGCCCTGTACACTTTAATGACTTCAGGCAGCCACAGCTCCGTGCTGCGGCTCCGCAAAAGAAAATAAAACATAAGCATTTAGAATGGGGTACTCAGACCGCAATTTGTGGAACAAACACTGTTCGGCATCCGTGGTATTGTGGATCCGCATTTTTGCGGATCCGCAATACCATGGCCGTCTGAACGGCCCCTAAGGGAGATAGTCAGCTACAAGAAGTGTCGGACTGCAGCTTAATCCCCCCTCCCCAGTCAAAATGCATAACCATTAAGGAATATTCCAGTGTAGGCCTGCAGGTGGCAGCACTACATTAGAATATACTGAATGTTCTACCTATGAATAAATTGATTTATTTCCATTAATATATAGAATTGGCAACCCAAGGATTGCATGATGTTAGGCCCTTGGAGGCCTAAAAGAATGAAAGAAAAAAAAGTTTAAAAAAAAATAAAAAATATATAAAAAAAAGTTCAAATCACCACCCCTGCTTTCCCCAGAATAAAAATAAAAATGCATAAACATTGTAAAAATAAACATTATGGGCATTGTTTACCTGTTACATCCCCTGCTTCTCTAATGCCACCACATCACCAGTGACTGGCTGCAGCGATCACATGTGTCAACATGATATCAGTCCAGCGGCACAGTAAACTATGGGGAACAATGAATGGCAGGGGATCTAATGGTTAAAGGTATTTTTACACAAGGTGATTATCGTGTAAAGTATTGTTAAATTGAACGACACTACACGATTATGAATGATAGAGCGACAACCACCAATCCATCAGTGGTGGTCGTACTTGCACACTGTAGAAAAAGTGCTGGTCTCTTTGGTGGCCAGGACGGTGGGAATATGTATAGGCTACTGCTTTTTCCTATGGTGTGCAAGCACGACCACCATTAATGGATTGCAGAGTGGTCGTAACTAGAGATGAGCGAACGTGCTCGTAACGAGCACTGTACCGCTCGGTTCCCCTGCGCTCGCATGAGGAGGACGGAAGCGGCTGCCTGCACCCATGCGAGCGCAGGGGAGCCGAGCGGTACAGTGCTCATTACGAGCACGTTCGCTCATCTCTAGTCGTAACTATGGAAACGAGCAGTGTATAATGTGATGGAAAAATGAATCCAGCCAGCAAAGGAGGCAATATGGACAATCACAATACATTAGTAAACACCTCATATTAAAGGGTTTGTCTCAAGATGGACAATGGGGCATATCGCTAGGATATGCCCCCCATTGTCTTATAGCTGCGAGTCCCACCACTGTGACCCACACCTATATCCAGAACGGAGCCCCAAAAGTGAAGGCGGGCGCACTGCGCATGCGCAGCCGTCCTCCATTCATTTTCTATAGGGCTGGGGAAAATAGCCGAACACTGGCTTGGCTATTTCCGTCGGCTCCATAGAAATGAATGGGAGCGGTGGCCGGTCATGCACGGTGTGCTCCCATTAATTTCTATGGGGAGCCGGCTTGGTGGTGGCCGGACCGGAGTCCTCTAGCCACCACCTTATGGGGCTCCATTCTGGATATATATGTGGGTCCCAGCGGTGGGACCCGGACCTAAAAGACAATAGAGGCATATCCTAGCAATATGCCCCCGTTGTCCATCATGAGACAACCCCTTTAACTTTCTTTACATAATAAATGCCATTCCCTGGAGGGAGACATCCCCTTTAAGTAATGCTAAATGCTAAAATAAAAATAAAAGAAGTAATGCTTCTTCTAGTATATTATGACATATTCTGACTATATTTTTACTATTGCCCTGTTTTTGGTTGACCCTGGACAAACCCTTTAAGGTCAGGAGGCAGGCAGTTTACAGTTGCTTTAAACCAATTTATTAAGAGCTAGCAAATTTTTTTTGGTTCCTGACTAGAAAATAGTTACTACTACTACTACTACTACCGGTTGTGAATTGTAGTACATGTAGCCCTTAGTAGTGGCAGAAATAGTTAACCAGCTTCCGATAACAACACCCTTCTGCATTCACTCTCCAATACCCAAACTATCTCCATTTTCATCTGTTTTAGCTCTTTGATGTAAAGCTGTCGTTTTATTGCTTGGTAAATTAAAGCTGCCATAAGTTGATTGAACTAAATTAATTGGAGAATAGTCGGTGAGCGGGGCCGAGATCTGTGCTGCTGGCACAGCGTCTTACCAGGGTTTTAATCACAACTAGAGACAACAAATCTTTCTGCATGGATACAGAACGCTGCTCGGTGCTTGAAGCCTAAATTGTTCTAGACACTGTTAAAGCCCCATGGCTGGGAAAGAGTTAATTGCTCTGAACTCGAATGCAAAATGGCATGAAAAAATAAAAGCTAAAATGCTTCGCCAGCACAGATGGACCATAATGATGAAAATAGAGTAATTATTCTATGATTTTTCAAGTGCTGTTATATTGTAAGACGTGAACTGGGTTATTTACTTCTTACATGCAGGACTGTATAGTAAAAATAGAGAAAAACAGCAATAAAAGCTGATATAAGTTATATTAGTACTAATAGTACAGGAATAGCTTTTATTATGGTTTTATCTCCCATCTACTTCATATTATTTGTAGTGTACTGAACAGGTCTGCCACTCACTTTTCATTGCCATTCAGCCTTCAGGCTAGCACACTAAGGACTATGTACAAATGGAAATAAATAGAATAATCTCAGTATCTAACCAAATCTAATAAAAGTACAATATAGCTGTATGACTACTTCTACCAGGTAAAAGGTTTATCAGATTATTTACATATCACATTAAAGATGTATACAATTTAAGGGGTATCATTCATTAAGACAACCTGTTATAAAATAGAATATTCCCTGATGATCAGGTGATCACCCAGAGTTATCATGACCAGCTGTTATTGTCACTACAGGGAAAACGTAGTACTACAGTACTACATATTGACGACCAACCCTCTTCCCCAAGAAGAGTATATGGAAAGGGGTTGTCTTTGCAAGGCAATTCGTTTAAATGATATACATTTCTGAAGCACAAGGCTACCACTAGGGGGAGCAGAAGACCTGTTTAAACAAAACATTGAAGCAAAGTTGTAAATCTGTCAGTTGGCTCCCTCTAGTGGCAGTGTTGTGCTGCAGAAATTTATGTATTTAACAAATTCATCTACCAATGTAACAGAAAAAATTAGTGTCAACCCAGCCATTTGTTTTTGTAATTAAAAAATGTAATGCAAAGTAATAGCTATATGTTTCCAGTGTCTTCTAGCATTATCAAATGATTTCAATGATTAAAGCAACGTTCTTGTTTTATGGAAATAAAGTTCAATCTCTGTAAAGTTACATCGCTTTCATATATACTTTCTGTTTTAACAATCTCAAGATTTGCTTTGCTGTCAAGAGAATGTTTAAACAATAGCAACACTTACCAAGTTATCTTTCTTAGAGAATGTTAAAGCAGTTGGGCGCAAATAGGGAAAGGGTGGTTTCCAAGGGTTTGCCAGAACTGCAAAGGGAAAATGACTTAACTGCTTCCAGGCACTAGCTCCCCACTCCTTCTCCTGCAGGCCTGAGATGCTCTACTGGGCTTCATTAATGTCAACATCTGGTTTTACATCACCGCAGCCAATCACTGGCTGCAACGATGACCGGATCCCCTTGCATCATGACATAAGGGGAGCTGGACACTGCCGCAACCAGTGATTGGCTGCAGCAATGTCAAACCAGGGGTTGACATCAATGGAGCCCTGTGGAGCATCACAAGGCTGGAGGAGAAGGATCGGGAGCCAGAGCTGGGAAGCAGGTAAGTCACCTTCCCTTTGCAGGTCCAACAGAATGGGTTTGCAAAAAAAAAAAAAACATTCTTTCACCACCCCTTTAGGCAATGTTTTGGAAGTGGTGCAGGCCTAAGACTGCTTCCTTCTATACTAAGGGTAAAGATGCCCATAAGAATTATGTTGGCTGAACTTGCTGATTTTGGTGGGTTTGGCCAACTATCTACTGTGGAAGAAGATATGCTGACTCTCCTCAACACCGGATGTTAGGGGACAGAAGGATCAGACACGGCCGTATTTCTACATGCCCGAACCTTTGTTCCCACATGAAATAAGCAGCTGATTTCCCCTGTCCTGACTGTAAACATTCAAATGCTCAGGTTGCATGTGTATGAGAGATATGGGAAACATAATTGTTGACTTTTGAAGGTGTATGGGCACCTTAGGCTACTTTCACACCAGCGTTTTTTGCTGGATCCGTCATGGATCAACAAAAATGCTTCCGTCATAATAATACAACCGTCTGCATCCGTTCTGGACGGATCCGGTTGTATTATCTTTTACAAAGCCAAGACGTATCCGTCATGAACTTCATTGAAAGTCAATGGGGGACGGATCTGTTTTCTATTGTGTCAGAGAAAACTGATCCGTCCCCATTGACTTACATTGTGAGTCATGACAGATCCGTTTGGATCAATTTCTTCATGTGGACACCAAAAAGCAGCAAGCAGCGTTTTAGTGTCCGCCTCCAAAACGGAATGCTGACTGAACTGAAGCAAAACTGAAGCAAAACTGATGCATTCTGAACGGATCCTTTTCCATTCAGAATGCATTAAGACAAAACTGATCAGTTTTGGACCGTTTATGAAAGCCTGTGACGGGTCTCACAAACAGATCCTTACAACGCAAGTGTGAAAGTAGCCAGGGTTTTAGACTGCAGCAAAGACATTCCCCAGGTGCTTTATCTGGAGACCAAGCAAACAAAACCCCTTCTGATTAGCTAGATCCTGCCTTTCTATCTGTTATCCATCCAGCGATATACAGAATCAAGAGAAAGAGCAATGAATTTCTAAAGACTATTTAAGAACGCTTGCAGAATATTTTGCAGGCAGGTATTTTGGGCTTCTTGGTCCATTGTAGGTTTAGTGTCCTTTTAATCATGGATTTCCTTCCTGATACAAGAAGAAAAATGATGCACTTTATATTGCACAATGGACAGTATAAAACTAAAAGCAGTAAAATGATGAAATATGGAAAAGCCTTAAGCATTTCTGTGTGCTTCTGAATGCTGGAAAAGATGAGTTTTCTGGATGAACAGACCCTAATCAATAGAAATATCCACAGAATAAAGATTTATTACCACTTCTGCCTGGATGTGCACATCAAAATGCTCTACAGTTAGTAAGCAGCATTTCTCTCCACTGCAAAGAGGGAATTAAAGGGCTGCATTGCCATTTCTAGCTTTGCTTATGATCTCTTCATGGATTTCCCAATCCAGTCAAAGGTTAAAAGGGTTTTCCAGGATATTTTTACTGATGACCTATCCTCTGGATAGCTCACCAGTATCTGATCGGTGGGAGTTTGACACCCGAGACCTCCGCCGATCAGCTGTTTTGAGAAGGCACTGGCGCTCCTGTGAGTGTCGCTGCCTTCTCTCAGCTCAGCAAGCACAGCGCTCGCTGTACATTGTATAGTGGCTGTAATTGGTATCGCAGCTCAACCCCTTCAACTTGAATGGGGCTGCGATGTGCCTAGGCCAAGTGATCGAAGAACATGTCGTCACTGGCCTAGGAAAAGCTGAGATAAGGCCGCGGTGCTCACCGGAGTCCAGGATCAGAGGATAGGTCATCATTATTAAAATCTCAGAAAACCCCATTTAACTCCTCAAAAATATGTAATTTACTTGTGCACTACAGTAGTTTATCCCTGACTGTACGATGGAGATTTTAGGTCTACCAGACTTCCATGCCATTTACAGAACCATAACACCTATTTTTACCTATTAATTATGACAAAACCATGAAGATGGAAAGTGACACATGACTACATGGAGTAAGGTGTCATACTGAGGTACCCACAGAAGTGTATATGGATATACAGTGCTTCCTTATGCCGCTTCTTTCGTACAGTCTGACAGAAATATCATGGCATGCTGCATCAGATGCTGCAATACAGAGGTAGGATATGCCATCAATATCAGATAAGAATGGGTCCCACCCATGTATAGGCCCGCCGAAGTGAAGGAGAGCGCACCACGCATAAGCAACCACCCTTCATTCAGCACCATGGGAGTTCCGAAAATAGCCTAGTGCTGGCTCGCTATTTCCAGCAGTCCTATAAAGGTGAATGGATAGGTGGTCGTGCATGCTCAGTGCGCTCTACATTCAGCGCTATGGGATGTCCGCAAATAGCTTGGCTATTTTCGAAACTCCCTTAGCAATATACAGTATGTAGAACATCCACCCAACTTGCAGTGTGCTTTCCTTCACTTTGGGGGTCCCATTTGGGAGTATGAATGGGTCCCAGAGGTGAGCCTGCACCTATCTGACTTTGATGACAGTTTCGACTGGGGTTCAACAGAAGAAAATATTCTTGACACTCAACCCTATATCATCAATAAAGTTAAACAGGTTTTGAATTAAAGAAATAGACCCTAGTGGTAAATGACTGTCTCCAAAGGCAGACAATTTTTTTCCTCCGGGTTCCTCTTTTGAGGCTCATTATACTATTAGAGTCTGGGCCCACAAGAGGATCCTCTAGTACTCCGGTGGGCCAGTCCGACCTTGGTGGTGGAGAAGGGTGCACCAGTGGACTCTCCAAGTCCAGAGCTCCACCCAATCAGAAACAGGTAATGTGGATTGTCAGTTCTGCACTTGTCAAAATATGCTGCAACAGTATTCCAATCTGCACAAAAGCACCTTTTCAGGCCACGCTCCTCCTTTCATCTGCTGATGTGCATGGTTGCACACCTGAACATCAAATGAATCTGTCATGGCTGCTGCCACAGAGATAAGCAGCCAGAGTCCTTTGTGATGTCGTTGTCCCTGGATGCTGAGCAGTCCCATTGTGACAAGCACAGTGTTGTGTCTTTGTATTTAGGGCTGTGGTGAAGAAGTCGGATTGAACAGCAAAAGCCAGCAAGGAGGCATCCTAGTCTCTATGCACAATTGTTTTCAGTTGCACAACAGCACTGGGCTTGATCCTCATTTTGGAAACCCGGACCAGGTAGAGTGGGTGCAGTAGTCCTGGGTAAGTGCGGTACCAGAACAGCCGGTGGACAGACAGGCTCGTTTCCTATCTTCCTGGACCAAAAATCCACGGAGCACAAGTTATTCCAATGAAGGGTGGGCACAACCCAAAGTGGTTAATGGTGGCACAAGCCAAAGTGGTTAGTATCTGATAGTTTATTATTTTATTAAACTTAGTGACACTGGACATATCTTCAAGTCAGATTATCCCTTTAAAGGGTAACTGAACTTTACAGCGTCTCACAAATTAACTTCTGCTTTTGCTGAGGACAGTGTGAGGATCCATCCCAGTGTCCCTCCCAGTGCTATGGTCTGCTTACACTGACTTCTAGCTGCCCCAGCGTGCTGCTCCTGCATCCAGCAGTTCTCCTCAGGGTTGTCAACGATCATTTTTCTTTTTTTCTGGACAACTTATCCCAAAACCACGAACAGTGAACATTTTTTTACGGATAAATTGGAAAACCATAATGAATGCCAAAGATTATATGTAATACGTGTCCTTAGCTCAATATACAGATAAGAACTAATTACCAGAATTTATTGTAAATTGATTATAAGTACCACCAAAATATTCTCGTCAAGTACCACCAGCCTCAAAAAAATCACGGACACATCTATTTTTTTCACAGACATAGGAAAAAAAGTTGCCTATTTTTAAGGACTGTCCTGGAATTTCTGGACAGTTGGCAACCTTGATTATCCTCAAGCCTGGGGATGTGTCCTAATACAGGCAGTCTGCTAGTACTATACTGGCCTAGACTTACTTTCCCATACTTCTAGGTCAATCAACAGTGAGCCCTATCCTAATCCTTGCTCCCTTTCATAGTGTGTGAGAGATGGTTTATGCTCACAGCACACAGATCTACAACTCAGAATACACATTATGAGGATAGCATAGAGAGGGGTTTATGGAGGAGAGGCAGAGTTTACGAGGGGAAAGATCCAGAACACAAGGACACATACATTACAGCACAGATGGGGCAAGTACTATTTAAACTGATGCAGAGTCAGTCTAGTGAGGGATACTTACTGATTAGCTAAAACCAACACATGCAGAGGCACTGAAAGGGGTTTTCCAAGATTTTGATACTGATGACCTATCCTCATGATAGGTCATCATTATCTGTTCACTGTGGGTCCGACACCCAGGACCTGCACCGATCAGCTATTTGAGAAGGCAACGGTGCTCAAAGTATCCTTTTCTGGGCCATGTTCATGAATCACGTAGCCTAGCCCCAGCTTAGTCCCGTATAGAAGTGAAAGCGCTCAAATTTTCCTCGGCCTTCAGTAATATTTACAACTGTCTGAGAAAAATTAACCAAAATGCAACAATGTTTCAGAGGGGAAAAAAATATTCATATTTTGAAGAATCTCTACTCGCTCTACTCTGAGAAAATCTGAGAAAAATATTTATTGCTTATGGTCACCTTCATAAACTTCTAAAGAGATAGGATAACAAAATGCCTTACACTTATCTATATTAACTATACATTTACAGAGATCCTTAAAGGGGTTCTCCAGGAATTAAGAAAATTAAAATACTTAAATATTACTTTATTATAAATATATTCCCATATACCTTTCATTAGTTATAATGGCTTGTTTTGTCTAGGGAGCAATCATCAAACCTGTCCTAATCACACAGCAGGACAAGTTACTCCACAACACTGAGCTATAGAGCTGCCTCATCCTCCTCTCTGCTCTACTCGTCAGAGATTATGATCCTGAATACAGTTGACACTCTGGGGAATGGAGAAGATGAAGGAGACATGAGAGGAGGGTGGAGATGTGGCTAATGAGCAGCACTCTTGTATGCAGTCTCCATTACCACAGTCTGTCCTGTCTGTCCTCTCTGTACTTCATGTCTCCTCATGAACTCCTTTCCTTCAGAGATTCAACTGAAGATTTTATCAGCTATATTCAGGATCATAATTCCTGACAAGCAGAGCAGAGAGGACGATGAGGCAGCTGTTTAGTTTAGTGTTGTGAAGTAACTTGTCCTGCTGTGTGATGAGGATAGGTTTTGTGTGTACTAATAGGACAGCAGACATTTTGCTTCCCCTGATGATTGCGCCTTAGACAAAAAGAGCCATCCTTACTAATGCAAGGTATTTGGGAATATATTTATAATAAAGTAATATTTAAGTATTTTCATTTTCTTAATTCCCAAAGAACCCCTTCAACATGTAAAAAATATGGCTAACACAACCCTTCCCCCATAGTTATGAATTATTTAGTGCACTGATCATCCATTGTCAAAAGAAATGGAAAAAACATAAGAACTGCAAAAAAAATCTTATAAACTCAATCCCACAGCTGATGGAAACCACATGTAATTACGGCATGACCTAAGTCGACGGACTGGGCTGGCAGTGAAAAAGTTAAGTCTCTCCTGGGTACATTTTCCTCCTCCTGTGGAAACGTGGAAAAATACCAGTATCCTGCCTGAGGCCTGATATCACATGACAATAAGTGCATGGACAACCTCAGTTCCAGCAACGCAAACCAAAGGCCATTATGTGGTTAAAGCTGAGCGCCTGCTCTTTAAAAGGGCCTCCTAGAATATCTAGAGTTATCATACAGTATGCTAAAGCAACATATGACCTACATGTATAGTACAGACTGATATGTGCACTATGTAAACTCTGGGGAACATGCTAGCTCCACATAATCTAAAATTTTTCTGGCAGATTTATCTGCATCGTAAAATTACGCCATATGTGACTCCACTCTAAAACCAATGACAGGTAACAGTTATGGAACATGTCAATATGCGGGCTACATAAGGCAGAAGTGGCCAGTTCTTGAAGCTGATGTGTTAGAAGAAGAAAAAACTGCTTCAAGTTTGACAAGTTGTGATGGCTGGACAACTCAGTGAGAGCATCTCTAAAGGTCTTGTGAGATGTTCCAGATATACAGTGGTTAGTACCTACCAAAAGTCGTTCAAGGAAAAATAACCAGCGAACCAGGAACAGGATTGTGTGTGCCCAAGGCTGTGATCCATGTAGACCCTACCTTGCACATGGTACCTTCATGGGTCTTGTGGAGTCCATGCCTGGATGGTTCAGGACAGTTTTGGCTGTGGTTAAGTAGATGGTTTTAATGTTGTTGTAGTCTTTTATATTCTTCGTATTGATATCTTATATTCTATCCAGAGCAGTGTCAGTTTGAATTACTTGGGGCCCACCTGAGGAAATAATTCCAGGGGCCCATCCTCTGTGTACAGGACATATGCATGTTCCCCAGGTGTACAGATAGCCTTTCTGCTGCCTGAGGCAAAAACTGCAAGGGCGCTCCAACCCCCCATTGCCAGTTTCTTAAACTAACCCCTTCCCTCCAGCCCTACTGTTTGAGACCTACTTTGAAAACATTAAATACAGAGCTACAAAACATATAGGGTAATACAGCACCACATACTGTACCCACTGTGCAGAAACAGATAATCCACCTTCTGTTGCCCTCCTCTTGCCCCTACCTGGTGCTGCCTGAGGCAATCCCCTCACCTCGCCTCATTGGTGGTGCACCTCTGATGTAATTTTTGTTTTCTCTGCACATTCAAGAGGTATCACCAGTAAGGTTTAGTAGGATATCTGGTGGTTATTGGTTCATAGGTCAGCTCCAAATTATCTTCTGTTAGACCTGAAGCCTATATTAGATTATGCGAATTACGTACCAAATGTAGTTAATGTCGAGCCTCGTAAGATGTAAGAAGTATATGCGATTAAATGATGAGTGAGAAATCACCAATTGTGGTCTTTCATCCTGCTAAAAAATTATTGTTCCTCAGTCACAGATCCATTCATATAATATGGAGTTCAGGGGCGGACACAGACATCAGAGGGCCCTTATGCCCTAGGGTCCCTAGTAGATTACCTTATAGTGCTCCTTACCCCCAACCCCCCCCCCCGCCACTTCTCCATAGTGCCCCCCATAATGTGTGCAAGTATATGGGGCCCCCAGTAGATGCCCCCATAGTGTTCCTTTCCTCCCACTTATCCATAGTGTCCCCCATAATGTGTGCCAGTTTATAATGCCCCCAGTAGAAGCCCCCATAGTGCCCCTCATCCCTTCCCCATACTATACTGAAAATAATGAAAAAAATAAACACTAATACTTACCTCCATGCCGCTTTCAGCGATGCGATGCAGAGCTCTTCCTTCCTGTGTCCCACGCTAACCGGCTCAGGCAGCATGATGACGTCATTGCTATGCCTGCACCGCCCTTTGACTACAGGCACTAACAGTGTCGGACTGGGCCCACCAGTAAAATTTATTTTGGGGGCCCACCGTATGGATACATTCAAATATAATACATACCCTAACAAGTTTTTCATATGAACATAGGCTGGTTGAGGTGCTGTACATTGTATATATGTATGTAGTACAGTAACTGTACTATGTTATGTGCCACTTGTGCAGGGGGTGGGGGACTAGGGGCCCAACAGGGAATTCCCCTGTACCCCCTGTGGGCCAGTCCGAGCCTGGGCACTAGGAACAGAGAAGGGAGACACCTGTCCTCTGCCCCGCCGCCACAATCGTCCGTATGGCTGTCCTGAGGATGGCGATACAGATGAATATAGAGATGAGCGCATCCACACTGGAAGCGCTCATCTTTCACTGCCCTGCCGTCAAACTTCCTAATGGGGCCCCCTACCACACTGGGACCTTGACAGCTGAACCGGCTGCACAGGCGGTATGTCCGCCTCTGATGGAGTCATCTACTCGCTTACAGATCACATAGAGGCGTGATATTTTGTAGCAAATGATTAACAAGCAAAGGTACGAACAAACATCGCTCTATGTAATCAGCACATTTTTGGTCGCTAACGAGTCGCAAAATCTTTGATCTATAACCATTATCTGCAAGACATCTGCTGGTCTAATACAAGCCTTAGGATCCCTGTTTTATATGGAGCCCATTATTGTGTCAGGGCTTTTGGCCCACCGGAGGATCCTAGGGTACTCTGGTGGGACAGTCTAAACTTGTATCCTATAGATATGCCATCAAACTCTGAGATGACCAACCCATTTTCGCCAGAAAAGCCATCTAGGCTAGCTTTGAGCTGTCATAGATTTCTGCTATAATTTACACCAGTAAATTGTAGCACGTGCTGGGTCCCACATGCATCTCTCAAAAGTGGCGAGAGTTCTGTAAAATTGTAACACATATTTGCACAAAACCACAAAAGCATGACTTTGCAAGTCTTCTGTTCTTAATCATAATTATTACTCTCCTGATCAGATGTAGGTAGAAATTGAACAGTAAAATGAAGACCTTTCTTTGGTTCCACTGCTGGCTGTGTGTGGGCAGTCACTGATGTCATATGGATATTCATTCTTATTGTTTTATAGTATTTAAAGGGGTTCTCCGAGGATATAGAAAATGAAAATGCTTAAATATTACTTTATAATAAATTTATTCCCAAATATCTTACATTAGTTATAATGGCTCATTTTGTCTGGGGAGCAATCATCAGGGGAAACAAAATGGCCACTGACCCATTAGTTCACACAAAACCTGTCCTAATCACACAGCAGGATAAGTTACTTCACAACACCGAGGTAAAGAGCTGCCTCATCCTCCTCTCTACTCTGCTTGTCAGAGATTATGATCCTGAATACAGATGATATCTTCAGCTGAATCTTTGGGGAATTTAGTTTATGAAGAGACATGAAGTACAGAGAGGATGGACAGGACAAACTGTGGTAATTTGGGGCTGTGGTAATGGAGTCTGCATACAAGTGCTGCTGCTCATTAGCCACACCTCACCCTTCTCTCATGTCTCCTCATCTTCTCCATTCCCACAGAGCAGAGCAGAGAGGAGGATGGGAGGCAGCTCTATAGCGCAGTGTTGTGAAGTAACTTATTCTGCTGTGTGATTAGGACAGGTTTTGTGTGTACTAATAGGACGGCGGCCATTTTGTTTCTCCTAATGATTGCTCCCCAGACAAAACAACCCATTATAGGTAGTGAAAAGTATTTGTAAATATATTTATTCTAAAATAATATTTAAGTATTTTTATTTTTTTAATTCCTGGAGAACCCCTTTAAGAGGTTGTCAAAGGTACCTAAAAAGGCCCACATGCCGATTCTGTTGTCTGCATTAGAGCCACAGTCCTCCTCCTTTGTACAGTATATTAGGCTGTAGTAGTGGCATGCAGGTATATGGCATCTGACCACTGCAGCTAATCAATATGGCGCAATACAGCTGAAGGCAGTGATTGCCTGTAACGGTCACATACTGTATACCTGCACTTCACTCCTGTAGCCCTATACACAAAAAGCAGGAGGAGGACTGGGGCTGTAAGTGCCTTTTTAGGTAAGTCTGGCAACCCATTTAATAATACCATGTTTCAGGACTGATCGTCCCTTCCTATGCACATACAGAATATTTCAAACTACCTCATTCTAAGGGCAGAGTTAAAGGGGTTCTCCAAGTTAAATTTATTGATGACCTATCCTCAGTATAGGTCATCAATATCAGATTGGCAGGGATCCGACACCTGGCACCCCCGCCCATCAGCTGTTTGAAGAGGAGGTGCGCTCTTCACTGTTTACATGCTGGCCGTAGCATGGGTAGCGGTGAGCAGGTGTAATTACACCTAACCGCCCCATTCATTTCAATGGGAAGGATCGTTCCCATACAAGTCTATAAGTCCAGCATGTAAACAGTGAAGAGGAGGCAGCGCTGATACGGCACGCGCCTCCTCTTCAAACAGATGATCGGCGAGGGTGCCGGGTGTCGCACCCCCACCAATCTGATATTGATGACCTATCCTGGATAGGTCATCAATAAGTTTAACTTGGAGAACCCCGTTAACACTGGAGAAAGGTAACAGATGTCACCACATGAAAATGATCATTGGAATATCGCTTAGTCAATGTTTAGGATGAGCACACCCTTTATCTGGTTATGTAGTTGTACTGAGTAGAGTGAATAGGTAATAGCGGATGAATGGATAGTACAGTGTATGTAGATGAATGGTGCAATAGATATACAATCCTAAGCAAGTAAGAATAAAACAGTTCTATTTATTTAGGCAAAAAAAAAGGGAATAAAATACAAGTTTAAAAAGGTAAATTCAAATATAGATAGAAAAACACTGGTCATATAGTAGGGAAAGCGCAGAGAATTGCTACAAAGTCTGTATGCTACTTAATGTCTCTTATGTTTGTTATCTGGATGAGGATTAATAGTAGCAAAATGTAGCTCTCTTTACAGAGAGATGGTACATTACCCCCTTCTTTGATGTTGGTGGTACCAGTGGTGTCTCTGTATTGGGCTTCAGTCCCGTTGTTTCTGCTGTCCGTACGGGGGGCTGGAATGTTGCGTGCGGCTGTCAGACCGAGAGAGCCGGAGCAGTTGTCAGCACGCGGGAGTCAGAGCGTTGCGCGCGTTTTGTCTTTTGTTTTCCGGTGCTGTCTGTACTCCGGAACTAGCCGTGGCGTCCCACGTGTTAGTTTTGCTTGTTTGGAGGTTCGTTGAATCCTCGTACCCTTTTCGGTATAGATTAGGTTGGGTATGGTGTAGTGTTCCCCACAATGAAATCTTAGACAGTCTTGATTTCAATGAATAAATTCAGTGTCCATCGACTCAATGTAGCAGTAAATAATTCTTGTAAGCGCCAGTATCCAAATGTCTCAGTGATAACGCCAGACGCGTTTCGGGGCTTTTTATTCTGCCCCTTCCTCAGTGGCAAAATCTAACGGACTCTGGATCTGGCTGGCTTTTATGTCCACATTTCAATTGTTAATTGGGTAATCTTAAAAACATGGGGTGGATCGTGGATTTATAATAAGATATGTTACATTCATTATTTACTTTTATAAGGTCTGAAAGCAGATAGAACTTTTCTATAGTGTTACTTACTAGTAGTTTCTAAATCTTTAGTTTTTACAGAGTAAATGAGAGAAATGTAAATAGATTGTCAAAAAGATAGATTATCAAAAAAAATATGTAGTTATTTGTGCAGAGCTGACTTTTTGTTACTTAGTGTCAGTGAAGACCTTTTTTTTATTTTTTTAGTTGTTTGTGTTGTTGAGAGGAGAAGGTGTTGTAGGGTGTTAGTTAGTGTTGAATAATTTATAGTTGATGTCTAAAGTAGTTCTGGGTGCTCAGTGTCTGTTGAAAATTAATATATTAATTAGCCCTGATTGATAGTGATGGGGAGAGGAATCCTTTTTAATTTGGATTGTGTTTTTAATTATGATTGTGTTTTTAGTTAGGGGTGTTGGGGTTGATAGGGTGTGGTATTGGGTGTAAATAAGTGAAAAATAAATTGATTCTATTTATTTTTATGTGGTACTAAATGATCTTTCTATTCCTTTGTGTTTGTGAGGAATTAGTTTCTATACTTTATTGGTTCTAATTTAATTATTATTTATAGTTTTATTTCATTTTATTTCATTTATGTCCTATACAGAGATCTTCTTGTTCTTGTGGATTCTTCCAGGTAAGTGTCTGTTATTATTAATTTATATTATTAATATTATTAATATCATTTTGAGATTTGTCTTGATTACTTTCCAATGTTCTTTGTTTTTAGTTGAATTTGATGGGGAGTAGGGCTGGGGGCCTCCCGGGGAGGGGGGTCAGGGTGCTGGTAATTGACAGCCGGACTCCGACCACTCATCCCCGAAGGGCACCCAGCCAGTGACATCTTTATTTATAAAAAACCGAAGATCTCCATCTCCGCGTTTAGGCCGTTTGGTATCATCGTCCCGAATTCAAAGATCCTTCTGGATTCTATCTTGGACATATTGTGTATATGATTGCCTCCTCTCCATGGCCTTGGAATTTTTTCTAATGCTGTAAATTGTAGTAAATTTGGATTTTTATCATGTACCTCTTTGAAATGTTTGGATAGGTAGTGTAGTTCATAACCTTTTTTGATGTTTGTGATGTGTTCCGATATACGTTTTTTAAGTGATCTTTTTGTTCGGCCTATGTACTGTTTTTTACATGGACATTGGATTAAGTAGATAACGTCAGTTGAATTGCATGATAGATGTTCCTTAATTGTATGTGAATGTTGATTGCTTGTGGATTTTATTTCAGTTGTTTTACGGGGAAAGTTTGTAATTTTGCAATTACTGCAACTTCCGCATCGGTAAAAGCCCTTGAAGGTTAACCAGTTTATGTTTGTTGGTTTTTTTGTGTTTTTAACAGTAGGAGCAATTTTTATTCCTAAATTTGGTGCCTTTGTATAGACTATTTTGGGTATTGTAGATAGTTTTGGTCCTATAATTTTATCACTTTGTAGTAAGTGCCAGTGTTGCTTTAGTATTTGTTCTACTTTTTTGTGTTTGCAGTTGAAGGGTAAGATGATTCTGATGGTTTCATCATTATCTGTCTTTTGGGTGTCTGTATTAAAGAACATTTCCCTATTCATTGTTCTTACTTTCTCCAGTGAAGATTCTATTGTTTTTACAGGATATTTTTTATTAATGAATTGTGATTTTAGGGATTGTGCCTCTTCTTCAAATGTATCTGTGTTTGAACAATTTCTTCTGATCCTTCTGAATTGGCTAGTAGGGATATTGCTGAGCCATCTTGGTAAATGGCAACTGTCAAATAAGATATAACTATTTCGCATGACCGGTTTTTGGTAAGTGCTACATATCAGTTTATTATTGTGTGTTTTGATTTTCAAATCTAAAAATTCTATTTCCTTATTGCTGATTGTTGATGTAAATGTTAAATTGTAATTATTTGAATCAAGATTGTTAATGAATTGGTTCAGGTTATCTTGTGTGCCTTGCCAGATGAAAATAATGTCGTCGATATATCTCCGCCATAGTACCAGACTCTCCCAAAGATGTGGTTGAATATACTCTAGCTCCCACTGTGCCATGAAAAGGTTGGCATAGCTGGGGGCGAATCTGGTACCCATGGCGGTTCCGCATTGTTGTATGTAGTATTGGGAGTTATACCAAAAATAGTTATGGGTGAGTATGTGATGAATGCTGTTGGTGATGAAATCTATTTGATTTAAACCTAAGTTACTGTTATTGGTTAATTGTTTTTTAACTGCTTGAATTCCAAGATCATGGTTGATTGTTGTATATAATGAATTAACATCTATTGTTCCTAAGTGCCAGTGTGATTCGAAATTTTGTTGTTCCAATGTGTATATGATCTCTGTAGTGTCTTTGATGTATGATGGGATTTTCTTAACTGTAGGTTGGAGTAGTTTGTCGATATATTTGGATAAGTTGGATGTGATAGAGCCGATTCCAGAGATAATTGGTCTGCCAGGTGGATGGGTAATGTTTTTGTGTATTTTAGGCAAACAATAGAATACAGGGAGTCTTTTTTCTGTTAGAGTAATAAATTTGAATTCTCTTTCTAATAAAATTTTGTCATTCTGTCCTTTCTGGCACAGTTCTACTAGATTTTTGTAAAATTTATTTGTGGGATCGAACTGTATTTTTTTATATGTGGTGGCATCTGCTAGCTGTTTTTCACATTCATTATTGTAATCCTCTATATTTTGGATTACTATAGCTCCTCCCTTATCCGCTGGGCGTATTATAATGTTGTTATTCGACTGTAGTTCTTTTATAGCTGTTATTTCTTTTTTGTTTAGATTATTTCTGGTATATTTATTGTGTATTTTTCTAATATCGATCTCCACGTTTTTTCTGAATGTTGCCATTTCTTCACTAATCTCCTGACGGGGATACTTTCTCGATTTGGGTTTTAGGTCAGTATGAATGAATGATGATTGTTCCTCTGATGTATTGGAAATGGGATTTTTTATGAAATATTTTTTCAGGCAAAGCTTTCTAATGAATTTTTCAATTCCTATATATGTATCAAATTTATTCAACTGTTTAGTCGGTGCAAACTTTAAACCTTTATTTAGGAGATTTGTTTGTGTTTCAGTGAGTATGGTATTGCTCAAATTGATTATTATATTATCTAACTTTGTATTCAATAACGATTGTGTCTTCCTGTTTTTACGTAGACCTCTTCTTGTTCTCTTTCGTATTCCTGTGGGTGTGGTCCTCTCTGTCTCGGGTGGTTGTTGTAATGGTTTAGTCTTTGATGATGTGTTTGTTCTTGGTTTGGTTGGTAATTTCGTGGTGGAGTTCTTTTTGTGTACTGTTGATTCTGACGATGTCGTAAGTTGTATTGGTGAATTGGAGATGGTGTTTGTCTCTGAGTGTTTCTCTGTGTTTGTGGTGATCTTTGTCTCGTTCTTGTTTTGTGGTGTGGGGGGGTCTGATCTAAAAAACGGGGTTGTTTAAAGGTTCGTATCTGTTTGTGGTTGGGATGGAATATGAAGGTAATAGATGTCTTATTTCTTTTGTTCTAGAGTTGTCTTCTTGTGGTCTTCTTGTTCTACTATCAATAGTTATATTTCCTGTAGTAGTTTGTTGTGTGTTGGTATACTTTTGTGTATTCCATTTTATTTTTTATTATTTTTATTATTTATTATTTTTCTTTTTTTTTTATTGATTATTTCTTTTTCTAAAGTATCTAAACTTTTACATATCCTTTCCTGCCATTTATTGTAATCATCATTCTTGGGAAGGTCATCTGTAATTTTCTTAAGGTTGTTTATTTTATCTGTGATTTCTAGTGATAATTGTGTACGTCTCTTTATAATCATTTTTACTAGTATAATGGACTGTGTTTTCAAAAAAGTGCTCCATTCTTGTTGGAATTCTTCGCTGTATAAGTCTTGTGCTGGGTCTTTATTGAGAGTAAGACCCTTTGGTATGTTGCCACTTTCAAGGTACTGGTTTAACGTTTTTATTTCCCACTTATGTTTAAGTTGTTTCGATAATAGTTTTTCCAGTTCCTTGAAGATGTCATCATGTGATTTACTTGTTGTTTGTGTTGAGTTATCTGCATCAAATGTATAGTTATCCGCATTTTTGCATTTTTTATCAATGCAATCCCAGATATCCATGGTTTTCTTGGGCGGGAGCTCTACTCCGGGTATTTAGACAATTAAGAAATAGTATATAGAAAAAATGAGTGGCTCACCACCCAGTAGCCTATGGATTCAGAGGTGCTTCAATCCAGGCTTACCCACAGCCTAAAAGATAAATGGAATATCGCTTAGTCAATGTTTAGGATGAGCACACCCTTTATCTGGTTATGTAGTTGTACTGAGTAGAGTGAATAGGTAATAGCGGATGAATGGATAGTACAGTGTATGTAGATGAATGGTGCAATAGATATACAATCCTAAGCAAGTAAGAATAAAACAGTACTATTTATTTAGGCAAATTTACTAGTATTATAAAGTATTATAAACATATAATAAAGTCCCCCATATGATCAATTGTAGTGGAATGGAGGAAATATAAAAACCTCAATAATGGATGAAAAATGAAGAAGATATATGCATATATCAGGACATCGATGGTAGACACAATGAATGAAAAAATAATAAATGAAAAGAAAAATAGATGAAAAATATAAAAATGTAAAAATATAAAAATGTGTAAGTAAAAAATGGGTTGAAAAAAAGGGTTGAAAAAAAAAAAAAAAAGGGAATAAAATACAAGTTTAAAAAGGTAAATTCAAATATAGATAGAAAAGCACTGGTCATATAGTAGGGAAAGCGCAGAGAATTGCTACAAAGTCTGTATGCTACTTAATGTCTCTTATGTTTGTTATCTGGATGAGGATTAATAGTAGCAAAATGTAGCTCTCTTTACAGAGAGATGGTACATTACCCCCTTCTTTGATGTTGGTGGTACCAGTGGTGTCTCTGTATTGGGCTTCAGTCCCGTTGTTTCTGCTGTCCGTACGGGGGGCTGGAATGTTGCGTGCGGCTGTCAGACCGAGAGAGCCGGAGCAAAAAAAAGCCAGCCAGATCCAGAGTCCGTTAGATTTTGCCACTGAGGAAGGGGCCGAATAAAAAGCCCCGAAACGCGTCTGGCGTTATCACTGAGACATTTGGATACTGGCGCTTACAAGAATTATTTACTGCTACATTGAGTCGATGGACACTGAATTTATTCATTGAAATCAAGACTGTCTAAGATTTCATTGTGGGGAACACTACACCATACCCAACCTAATCTATACCGAAAAGGGTACGAGGATTCAACGAACCTCCAAACAAGCAAAACTAACACGTGGGACGCCACGGCTAGTTCCGGAGTACAGACAGCACCGGAAAACAAAAGACAAAACGCGCGCAACGCTCTGACTCCCGCGTGCTGACAACTGCTCCGGCTCTCTCGGTCTGACAGCCGCATGCAACATTCCAGCCCCCCGTACGGACAGCAGAAACAACGGGACTGAAGCCCAATACAGAGACACCACTGGTACCACCAACATCAAAGAAGGGGGTAATGTACCATCTCTCTGTAAAGAGAGCTACATTTTGCTACTATTAATCCTCATCCAGATAACAAACATAAGAGACATTAAGTAGCATACAGACTTTGTAGCAATTCTCTGCGCTTTCCCTACTATATGACCAGTGCTTTTCTATCTATATTTGAATTTACCTTTTTAAACTTGTATTTTATTCCCTTTTTTTTTTTTTTTCAACCCTTTTTTTCAACCCATTTTTTACTTACACATTTTTATATTTTTTACATTTTTATATTTTTCATCTATTTTTCTTTTCATTTATTATTTTTTTATTTTTTCATTCATTGTGTCTACCATCGATGTCCTGATATATGCATATATCTTCTTCATTTTTCATCCATTATTGAGGTTTTTATATTTCCTCCATTCCACTACAATTGATCATATGGGGGACTTTATTATATGTTTATAATACTTTATAATACTAGTAAATTTGCCTAAATAAATAGAACTGTTTTATTCTTACTTGCTTAGGATTGTATATCTATTGCACCATTCATCTACATACACTGTACTATCCATTCATCCGCTATTACCTATTCACTCTACTCAGTACAACTACATAACCAGATAAAGGGTGTGCTCATCCTAAACATTGACTAAGCGATATTCCATTTATCTTTTAGGCTGTGGGTAAGCCTGGATTGAAGCACCTCTGAATCCATAGGCTACTGGGTGGTGAGCCACTCATTTTTTCTATATATCATTTTTTCTATATACTATGAAAATGATCATAGTAAAAAGTTGTAAAACATATTTGGAATATAACAAAGTACCATACATCATGACGCATTCCTAAGTCATATATAACGTGTCCCTCATTTGGAGGGACAGTCCCTCTTTTTGACCCAAGTCCCTCTGTCCCTCTTTTATCCTTAAATGTCCCTCTTTTTGACCTGGAGGATTAATGCATAAATGTGCATTAATAAATTTACTAAATTGCTCCTTACTAAAGTGTCTGTATGGTTTCTACCTATAAATTAGACCAGAACTTCATGATTTGGTGCAATCTGGACCTTAAAATATCTATAATCTGATGATTTATGTGCTAATATTTATATGGACAATGAAGCGCAAGAAGAAAATTGCCGCAGGGGCTCTAGTAATTATGCTTTGGACGGAGTTAGAGGTGTGGCCTAGTATGAAAAAAACTAGCGTGATGTGTGCCACACACATTGTCCCTCTTTGCAATTTTCAAAAGTTGGGAGGTATGTATAAATGATGCACTAGTGTCAGTGGATAAATATAACTTGATATAGAGATCTGAGCTAGTTTATATCATCTGCTCTCTATAGTAAGTCATTCATTCTGGACATACATATAAGATGCATGTTCTCTTTGGGATGAAGGAGTAAAGTCATTGTTAAAGGAGCTATTAATTAGTAATATTTTGTGGAATATTATTAATTAATATTCATAAATAGGCGTAACCGGCTCTCGCTAGCTCCGCCTATTTATTTCCTTTATTCAATCCGTTCCCTGCACTATGTGTACTGAACTGTACTATGGCGGCTACACAAAAGACAATGTATACAGTATTTTGAATAATAAAAAGATTTATTACAGAATACTAAAAGTCTACAGTCTAATTATTTAGACTATATCTATATATATTTATATTGGATCATATAAATATATATACATATAGCCGCACAACAATACAATAACACAACCTCAGTATAAAAACTCAACTACACTGCACAATCCCACATAATTCCACCCACAATACTAACTAAACATACATACACACACTCACAGAATTACAGCAATTACAGCAGTACCCTCCCAAGCCTACTACTAGCTGTCCCTAAAAGTGGTTAATACAGGGGTTATAGGGGAATGCAAGGGGTTATCTGCAGTACTAAGGCACTGCAGGGGTCAGGAGTTTGGGGATAATTAGGGGTAACAGGGAGTTCCAGGGGTACTTAGCCAGTCTCTGTTTCTGGAGGGGCTGTTTGG
Source organism: Rhinella marina (assembly GCA_900303285.1). Lineage (NCBI taxonomy): Eukaryota > Metazoa > Chordata > Amphibia > Anura > Bufonidae > Rhinella > Rhinella marina. The sequence goes on along the minus strand of ONZH01005078.1, from coordinate 62,219 downwards.
CTTCCTTCCTCTGTGGTGATGAGTCCCCTCTCCTTGTGGTGGTCAAAAGCTCCTCTGCTTGTGGTGGTCAAAGCTCTTCTTCCTTAGTCCCTAAAATGCTGGACTTTTTATCCCTCATGAGTAGTGGGGGGAAGGTGGCTTTCCATATGGCAGAGGTGTGGATGGCCCATGCTATAAAAACAGGTTTAGCAAGTCACCAACTGCTTGATTTGGGTCTCCACACAAAGGGTCTAGATACCGATCAGGTGTGATGAACCTTCACAATGCAAGCAATGGAGGCCAACACCCCTGTTCATAGCAAGCCTTGCTGTGAACAGCTGATACCACAGGTCTGTGACAAAGGGTAGATGATCTTATCAATCCTCTGTCCTTTGATGTGCCCGAGACTGTCATCAGGGTGGCGTCTCCCTCCTGCAAGTGCGCTGGTATGCGCCTCCAGGGGGATTCAGGGTGGAGGGTCAGTTTATATGTATATAGATAAATGCATATAAAACTGGGGCATATATACATGTATCTATATACATTAGGAGCAACTGGGGGCACAATATAATATATATAGGGGGCATCATATGCATCAGAGGGCACCACATATTGGGTCATATCTGGAGACCCACAGATACATATATAGAAGGCCCATATATAGATATACATGTATCTGCATGCCTCATAAAGGGGGCATGCATGCATATACATATACACACATACATACCAGCACTTCCTTCTACAATCCCCCTGTTGTCGGGAAACACGACAATTTTCTGGAGGGAAGTGTTGGGCTGTATTTGCCTCCTTAACCTCACTCATAACGGATAACAGTTCAGGATGGACTGAAGAATTATCCCGTCCTTAGGTACTTAGACATTTCCCTCGTGGGTTGGACCTCTTCCCTGCCCTTCACCGTAACCCAACATCTCCGTCCACAGGATAAACCGTCCTCGCCTTTATCCTTAGCTTCTCCCACCGTCATCATCTCAGACTTCTGGGATGGCTTCACTAGTGCCTGTTTTCAAGTATTCAGCTCCTCCCACTGTCATCTTTCATCGGTCAGACTCTGGGATGGCTTCACTCTCATGTAGTGTCGGTCTTCAAGTATCCAGCTGCTCCCACTGTCGTCTTTAGACTCTGGGACGGCTTCACTCTCGATCTTCTAGGTCGAACCACGTCGCACCTCCTTCTTTGTGGGGTGCGGTCACTTGTGGAATGGCCTTCTTTCAGACTTTCTCCCGACATTTCTTTCATCTTGATTGCAGACTCTGTCTTTGAGGAAGTTCTCCCATGGACAGATACGTAGGTCTTTACAAGGCAGGTCAGAATTTCTGGAGTGTGAGGTGATGTCAGAGTACCTAAATTCTACCTGCGGGAAAAGCACCGCACCAACTATCACTCAGTCCATCCCTTACGAACTGCACCGTTCTAAGGTTTGTAGTGACAAATACCGTGTTCCTGACCCTAACGTGCCCTACTCTTGTCCCCATTCACTCATGCACACTGTTCCACCCCCACCCAACAATAGAAAACAACAATATGTATGAAATGCATATTCTGCAACAAGTATACAATACTATGGGGTTTCAGGATGGCGTTGGTACTACATCCTGAACCCTCATAGGATCAAATGCAGTCCCTGGCTTCAGGATGTTACTGGAGTCACGTCCTGAGCCATCTTCTCCGGTCATATTCGCGATGTTCTATCTGGTTCTGGGGGAGTGTCCACAAGTCTCTTGAGAACCAGAACCAGAAGAACCATCACCGGGCGAATCAACAAAGATTTTGGAATAAATGATATGACCTTTAGACTTTTAGCCAAACAGTCTCTCCCCTCAGGACACATACGAATCTCTCTCCAAAGCGTGGGAGATCTCCGTCATCTTGATCCAGTAATGCTCCAGCAGGATCGTGGGTTGGTTCTCCACCTCTTGTCTTGAGCTGACGGAGTGGGAACCTCTGAAGTCACACGAGATTGTCCAGGCAAATAACCAGTCTCTTCTAGGTTGTCATCTGGGTTCTTCCCTTTCTATGGTATTCTTCCTAGGATAAAAGAAAATACCCAGCGCTCCTGAGGGATTTCTCCCCTCATGGTGCAGTTAGTTGCATCATTTCCAGCACCAATACCCTTGACCCAAGTGTGGAGAAAGGTATTGGGCTGACCTTCATCCAACAGGACCCCTCATTATCCTAACCCAACCTTCAGAGGATCCCATCCTCTGCCGCACATCCCTCTGAACCAACAGATAAGGATGGCCACCCTAATAGGTTAGGATATCCGAGGGGAGCTCTGGACGAAGCATCTTTTCCATGATGGCACGGCATCCCTATCTTACTCATGTGTTTCCAGTCCGACTTCCCCCTGTTAACCTGTGTTGTAGAGGTCAACAGAATCCATGGCGAAAACCTTGCCTTGGCTCTACAGGACTCCACAACACAAAACCACAGGCCGCATCCTGCTGTCAACCACTCCGTGTCCAACCTCAGTCAGAGCTGCGCTACCTGTCCGGACCAGCAAGTGAGTGCACAGTATAACCTCAATGTTGCCTGTCCGCAACCCACTTTCTGTCCTGGTCCACAGTATAACACAGCCCCACCGAAAACCCTGAACAGAACAGTGCTACCTGTCTCGATCTGAGGCCTTGGCTGCCCAGAGTAATCATCACACTGCACCGTGTACCGATGTTACCTGCTCGCAAACCAACCCCTTCCTCAGTCCACAGTGTAGCACTGCTCTACCCACAGTAGACACCAGAATAAACCAAAAACAGCCACGCCTGACAACCGCGACTCACAGCGGGGAATGAAAACTACAACAATCAGCAAAGCGAAACACACTCGTAAACAAGAACTGCCTCCATCAACATAAAAACATACAAACAGGTAACACAAACACAGGACACAGACATACACAGGGGACCAACGGGGTAACAAATGGCACAGGGGTGTCAAACATTCTCTAGCCTAGATTGGCCAATTTGACCCCTCAGCACCTGATGAGGCGTATACCGCTGAGTGGTGACTTTATGGCCAATCTGGCTAGACCCCACTGTACAATTTGTTACCGGGATTTTCCTACTGGACACATTGCAGTTACTTGCGCAAGGGCAATTCCTTGCAATGTGTCCTTCGTTCCCACACCTAAAACACCTAATTTGGCTTCTTGTCCTTTGTGTCCTATCCTTACCTGTCCTGCAGTGTTTCGCTATATGACCTAAGCCAGCACATGCAAAACAAACTGATGTTTGCCCTGCGTGGCTTAGGTCCGTCCACACTGCAGTTGTGCTCCCTTTTCCTGAACTGTTCCATTCTCAGGGACGCACTCTTTACAATATTTCTTTTACAAGAAATCATTGTATTCTTTTTTATCATCTGGACAGGTTCAAATTTTTGGAGATTTGGCTTGTCACAGATATCTCTCCCCCCTTTTTGCCCTGGACAGGGCAAAATTGTTGGAGATTCTGGCCCTGACTTTATAGAAAAAGAAAGGGCCGGTACCCACTTAGCAAAATTACTGATGACTTGTTGCAAGCCGGTCATCAAACGAGACCTGGCAGCAACCTCATCATTCAGTTTGGCTAGAGTCGCATCAGTAGAGGCAGCCCGTTCCTTGAAGGCCTTGATCTCAGCATATGACTGAGTCAACTGAGCCTCAAGTTCCTCCTTTTGTCTCTGCAACTCTACCAACTATGACTCTATTTTAGCCACCTGAGTATCTCAGTCAGCAGAAGACTACACATTTACTGCCAGCTGTGCCCACAATGCCAAAACCTGCTGCAAATTACTGGCACAGCACTGGCAATGAATGGTCGGAGGAAATGTCTCAGTTGACCGAGAAACCCGCGCAACATGCTCTGGCTTCCAAATGCTATCCTCAAATGTATGTACAAGTTTGGCTAACATCTGAAGCCGTCTTGTTGCCTTGTTCAATATCGTCTGAAGTTTGTCGTAACTACATGCTTGTGTTAACAAATCAGACCACAACATTTCTGTGGAGGTGTACGAGGTGGGGAGGATGGGATTGAAGGTGCTATGTTTAGCTAGGTGTAGTAGTGTTGCAAAGGTCATACTCACTTTTTCGGTGGCCATCTTGGAGTTGTCTGTTCCTGCGTCCAACGCCCTTTCCCGACCAGCCAGGCTCCTTCAAATGTCTGCGCTGCTTGGAAAAAGGTCCTCTTCTCCGGAACACCTTTTTCCCGACCAGCCGGACCCCTTCGAATCTGCGCTGCTTGGAAGAAGCTTCTCTGGAACGCCTTTTTCACATCTCCTTGGATCCACCCAAACTTGAGATGACGCTCACCGATTAACCGTGCAAGGGAATCACAAAAACGTTACACATCAAAAAGATCCGGTTTGCTGTTTGTGGATGAATTCTGCGCAAACTTCCACCCACACTTGTGTTATCCGTCCAACTTCAAGGTCGAGGAGCACAATATAGCATGACACTGCACTGTGTCCCTCCGTTATTTGTCCGCTCCCTATCCGCCTGTCTTAGTTGACGTGATAACACAACCGGGGATAGAATGCGCAAAAAAATTATCCACAAACAGTTTGGACGAGCCCCCAATGTTAAAGGAGCTATTAATTAGTAATATTTTGTGGATTATTATTAATTAATATTCATAAATAGGCGTAACCGGCTCTCGCTAGCTCCGCCTATTTATTTCCTTTATTCAATCCATTCCCTGCACTATGTGTACTGAACTGTACTATGGCGGCTACACAAAAGACAATGTATACAGTATTTTGAATAATAAAAAGATTTATTACAGAATACTAAAAGTCTACAGTCTAATTATTTAGACTATATCTATATATTTATATTGGATCATATAAATATATATACATATAGCCGCACAACAATACAATAATACAACCTCAGTATAAAAACTCAACTACACTGCACAATCCCACATAATTCCACCCACAATACTAACTAAACATACATACACACACTCACAGAATTACAGCAATTACAGCAGTACCCTCCCAAGCCTACTACTAGCTGTCCCTAAAAGTGGTTAATACAGGGGTTATAGGGGAATGCAAGGAGTTATCTGCAGTGATAAAGGCTCTGCAGGGGTCAGGAGTTTGGGGATAATTAGGGGTAACAGGGAGTTCCAGGGGTACTTAGCCAGTCTCTGTTTCTGGAGGGGCTGTTTGGCTTCCTTCCTCTGTGGTGATGAGTCCCCTCTCCTTGTGGTGGTCAAAAGCTCCTCTGCTTGTGGTGGTCAAAGCTCTTCTGCTTGTGGTGGTCAAAGCTCTTCTGCCTTAGTCCCTAAAATGCTGGACTTTTTATCTCTCATGAGTAGTGGGGGGAAGGTGGCTTTCCATATGGCAGAGGTGTGGATGGCCCATGCTATAAAAACAGGTTTAGCAAGTCACCAACTGCTTGATTGGGGTCTCCACACAAAGGGTCTAGATACCGATCAGGTGTGATAAACCTTCACAATGCAAGCAATGGAGGCCAACACCCCTGTTCATAGCAAGCCTTGCTGTGAACAGCTGATACCACAGGTCTGTGACAAAGGGTAGATGATCTTATCAATCCTCTGTCCTTTGATGTGCCCAAGACTGTCATCAGGGTGGCGTCTCCCTCCTGCAAGTGCGCTGGTATGCGCCTCCAGGGGGATTCAGGGTGGAGGGTCAGTTTATATGTATATAGATAAATGCATATAAAACTGGGGCATATATACATGTATCTATATACATTAGGAGCAACTGGGGGCACAATATAATATATATAGGGGGCATCATATGCATCAGAGGGCACCACATATTGGGTCATATCTGGAGACCCACAGATACATATATAGAAGGCCCATATATAGATATACATGTATATGCATGCCTCATAAAGGGGGCATGCATGCATATACATATACACACATACATACCAGCACTTCCTTCTACAGTCATCGTCAGACACCATTTGCAGACCATTTTTCCCAGAGGAACAAAATCCAACATGCTCAATCAGTCTTCTTTAAAATAAAGATCTATGCTGGAAGGGTTGAAGAGAAACACATTTCTTCTTCTTTCTTGCAAGTGCCCTCAGCACAATACAGGCAGCCTGCACCCTGTAAATAGACTACATGCAAGCAGGACCTTCATCAGGACTACAGGAGGTACAACTATCAGGGGTACAGAAAAATAGTGGGTCTGCTCTGCTGCCCACCACCATTTAATTAAAGGGGTTATCCAAGACTAAAAAAAATGCCCCCCTGGGCCCCTCATACTGAATATACGTATCCTTGCTCCCCGCACCGTTCCTGGTGCCCGCAACATGCATGCCAAGTTTAGTACAAGTATAAAGCTGTAGCCTGCTCTCCTTGCATTCATTGGAAGCCGTTTGGCACCAGGAGAGGTATAGAGTGGGCTCGGCATGCATGTTGGTACCTCCATTCCCTGGATTTAATGGATGCCATTATGGCCCAAAAAGTGGTAAAAGGCAGAGTAGACCCAGCATGCATGTGGAACCTGAACTCCCTGTGTTTTATGGCGGCCAGTATGGCACCATAACAGGTAGTGTTTAGTGTTAGGTTCCCATCTTACAGAGAACTCCTTGACGTCGGCAGACAGACCCAAATAATTTTGTACAAAATATATTTGCGAAGAATATTACATTTACAAAATAAGCATAGCACTAGCACCAGATTATGGCATTATTGTACGTAATTTGTGTTTGCAGAGCGCTGTTTCATTGTGTTTTTTTCTTCGTGTTTCTGTCCTTGCTGGATCCGGCAGGTTTCAGCAAAAACGCTTCTAGTCATGGTGCCATGCACCTGCGCATTGGGATGTGCTGACTGACCCCCTTTTTCTTGCAGTTGAGATCTGCAAATGATCATTTCTTTTCTCATTGTTTCCAGCATTGTCAGCAAATGTTTCGCAGGATTTTCAAATATAAACACAAACTAATGGCGTCTGAAGGACCGCTTTGACTTCCAGTTGGGTCTGTCAGGGTTCTGTTGTGGTTTCCATTGTTCTGATGGCAAGACGACTAGCTCTGCATGCTGCTCCGTTCTTTCTGGCAAATATCTGGGCATAAAGAGAGCTTTTGTGTAGTAACAAACCATATTATAAAACATCTCTTACAGAATGGACAGAATATGAACAGGTCGCCTTAAAGTGGAACCTAGAGTACAGCCAAGTACTCTATGTGCTAACGCAGCTCAGATTTGCTTCACAATGCCGGCGCTGAAGGTAGCTGAGCTCACAGCGCGACCAGGGATATAACGTCTGCATCTCATAACATCAGATCCATCCACTTCATTTACTGTTATTGTTTTAATAAACATGAGGCCGTTTCGAACCGTGTTCCAATTTTCCCAGAAAACTTTCAATGTTTCTGCTTCCTAGTCACATAATTAAAGGAAAAAACTGCTAATGACGTTAACTTTGTGCTGTGTTAATGACAGAGAGAACGGAGCCACAAATTGCTGCCATTAATAAGAAAAATAAAATATTTAAAAGGGAAGATCCATGAGAGTAATTTTAATAAACCAAAATGAGGAAAATGAATTCCTGGGCATATGTGGCAATTTAACTCTCCGTTGAAATCTCGCGCACACGTTGGCGCAGTTATTTATTGTGTGTGTCTCATATTAAAAAAACACAACACACGGTGGAAGCGACACATCGAGCAGTATTTTAGTCTCACTTTGCAAGTATTTATTCCACCGATTAGGCTGCTCTCCCTGCTGTCCTGGAGTATATTACACATTAATATGATATTATCCATCTCGCAGCACTGACGCTCCTCGGCGGCCAAATATTTATAGACACAACAGGTACCTGAAGTTCTGTTATTTACTCGCAGCCCTGTATTTATGCAGTAATCTCACCTCCTTTTTTTTTTTCTTCCTAAACGCCTATTCGACAGCTGTCGCCGATTTCAAAGCAGAATAAATTAATTTCAAAAGGGCTTCAGTCTCTGTTTTCTACTGGGGCAAAAGGACACCATAAACGGGATCCTATGATTGGGGTCCTCCTTAAGCCTCATTCACACGTCAGTGTTTCACGGACGTGTGCTGTACGTGTTCTCCACAGACAGCACACGTCCCCATTCATTTGAATGTGTGTGTTCAGACATCAGTGTTTCATCACGGTCCGTGGTTCCGTTTTTTTAGCACGGATGCATGTCCTATCTTGATCCGTGTTCCTGGATCCCTCGCGCCCATTATAGTCTATGGATCCATGTTGCATCCGTGTTGCATCCGTGTTTCACGGATCATTAAGAAGAGATGCTTTGAAAATTATTTTTCAGCTGTTCCGTATCAGTGAAACACGGATGCAACACGGACAGCAAAAAACGGACACACGGACCCAACACGGATCCTTCACGGATGCCTCATTGACTTCCTGCTCACGGATTTGAGCACGGACACGGACGCGTGAATGAGACTTTATTGTGCCAGAATGGAGAGCGCTTCTCATCTTGGTTGTCAGCCATTTATTTGAAAGGCCAGCATGTAATACTACTGTTCTCATGAAGCAGCCAATACCTAAGAAATGTACAGACAGATGTGGCTTACCCTGGCAATTACAGGTGATCACCAGGAGTTAGAGAAGCCAGATTGGCTCCGGGGAATATAAATTACTCTAGTTCTATATGAAATGGCATAAATAACAATTCCATACTGTAGGACTTTCCACTTTACTAGCACACTATTTAGCAATAATTGCTTAAGGTTACTTTCACACTACTGTCCTTGCTGGATCCGGCAGGTTTCAGCAAAAACGCTTCCGTTACTAATAATACAACCATTTGCATCCATTATGAATGGATCCGGTTGTATTATCTTTGACATAGCCAAGACGGATCTGTCATGACCTCCATTGAAAGTCAATGAGGGATGGATCCATTTTCGATTGTGTCAGATTGTGTCAGAGTTCAGTTATGACAGATCTCAATACCGGAAAATAGAAACGTTAGTGTGAAAGCCTAAGATAGACAAGATAAGGATGGAATCACATATGCAGTTTTTGATGCAGATTGAGGTGCAGTTTTTTGAGCCAAAGTCACAAGTGGATCTTTATTGTCGAAGTAGTAGTAGTACTCACTGTTCTAATGGTCCCTGGGCCTAGCAGTGATGCGGAAGGGAGTATGTTTCTTCCCTTCTGGGTACTCTCTTATTCTAGGGTTCTCCTGCCTAAGACGATTGAGCGCTTGATGTTGAGGATTTGCAGGTGCAAAGCAGGGTGCCTTGGTACGGCTGAGGATGTCGGTGTAGTGTTACGGTGCAGGGAATGATCAGGCCAAGTTAACAGCAAATGATTCTTTACTAGGGATTAAAGTTCAAGTGCATTAACCACAGGTCTTTTATCCAGGGGGAGATAAAGTGTAAGCTCCTCTCACTAAACTGTCTAGGCACAGACCGACTCACTAAACTGTCTCTAGAATGTTCTACTTCCTCTCTAATGAGGAACAAACAGCTCCACCTAGTGGTTGGTGGATACGGTCTGTTATCTCCAATCAGCACAAACAGAAATACAAAAGAAAACACAGTTTTGGCCTTTAGCAGCCTACATGTAGGAAATGTGCAGCAAACCCTCTTTTACAGTGGAGGACTGGTCTGCAGTTTCCTGTTGAAACCACTCCTATTATTTGCTCAAAAACTGCATAAAAAAAGGCATGTGTGATTCTGGCATCAAATTATGCAGATAAAATAGAAGTCCTGCAAATCGGGATCCCCTTCATTTACCAGTAGGGAACGGATGAAGGAGTGGCATTCCTGATGTTCATTGTGAGAAGAAAGGGATGCAATGAGCTCTTAACAAGGCAGCTACATCTGGTGGCATTAGAGGCAGAACTTGTTAAGGGCTCATTTGCATCCCTTTCCCCCCAGAATTCCAGAGGTGCATGAATGGCCTATAAGACTCATCACGCCGATTAAGGTGCTCTCTCCACAAGGAGAGATAGTACCCCCCAAATCCATGGTGAGACTAGGTTTTTGTAGCAGCATGCTGCCTTCCAGCAATTGAAGAAAAAACTTTCTTTCCCTAAAGTTATTGACCCAAATTTACTAGTCCTGTAGATGTAAACTTAGACAGGCAGTCTGGACCTGCACCAGATTTATCACAGGGGTTCAGGCTGGATGATAAATGTGCTGCAGGGATAGACACTTTTCTCTAACTCTATACCAACTACTGGTTGACTTACTTTGAGACAGAATTTTATGCCCGAATTGTGGTGAAAAAGTTGTATCAGGTCCCACCTCTTCCTTCAAAGCTCCACCCTTCATACTAAGCCCACCCCTAGTGTAGAAACCCTAGTTGTGCCAAAATTGTGCCACTCTTTAGACCCCTCCAGGGGGCGCACATAATTTTTTTTACCTTTTTTGTTTGTTTAGCTTGCAGCGCTTTGGTCTAAAGGAAAGATTTTTGAAGGTTAGCAATGAACAGCAGATTGGACAAAGGAGGTAAATGATTCATCAGATGGAAAACCTTCATCCTTACATGAGGTGAAGTCTATAGTTAATGAAGAGTCAGGCTACACATGAGTTTGTAGGTCCCGCCGTCATATGATGGTGTGACAAAAATTTCCCACATGATGCAAATATATCTGCTTGTATATATTCAAAAAGATTAATTGCATCCATTCTCGTGAATCTTAATTGCTTTTGTCGTACAACTATTGAACAAGAAAAACATAACCAAAGACATTAGCAGGCCAAAAAAATTGCATGTGACTAATCATATATAATTGCATGCAGTCGCATCGTATTCTCTAGAATGATTAGTCACAGCTAGATCTCATTTATAAAGCCCTAGCCTTAAACCAACGCATTCTTCTTCAGCACTTCATTTTCAGAATTAAATTAGATGAAATTGAGGCTTTTAGAAATATTGTTTAACATGAAACGCAAATAAAGGCTTAATATGTTTATACATTGAAGTATAATTAATCTTTGTGCTGACTCCTAGAAAATGCACCGTTTTACATAGTTTATTATGTTGCTGCGCTGTAGATGTCATTTCTTATTACTTATATTTAATATTGCACGCGTAGGAATGCAATTGCTTTAAAAATAACAGAATATTAGTGGTCTTCAGGTCACAAAAGGACAGAAAAATGTGCACAAAACGTAAGAAGACTCATTTCTCCATGCAACCACGTTGTAAAGTGTATTAAAAAGTCAATGCCACATGAGCCAGATTCATTATGTGTTTAGATACTTTTTGCGTCTCACTAAACAGTTTTTAAAGGTAAGTGCAGCTGAGAGGACTTTTAAAATGCATGAAAATTGCATCAAAATTGTGCAAACATTTTGATGCTAAATTTTGGTCTAGAGTAAGCCAACCAAGAGGTGGAGTAAGAAAAAGGAAAGTGTCTAACATGTCTAGCAAGATGCAAAAATGTTCATTGGAGAGAGTTCCTTTGACCTCACTCTGTTTTGATTGCTTTATTCTAAGTGTTGGCAACTAAAGAGTCATTCAATGAAAACCTCAAAAAGACACAGTTATCTAGGACAGTCCTGAGGGGTCGTGAGTGACTTTAGAAGGCCCCAAACTGCCATAATAACCAAATGGCTTTGGCAAACTCCTCAAGGAGGGCTGTTTGGTCATGACTGCAAAGATGTCGTGGCCACAACTGACCACGGCATCTGAGACATTAACTGCCTGTGATTGCATGATTGCAGTGGTTACACAATGGACACAGTAGGCAGATGTCTGCTGTGTAAAATAATAGGCACTTGCCAGTTATGGCACACACTTGGCTCCAGTGCAATAATAACAGGCAACCTATTAGGCCAACTCAATAGGCTGATATGTATGGAAGACTTGGCGTCCTTTGTTAGGCCTGCAGTTGCCATGGTAACACCATCCCTCTGTCAAGCTTGGCTTGGTGTATTAAACCTCCTGGACATTACACAGCCGGGATTGGAGGTTTCTCTGATCACAGCAGCTACATCGCAACAGACTCGCAGAGTCAGTGAAAAATGTCTATCCCTGCACCGCATCATCCAGCCTGAGCCCCTGTGATAAATCTGGTGCAGGTCTAGACAGCATGTCTAAGCTTACACCATCTATAGGATTAGTAAATATGGGCCATAGTTTTTTATGGCATTTTGGCCATTTTTAACAAACTTTTTAACATGCTTTTTGATTCAGAAAAAAATGATAACTCCATATGGGAATTTTGAAACACAGTACACACTAGTGGTGTTTTTTCAATTGGGGTGAGTTTTTTTAAGTGTTCATAGCATTAAAAAAAAAAAAAACATGTTGTAGTAATGGTGTTTTTAAGGCTTTGTTCCATTCTCTTATCTATATAGAAAAAGGCCTGAAAAAAAACTATTCATTTTTTAAGAGAAAAATACCACTGAAAAAGCCAAGAAAACATGAGTTTTTGCAGTACTTTTCTTTTTGCCCGAGTCCTTATTCACATGTCGAGCCAATACCAGGAGTGGAGCCTCCACAGACTTAAAGGGGTTCTCTGGGAATTAAGAAAATGAAAATACTTAAATATTACTTTATTCTAAATAGATTCCCAAATACCTTTCATGTCTCGTTTTGTCTAGGGAGCGATCATTAGGAGAAACAAAATGGCCGCCATCCTATTAGTCTACACAAAACCTGTCCTAATCACACAGCAGGACAAGTTACTTTACATCACTGAGCCAAAGAGCTGCTTCATCCTCCTCTCCTACTTGTCAGGGATTATCATCCTGAATACAGCTGATAAGATCTTCAGATGAATCGTTGTAGGAATGGAGATGACGAGGAGACATGAGAGGATAATGAGCAGCAGCACTGTATGCAGTCTCCATTACCACAGCCCCACATTACCAAGTCTGTCCTGTCCTTCCTCTCTGTACTTCATGTCTCCTCATGAACTCCATTCCTACAGAGATTCAGCTAAATATCATATTAAACTGTATTCAGGATCATAATCTCTGACAGTCAGAGCAGAGAGGAGGAAGAGGCAGCTCTTTACCTCATTGTTGTGAAGTAACTTGTCCTGCTGTGTTATTAGGACAAGCTTTTGTGTGTACTAACAGGACAGCGACCATTTTGTTTCTCCTAATCATTGCTCCCTAGACAAAAAGAGCCATTATAACTAATAAAAGGTATATATTTATGGAGTAATATTTACGTATTTTCATTTTCTTAATTCCCCTTAAAAGTATAATGGAAAGATCTGCACCTGCTCTGTGTTTAGATCCGCATCTGGTTTTAGCTCACAATCACTAATGGAAATCAATGACCGAACACTGTGTGAATAAGGCCTGAAAAAACGCCAAACCAAATCTGTGTGTGAAGAGGGTTTCAAAATGCACCATTATTACAGCCACGCTCCTGATTATAAAGAGGCGGCTATTGCTACCGCCACAGGTGGCACATCCCACCAAGACAACTAGCCCATTAGATGAATATAGCAAAATCAAGGCCTTAAAATGTTGTATAGTAGATCTGGTTGCGTAGACATTTTTGGTACACATTGTCATTTTATCAACATTGTCGCAGTGGGACCTGTCTGTGGTATTTGATGCGGGAGCCTGTGGCACAACAGGAACAGGCAAAGTCAGAGAAGTACGTACAAAAATTACTGTATAAAAAGCCACTTTCGTTGATTCAGTTGAGCGTCTGCTGTTTAATGGCCTTTGTTGAATAAAACTTTCCAAGATAACTAAAGATTTATGGGGATGTTTTCCTAACTGTATTTGTATCTTTTTTAATTAAATGCCATTTAACATAACATTAGATTAATTGGATAGAACAAAATGCTATTTCACTGTAGCTGAAATCATAAAAGGGTCTGCCTGCAGAATGGTTTGGGGGCATGGAGGAGAGCGGCAGTAACTCTTTCAGAGCCAGCATGCTCTGCATGCTTCCACCATGATACAGGGATGATAGCTGTTTTTGAAGTGTCAGCTCTAGAGCCTAGTGCCTACAATCACAAAATGTTGATTTTACTTAAAAAAAACAACAACTATTCATCTGCTCTGCAGATATTTCTCATTAATGGCTCATTCTCAGGATCTACCTGTGTTTATCCAAGCTTGTTTAAATCCCTTTAGGGCGAGAACAAATTGTCATTTCTTTCCTGCGCTCAGTGCAGATTTTTTTATGCTTTTTAGATGCACAATCAGCACAGTGTAAATTCGACTTAGATGACAACACATTGTAAACATAGATATAAAAATAATTATCTAATCTATCTATCTATCTATCTATCTATCTATTTACCTATCATATTTATCCAATATCTATCTAATATATATTATCTATCTATCTATCGTTCTATCTATCTCTCATATCCATTATCTATCTTAATATACATCTATCAATCTTTCTATCTAAAAAACGATCTATCTATCTATCTATTATCTATCTATCTATCTATTATCTATCTATCTATCTATCTATCTCATATCTATTATCTATTTATTATATATATATCAATCCTTCTATCTAAAAAAAAAAACACCTATCTATTAATCTAATATCTATCTACAGTATCTATCCATCTATCTATCTATCTATCTATCTATCTATCTATCTATCTATCTACCGATCTACAGTTGTCCTTGAAAGTGAACCCTTCAGAATTTTCTACATTTCTGCATACATTTGACCTAAAAGTACATCAGATTTTCACACCTAAATATAGATAAAAATAACCAAATCAAACAAATAAGTCACAACTATTAGACTTACTCATTTATTTATTGAGGAAAATAGTTCAATATCTCTTGTCTGTGAGTGGTAAAAGTACGTGAATCTATGCTTTCAGTATCTCGTGTGACCAGTGTCGGACTGGGCTGTCTAGGGCCCACCAGTAAAATTTATTTTGGGTGTCCACCATAAGGATTAATCCAAATATGCTGCCCAGACAGCAGAAGGACATTACACAATGATTTATTATGGGGTCCCTGCAGCTACTTAGAAAGGCAGGTCTCTGGGACCTATTTAGTCGTCTCCGCCACATGAACGCGTATAATAATAACCTGGGGAGTTTCTTAAATATTCAACCCAGTTTTTTATTTGAACATAGGCTGGTTGAGGTGCCGTACGCTGCCTATCTATATATGTAGTGCAGTAAGCATACTGAGTTATGTGCCACTTGTGCAGGGGGTGGGACACTGGGTGTCCACCTTGCTCAGGGGCCTACGGGGGGATTCACCTGTACTCCTGTGAGCCAGTCCAAGCCTGGGTGTGACCCCCTTGTACAAATAACTGCAACTAAACATCTCCGGTAACTGTTAATTACTCTGGCACATCGGCTCGGAGGAATTTTAGCCAATTCTTCTGTACAAAACAGCTTTACCTCTGTTATGCTGGTGGTTTTCCTTCCATGAGATGCTCTCTTCAGGTCCTTCCACAACATTTCTATTGGAATAAGGTCAGGACTTTGACTTGGCCACTCCAAAACTTTAGTTGTATTCTTCTTTCACTATTCATTGGTAAAGGGACTTGTTTGTATAGTGTCATTGCCTTGCTACATGACACATGTCCTCTTTGAGATTAATCTCACTGACAGATGTCCTGATATTGTTCTATCAATGATGGTTATGGCTGAGATACAGCAAAACAGGCCCAAACCATGATACTACCAACACTGTGTTTCACAGATGGACGGATGAGGTTTTTATGCTTTATGCTTAAATACAGTATTTTCCTTACTCCAAACATAACGCTTCTCATTTACTCTAATAAGTTCTATTTTGTTCTGTTTTGAAGTACAGACAGGACAGACTGTGGTAATAGAGACTGTATACAAGTGCTGCTGCTCATAAGCCACATCCCCAGCCTCTTCCTGTACTTCATGTCTCCTCATGAACTCCATTCCTACAAAGATTCAGCCGAATGTCTTATCTCTATACAGGCTCATAATCCCGGACAAGTAGAGCAGAAAGGAGGATGAGGCAGGTCTTTACCTCAGTGTTCTGAAGTAACTTGTCCTCCTGTCTTATTAGGACAGGTTTTGTGTGTATTAATAGGACGGCGGCCATTTTATTTCCCCTGATGATTGCTCCCTAGATAATTTATAATAAAGTAATATGTACGTATTTTCAGTAATTTTATTTTTTTTTAGATTCCCCCTTTAGGTACACTCATGAACATTAAAAGGCTGTCTCACTTCAGCAAATAGCATTTATCATGTAGACTTCTCCTGCCCCACCATTCAGTCTGCACAGATCGTGCTGCCGACCGATATGGGCGGAACCTGCAGACTTGAAATCTGCATAAGCTCCGCCCACATAGTGCTGCAGCACAATCTGTGCCTGCAGAGAAGACAGGAGGACTGTGAGCTTCAGGAACGGGACAAGGTGAGTAGGTGCTGTGTTTTAATACAGAGGGGGCAAAGAGGACTTTATAATTATGGAGGGGGCACAGAGGGCTTTATTACTGTGGAGTGGGCACAGACGACTTTATAACTATGGAGGGGGCACAGAGGGCTTCATAACTATGGAGGGGGCACAGAGGGCTTCATAACTATGGAGGGGGCACAGAGGACTTTATAACTATGGAGGGGGCACAGAGGACTTTATTACTATGGAGGGGGCACAGAGGACTTTATAACTATGGAGGGCACAGAGGGCTTTATAACTATGGAGGGGGCACAGAGGGCTTTATAACTATGGAGGGGGCACAGAGGGCTTTATAATTATGGAGGGGGCACAGAGGGCTTCATAACTATGGAGGGGGCACAGAGGGCTTCATAACTATGGAGGGGGCACAGAGGACTTTATAACTATGTAGGGGGCACAGAGGACTTTATAACTATGGAGGGGGCACAGAGGACTTTATTACTATGGAGGGGGCACAGAGGACTTTATAACTATGGAGGGGGCACAGAGGACTTTATTACTATGGAGGGGCACAGAGGGCTTTATAACTATGGAGGGGGCACAGAGGGCTTTATAACTATGGAGGGGGCACAGAGGGCTTCATAACTATGGAGGGGCACAGAGGGCTTCATAACTATGGAGGGGGGCACAGAGGACTTTATAACTATGTAGGGGGCACAGAGGACTTTATAACTCTGGAGGGGGCACAGAGGACTTTATAACTATGGAGGGGGCACAGAGGTCTTTATTACTATGGAGGGGGACAGAGGTCTTTATTACTATGGAGGGGGGCACAGAGGGCATTACTATTATGGAGAGGCACAGAGGGCATTACTACTATGGAGGGGGCACAGAGGGCATTACTAATGTGAAGGGGCACAATGGACATTTTTACTCTGGAGGGGGCACAAAAGGCATTTTTATTCTGGAGGGGGCACAATGGGAATTTCTACTCTGGAGGGGGCCCAATGGGCATTGCAAAAGTGAAAGGGGCACAAAGGGAATTGATAATGTGAAGGGGCACAATGGGCATTTCTACTCTGGAGGGGGCACAATGGGTATTGCAAATGTGAAAGGGGCACAATGGGCATTGATAATGTGAAGTGGGCACAGAGGGCATTATTCCTCTGAAGGGGGCACAGTGCACAGAGGGCACAGAGATCCCTGTTCTTTAAATGAATACGCAAACCTGATTGACATCTCATTGATGGAAAACACCTGACTTTAATTTCACCTTCAAGTTATCTGATAATCCTAAAGGTTCACATACTTTTGCCACTCACAGACATGTGATATTGGATCGTTTCCTTAATAAATTAATGACCAAGTCTAATCGTTTTGACTCATTTGTTTGGCTTGATTATATTTATCTACTTTCAGCACTGAAAATCTGATGTAGTTTTAGGTAAAATTGTAAAGAGCTCATAAACTTTCAAGAATCTATCTAATATCTATCATTATGTATCAATCTACAGTGTATATTGATCAGCTTCTCTTCCATTAGTTTTCACACACAAATCTTCTCTGGCATTTTTTTTTTGCTGCTAAAAAGACTTTATAAAACTGCTTGCATTTTTTGCATTGCACATGAAGTTTTTTATGGTCTTTTTAGTAGCCTTTTGTGTTTCAAAGAATTTTTTATTCCCATAAGAGAAAGGCCTCATGCACACGAACGTGTGCCGGCCGTGCCTGTATTGCGGTCCGCATACGGCATGTCCGCAATAAACGGGCACAGGCCGTGTGCAGGCCGCATCACGGATCGCGGACCCATTCACTTCAATGGGTCCGCGATCTGGGAGATGCGGAGCGGAGGCACGGATCGGAACACCACGGAAGCACTACGGTGTGCTTCGGTGGTGTTTCTGGCCGTGCCTCCGCACCGCAAAAAAGTAGCGCAAGCACTACTTTTTTGCGGTGCGGACCCTTGGATGCGGATCGCGGACCCCATTCAAGTGAATGGGTCCGCGATCCACATGCGGTGGCCTCATGGTCAGTGCCCGTGCATTGCGGACCGCAGTTTGTACGTTCTACGTTCGTGTGCTTGAGACCAAAGAGATAGGAACAATGGCTAGAAAATGCCATTGCCAAAAACTCCAGAGACATAAAAATGCTATCAAATAAAAAAATAAAAAAAACACAAATAGTAAAAAAGCATGTGCGTCCCATAGACTTTCAGCTAACATTTGGACTGGCGTGTTTCTTCAACACAGAAAATAAATAAATAATACAAATGAAACAACTGTTTTAAAAAAGTAAACTAAAAACCTACAGTATGTGTGAATCCACTCTTAGGTACTAATTCTTATCTAGAAAAAGACAGATAGGTTCCATTACAATACAAAAAAAATGGCTGATGGATATGAAATGTCATTTTTGGAGTATGCTTCTCTAGAAGTTTGCGTTATATGGATATTAAAATAGTAGGCAGCAGTCACTCATATGTACAAGCATGGCAGGAGATGAGAACATCTGTGAAAATTCACCTTGTCACTTATAAAAGAATGAAGGTTGTCAGCCTCCCCTGTCTTCTATGCAGCGTCTTTGTCATTTCTCCATCGGGGGAAAGTTTTGCTGATCTTGCACCCACGCCACAAGAAAGTCCTTGTAAGCATGATGCAAACAGTGGAAAGAGTCAAAAAATTACCTGTACAGGTGAGCTTTCCTATGAACGGGGTCCTTTAGCAGCTACTACTGTATGTTTATAACAGTAATTCTGCCATAAGTATGAGTAGTTGTCATGATGTTTACAGACATTTTTTAGAAATTATTTTGTATATAGCAGGTGGTTACGAAAAAAGCAAACTCATCATTTATTGTATGCATTTTACAGACATTTGCTGTCCCCAATAGAGCTCACAATCTAAGCTCCCTATCAGTATGTCTTTTGAGCGTGGAAGGAAACCCATGCAAACATGAGGAGAACATACAAACTCCATGCAGATGTCATCCTTGGTCATATTTGAACCTAGGACCGCAGCGCTGCAAGGCACCAGTGCTAACTACTGAGCCACCATGCTGCCCATTATAGTTAATCAATTACATGCTTAGCCAACATCATCTGGATTGTTTGCTTGGAGGAAACTGATGAAAATCTTAGTTTTACATTTGAGTCTGAAGTCACTGCAGTATATTGTAGAAGACACTATCAAACAGAATGTGCATTTCAACAATCCAGTGATTTAGAGGGAGCCAACTGCAAATCCATTGTTTTCAGTAGATGTTGCATGGCTCTTGCCCACCAATCATCCCTTACCTTCCCTGCACCAGACTAGTTTGCTCACTGCCCTTGACATGCATGCTGCTACACATTCAGCATTGTCTTCTGTGCCTTTATTTATTTATTTTATTTAACTTATTTAAATAGCACTCACATATTGTCTTGACATTGTTATCACTCACTGTCTCCAATGGGGCTCACAATCTAGATTCCCTAGTGGTATGTCTTTGGAGTTTGAGGGAAATGCAGATGTTGTTCTTGGTCGCAAGGCAACACTGCTAACCACTGAGCCATTGTGCCGCTTTGTGGTTCTCTAGCATCCTGCTCATATTTTGGAATGATGCTGCCACACCTTTAGTATATGTGAGGAAACGATATGACTGGTGGTCCCCTAATATGGCGTTATTATTGGTATCACTGCTTAACAGTGTTCTACTAGGGGCAATATTTAAACAAAACTATACTAAAGATACTTAAACTTGTATTATACCATACCAGTCAGTGTGAGATCTGCCAGCCCCAGTCAAATGTGTATTGAGGTCTAAAAAAAAAAAAAAAAAAAGAAGTAGCAAATAAGAAAACTGTCCACAGATTAATTAGAATATAGAAGTCATTAAGTGACTGCTGCTTCAGTAACTATATGAACGGCTGAAATAAGCAAAAAACAAAAAAAGAACATCATGGGCAGAATAGATCCATTTAAATACACAGTAATTCAGTGACTGTAAAAACAACCTAAAGGTTATAAAAATAACAAATTAACCACAATTACACAATAATTACTATAATAAAAAGCGGCATTATTCTAAGGAGATAAATTGCAATCTTAACAATATTTACTAATGAACGGAGTAGTAAAACTGCCCTCATACATTTGATGGGATTCTCTGTTTTCTGCCAAATTCTGATAAAGGGACATAATATACATGACTTGTGCAGATAGGTTTCATAAATTTGGCAGACACTTTTATTTCTTATAGAACTGAGTACCCGGTTTTGGTGGCATCTTGCATTTGTAGATGCGGGTGCCTGGTGAAGGGGCAGTTTTCTGATAATCTATGTATCACTGATCACACTTCATTGTACTGCTCTTCTTAAAGGGGTTCTCTGAATTCTAATTACAGTGTTCTTTATTACAATGTTACTTACTGCGGCTGCACCACTGCTAAGAAGGAGTGGTGCAGTCCAGGATGAGAGTGCAATATGGAAAAGAAAAAATGGTGTCATCACTCACAGACCCTCAGTGAAGTATGTGAAAGTGGAAAATCCCTTTAAGAATAATTTCTCTCCTATTCCATATGAACTATTCTATACTCAAAATGAACTGTAATAGCTACAATAAAAATGTGCAATGCGTGTCATCTTTGGAGAAATAGATGCTAATGCACAAGAGAAAGAAGGTTTCTGTTACAAAGTGACTGTTTTTTTAAAGGGTCGAATTGGCATTTATATTATGCCTGCTTCCTGTTTTTTCAGAATAGTTGCTGTCTGTTGTCCTTACAAGCCTTACTAGTTCCTGTCAACACATAATCTGGCCCTGAATGTTAAATGGCTGCATATAATTAGAATTTTTTTAAATAGATTTTCAAAGTACAAGCTATGTACAAAATAGAGTACAGCATGAGAAGAACGTAAGATTCAACTTTGCAGTACTGCATCTGACCACTTGAGGGAGGTCTTGTCTTTAGCATTGGGTTTGACTCTGCTAGATGTTCAAGAAAAGTTTAATCAAAGTCTTGCAAAATGTGTGATTTGTATCATCTTTTAACTGTCAGTATGCATACTTACATGTGTGTAGAATTGATGTAGTCTGCAAATTATAAGTGTTTTAGAGTGCATTGCATTTAGGTAGAAAGGACCTCAATGTCCTGAAATTTTCCTCAAATAATGCTCAAAAACACTTTTGCTTCAGGCATTTTCAGTAATATTTTCTTTCCCTGTCCGTTTTTCTATTTGTGGACCATATGCGGAACCATTAATTTCAATGGGTCAGCAAAAAAATGGAAGGTACTCCGTGTGCATTCCGTTTCCATATGTCCGTATTTCCGTTCCGCAAAAAAATAGAACATGTCCTATTATTGTCCACATTATGGACAAGGATAGGATTGTTCTATTAGGGGCCAGCTGTTCCGTTCCGCAAAATGCGGAATGCACACGGACGTCATCCGTATTTTTTCCGGATCCGTTTTTTGCAGACCACAAGATACATACGATCGTGTGCATGAGGCCATACACAGTATTTAAACACAAGAACTTCATGTTGAAACATCATGGACTTGTGAATCAGGCCTCATGCACAGGAACGTGTGCTGGCCATGGCCGTGCTGCGGGCCGCATACAGCGGGTCCGCAATAAACGGGCACCGGCCGTGTGCAGCCCGCATCACGGATCGCGGACCCATTCACTTCAATGGGTCCGCGATCCAGGAGATGCGGAGCAGAGGCACGGACCGGAACACCACGCAAGCGCTACTTTTTTGCGGTGCGGACCCTCTGATGCGGATCGCGGACCCCATTCAAGTGAATGGGTCCGCGATCCGCATGCGGTGGCCTCATGGTCAGTTCATGTTCGTGTGCATGAGGCCTCAGTGGAGCACTACTGTGCAAATATTGTAGAAAAATCTATGGCACACCGTTTAAGTTGCAAAGGTGATTTAATTCATATATAATATATATATGAATTAAATCGCCTTTGCAACTTAAACGGTGTGCCATAGATTTTTCTACAATACTGACGTTTAAATCTTCTATGAGCACCCAAACAAGGGAGTGCAGATCTCAACTCTCTACTGTGCAAATAGACCTGTTATGATCTAGGATTGGGAAGATTTATTAAGACGGGCATTTTATATACCAGTCTTAAAGGGGTATGCCAGATGTTAAAAGTTATTCCCTAACTACAGGATAGGGTATAACTATTAGGCCCCATTCACACGACCGTATGTACATTTCCGCATCTTATCCGCATTTTTGCGGATAAGATGCGGAACCATACGGACCCATTCATTTTTCCATAGGAGAAAAAAAAATGCGGAATGCACACCGTGTGCATTCTGCATCCGTATATTACGGAAGTTCCCCCGCAAAAAAAATGAAACATGTCCTATACTTGGCCGCAAAATCACATCCGTAGCCCCATTAAAGTCAATGGGTCCGCAAAAATGCGGAACACTACGGAAGACTTTCCGTATGTCTTCCGTTCCGTTTTTTTACGGATCACGGAATACATACGGTCGTCTGAATGGGGCCTTAGGCCTTTTTCACACAAATGCTCCGGATGTGTTCAGGGTGCGTTCAGTGAAACTCGCACCATTTTGCAAGCAATTTCAGTCAGTTTTGTCTGCGATTGCGTTAAGTTGTTCAGTTTTTCCCACACGAGTGCAATGCATTTTGATGCGTTTTTCGCACGCTTGATAAAAAAACTGAAGGTTTACAAACATCTCTTAGCAACCATCAGTGAAAAACGCATCGCGTCCGGACTTGCTTTCGGATGCAAAGC
This sequence comes from Rhinella marina, assembly GCA_900303285.1. Taxonomy (NCBI): domain Eukaryota; kingdom Metazoa; phylum Chordata; class Amphibia; order Anura; family Bufonidae; genus Rhinella; species Rhinella marina. The sequence continues at coordinate 39,221 of ONZH01005078.1, read as the reverse complement.
GTTTTTCACTGAAGCCCCATTCACTTCTATGGGGTCAGGGCTGCGTGACAATAGCAGAATATAGAACATGCTGCGTTTTTCACACAACGCAGAACTGGAATTATTCACTGCAGTTCGACTTCGCCATGGTGGACGACTCACTGACTGACCAGCCCACTGGGAATTTGTCTGATAGATTACCAGTCTGGGCCTGAAGGTAGCCATTCAGCAGACAGGCCTACAGAGATGCAGTTTGGCACCCAGCTTACTTGAAAACCTTTATTTTCCAGGCTACAAAAAATATGTAATTCATTTTAATGTTTATTTACCTGTGTGGTCTCATTTCAAGACTGAAACTCCGATCACATGACCCACATCCACTAAACAAGACGGAGCTTTTACTGAAGTCACATACACTTCTCTTCTCCTGTTTTGCAGTCCAGAAAACATTGCCACAATTGGTGGTCAGTAGGTGGTGCCGAAATCCCTCCAGTAGTCAGGGTGCATACACTTTTTGTAGAGGGTCTACAGCACTCTGGATGTACATGGCGAAAATTTGGTGTTTAAAAGATGGCGACCACTCAGGAACTGAGCAGACCCCATAGCCACTGGGTGCCTGCTGTATACTGCAGACACCCAGAGACAGACTCCATCATTGGCGATAACACCAATTACTGACATTTAACACTACAGATGCTGTGGTCAATTGCGCCAAGATAAGGGGAGCCATTCAGTTGCTATGGCAGTCTCAGACCTTCTGAAGGCACTTGTGACAGGGTTCCATAAGAACATAGTGACTCTCCCGTAGGCTGCATTATTAAAGGGAGTCTGTCACCTCCATATGTCCCTATAGAGCACTTACATCGTCACATAGCACACCTAATCATAAATCTAATGGTACCTGTGTCTTTTTCTTTAGCCATGTAGAAGCTGCAAAAACGCAGTTTTATTCATATGTAAATGAGCCCTTGGAAGTGCCCGGAGGCAGCGTTCACTGCCGTGGAGCCCGGGCTCCTGTACTTTTTTTTTCCTGTTATCCCCGCCCCAGTCACTGCCTCTGCCCGCTCTCCTCCTCATTTGCATCCTTCCTCCTTCTTTCCTGGGCCAGGGCATGCGCAGTAGCTACGGCGACGCCATGCCCACAATGGGCATCACAGTGCGCATGCCCCGGCAAGGCAAGAGGCTGCACAGGCACGGGATCTCGCCAGAACAGACTCCCTTTAAATCATTTCTGTCTATGGGAGAAGTGATCAGAAGATCCATGTTAAAGCCCCCTAGAGGGACTTAAAATGTGTAAATTAAAAATTGAAAGTTTAAAAATGTATATAAAAATATAGAATCACCCCTTCCCTCTTTTAAAAATAAAAATAGATGAAAATTGAAAAAATAAACATTAGCATCACCGTGAATCAAAATGGTATAACTATTGAAATATAAAAATATTTTTGCAGTATGGTGACTGTATTAATGGGAAAAAAAATCAAAATAGCCAATTCACCTCAAAAACACATACCCACTCCAGAATGGTATCAATGAAAACGACATATTGCCCCACAAAAACTAACATAAATATAAAAAGTTTACAAAAGTTTTGGGGGTCAGAATTTGGCTATGCAAACAAAAAAAAATTGTTAAGTATTAAAGTAAAAGAAAAACTATAAGGCCCCTTTCACATGAGCGTCACGGATTAGGCCCGGGTGCGTTCAGGGAAACTTGCACCATTTTGCAAGCAAGTTCAGTCAGTTTTGTCTGCGATTGTGTTGTTCAGTTGTTCAGTTTTTTCCGCGCGGGTGCAATGCATTTTGATGCGTTTTTTCACACGCGTGATAAAAAACTGAAGGTTTACAAGCAACATCTCTTAGCAACCATCAGTGAAAAACACATTGTATCCGCACTTGCTTCAGGATGCAATGCGTTTTTCACTGAAGCCCCATTCACTTCTATGGGGCCAGGGCTGCGTGAAAAACACAGAATATAGAACATGCTGCGTTTTTCACACAACGCAGAACTGATGCGAGAAAAAAAACGCTCATGTACATAGACCCATTGAAATTAATGGGTCAGGATTCAGTGCGGGTGCTATGTGTTCACATCACGCATTGCACCCGCACGGAAAACTCGCTCGTGTGAAAGGGGTCTAAAAACGTGGTGTTGTGATCATACTGACCTGCAGAATGAATTAACAGGTCAATTTTACTGCATAAGGAACGGCATAAAAGCAAAACCCATAAAACTATTGTGGAATTGCATTTTTTTCCCCAATTCCATTTGAAACTTTTTTCCAGCTTCCCACAGCATTGTATACAATATAAAATAGTGTCATTACAAAGTACAAGTAAGTCCTGCAAAAAACAGGACAGGTTTACAGCTATGTGAACACCAAAATAAAAAAAATAAAACGTTATTTGAGCACATTGTGTTTTTTTTGTCACTGTTTTCATTTGTTGATATGTGCCTTTATATTTATTTTTACATTTATGTTGTGTTGATATATGACAAAGCCAGGATTAGGGCTCATGCACACGACCTTTCGGTTCACATTCTATCCACAAAACATTCATTCATTTTAATGGGGCCACAAAAGATGCATGGGGCTTAATCGAAACAAGTACCTATTGTCTTCACCTGGTTAATTTCACCATGTGATTTCACTTGCTCTATTTGCTTGGCTTGTGTGTGTATATAAAGAGATCACACCTTCAGCCATGAGTAAAGCCTCATTCAGACGTCCGTGTCCCTGCTCCAATACGCGAGAAAGTGGTCAATGATGCATCCGTGAAGCTGTCCGTAAAGGATCCGTGTTGGGTCTGTGTGTCCGTTTTTTGCTGTCCGTGTGCCATCCACACAGGGTTTCACTGACCCTGCACAGCTGAAAAATAATTTTCAAAGCATCTCTTTCCAATGATCCATGAAACATGGATGGCATCCGTGGTTTTCACAGACCCATAGACTATAATGGACCCATGGACCGTGCTAAAACACTGATGTGTGAATACACACTTTAAGGCCTCTTTCACACGAACGTTGTTTTTGCGGGCTCCGATCCACATTTTTCACATGAAAAATGCGGACCCATTCATTTCTATGGGCCCGCAAAAAATGCGGACAGCACACCGTGTGCTGTCTGCATCCGTTGCTCCGTTCCGTAGCCCGCAAAAAAAAATAGAGCATGTCCTATTCTTGTCTGTATTACGGACAAGGATAGCACTGTTCTATTAGGGGCCAGCTGTTCCGTTCCGCAAAATACGGAATGCACACGTATGCCATCCGTTGTTTTTGCGGATACGCAATTTGCGGTCCGCAAAACACAACGTTCGTGTGAAAGAGGCCTAAAATGAATAGGGACGTGGAGAGCACGGACGTGTGAATAAGGCTTTATGGTAAATTTGGTGCGCAAAACATGTAAGCAGTGTACATGTACCTGTACTGGATCTTATATGGACATAATAAAGCTGCAATTTTTATTGGAATTGATGCTGGAATTTTATAGGCATCACAGACAGAGTCCACGATGGTTCCGTTCATCTCAGGCTACGTTCACATCTACTTTTGGCCGCATCCTACCGTTCACCGCCATACCCCATAGAATATAATGGGGTTTGGCGGGGTTCCGGGTGCTTTCCTGTGAGATGCATTTTTTGTCTGGCTGAAAGCTGGCATCTCACCGGAAAACAGGTGAGCTGTACTAAGGAATTAGAAACAGTACATACCTGGCAACTGTCCTAAATTTGCAAGGACTGTCCCTGATTTTCAGAGACAGTCTCGGCAAATTCGCAATGTCCCAGGCTAAAACAAACCCCGCCCATAAATGGATGTTACTGGGGGAGGGGCTTATATGTGCCCATTTTACCAACTTGACTGTTGGGACGTATTGTATGATAGTAGTATGAAGTAGTGTATTTAGTGAACATGGATGCGGTAAACGTCCATACGTCACTACATGATGTATGTTCTTGGTTGAAGGTCATGGTAGGTAGGGTCCTTATAATGGTGTCACTTTGTAACTCCATCACCCTGACTAAAAAATTATTCTCAATAGTATATCATATATTTAAGGGCTCATGCTAGTATTTTCATGGTACGCAAATCGCGGATCCACAAAACACATATACCAGCTGGGTGCGTTCTGCATTTTGCAGATATGCATGTTCTATTTTTTTTTTTTTACAGGGCCACGGAATGGACATATGGATGCGGACAGCACACAGCGTCATGTTTGCATATTTTGTGGCCCCATTGAAGTGAATGAGTCCGCATCCGACCCACTCCATTCAATTCATCAACAAAATAAGCGAGTACTACTATGTTCCTTTTAAAATTGTATTTATCATTTATTTAACATGATTTTAAGATTAAAACCTTTTCATGATTGTGGTAGGGATCATAAATATATAACGCCATAATAAATATTCAGTACAAAAAGATCTTAGCTGAATGTAATGATACCTTACAATTAGTGAACCATTGCTTTGTTTTGGAGAAAAAGTACATTTAATCCATATGCAAATTAGCTGTTAGGTGCACAGAGGTTGGGCCCAGATCACTGTATGCACCCTTGCTTATCCTGCTTCCTTTGTCAACCCCTTAAAGGGGTATTCCCATCTTGGACAATGGGGGCATATCACTAGGATATGCCCCCATTGTCTTATAGGTGCGGGTCCCCGTCGGCTCCATAGAAACCAATGGGAGCCGGCCGCGCTTGCGCGATGCGCTCCCATTCATTTCTATGAGCGAAGCGGGGAGCTGCGCCTGGTGGTGGTTGGACCCCGGGAAACCCGGGGTCCTCCAGGCTCAGAGCTCCCCTGCTTTGTTCTCGATATCCCACCTCTGGGACCCGCACCTATAAGACAATGGGGGCATATCCTAGCGATATGCCCCCATTGTCCAAGATGGGATAACCACTTTAATCTCCTTCTTGATTGACAGGGCCTGCTTCCTGCATAGTCACTTCCCTGACCCAGTGAAAGGTATCATTACATTCAGCTGAGGTAGTCCTACAAGGCATTGTACCAGGTTCAGCAGGGAATTTCCTGGTGAAAGACTCCCTTTAGGGGAGGGGTGTGACCAAGAAATGTAATATTTTATGCATTGAGTGCTGCTATTTTTCCGAAAAAGTGGGAGAAGAAATAATACTGACTTTTAGTCCCATTCTGTCCCTGCTTTTCAGTAAATGGTTCTGTATGGCACTCTCTGGGAAAATCATGCAACATTTAGTAACGCAAGGAGCCATACGGAAATATCAATCGAGGTAACATTCATTACTATAGTAGTGTATGCATATATACATTTAGAGCTATAGATGTTTCTGAACAAACTTTCTGATTGTAACGATCACGTGTTAATTGTTTATTTGAAAAATTAAAGTGTAACTGTCATTCTTTTTTTTAATGTAATGTATAAGGGCAGTGGTATTAACCATTTTTGTAATATACTTTAATTACTGAAATCGTACATTTGTATTAGAAAAATAGCTCTAAAGTGGCCCATTTTGAGCCTTAGTAACGCTCCTCTGTCTTCTGTTTACATAACACAGTCAGTGTTAGCAAGTCTCCACTGTTATGTAAACAGAAGACAGAGGAGCGTTGCTAAGGCTCAAAATGGGCCACTTTAGAGCTATTTTTCTAATACAAATGTACGATTTCAGTAATTAAAGTATATTACAAAAATGGTCAGTATCACTGCCCCTACACATTGCACAAATAAAAATAGAACGGCAGTTACACTTTAATAAAAAGAAAAAAAAGCAATATGGATGTTATTAGGACAGGGACAACTTTTGGTAGATTTGCCACTGATTTCTAAGTTCTGTCCCTCTTTCCTCTCTCAGAAACTTGAGACCTACATGTACGTACCACTTGCAGGTGCATTTCCAGACAAAAAAGACATTTATAGTTTTTAATAAAACATGGGCTTGACACTTTCTCCAGGATACTTGATGAACTAGAATTTCATTACAGTGACTTCACCTATATAATTTTTTTTCTGAAACGTCCAGCTTTCTAGCAAATGTATACCTTACATGCACCATTTCACGTGTCGTTAACACTTACCACCGATTCCCAAGTATAATTTGTAATCCATCTACAATGGTCTCACTGACGTTCATACAAAATATATCATACCTCCAAAATACAGAAAAGAGTGTATTTCTAAAGGTATGTAACTGATTTGTCCTCCTCTGTTAAGTTAACCCCTTCAGGACACCGTCAGTGTTCAGCTTAAAGGGGTTCTCTCACTTCAGCAAATGGCATTTATCATGTAGAGAAAGTTAATAGAAGCCACTTACTAATGTATTGTGATTGTTCATATTGCTTCATTTGCTGGCTAGACTCATTTTTCCATGACATTATACACTGCTCATTTCCATGGTTACGACCACCCTGCAATCCTGCTTCAGTGGTCGTGCTTGCACACTATAGGAACATGCATCGTTCTATGCGCCCTCCCGCAGTCCCGACCATAATAGAGGCTGGAACTTTATATACTATATATATATTTTATAGTGTGGAAACTACTAAGCCTTTATATGTTCGAGAACAGTAAAATTTAAAAATTTTATTTTTTTGTGCAGGATTTCAAAATTTCACTTTGTTTTGCAGATTTTCCATTTTAAGCCATTTTTCTTGTAACACAGCAAGAGTTAATAGTAAAACAAACTTCAATATTTATTACCCCGATTCTGCATTTTACAGAAACAAAACTTTACAAAAGATGGTGCACTACAATGGTAAATGCAATTGACAATATATGGCTAAACCCTCACACTGATATTAAAATGAGACTTTCACCAATATATTCTTATATCAAGAACATACCTGAGCCCACGCACTCCATCGAGGTCTCTCAAAGTGGCACGGGACCTAATGCTAACCTACCTATGCCGTATGGGCAATTACAGGGCAGGGCTGGAAAAGCTTCCCTGCCATGAGATTGTGGAAGCTGTTCCTTGATGGTGATAGGCCTGAGCCTGTAGGAGACTACAAGGCCTATCACAGGTATATTCCAGTATAGGCTTGCAGGTAGCAGCACAGCATTGAAATATACAGTACTCAATTTCCTATTCACTAATGTTTTAAATTACATTAAAGGGGTTGTCCAGGTTTTTAATATTGATGACCTATCCCCAGGATAGGTCATCAATATCAGATCGACTGGGGTCCGACACTCAGCACTCCTGCCGATCAGCTGTATGAAGAGTTGGCGTGCGCAGTGCGCACATGCCGTCTCGCATCTCTCTTCCTCCTCGCTACCGCTTTGTCTCATGGGTCAAAAAAGTGAAGTATTAAAACACAAGAAAAACTATACAAATGTGATTTCACTGTAATTGTACTGACACAGAGAGTAGAGGGCACAGGTCAGTTTTACCACATAGGGATCGCCATAAAAACAAAACCCATAAAACTGTGGCGGAATTGTTTTTGTTTTGTTTTCCAATTTCACCTCATTTGGAATTTCAAAAAAAATAAGTTATGGCTCTGGGTTGGGAAGGTCGGGATTAAAAAAAATAAGAAAGGCAAGAAAATGGCCTTGGGTCTGAAAGGGTTAACTGGCTAGTACTGTATGTGATCTTTTATTATTCTATTACATTTAGGGTCACTGGACAGATCTACAAGTCAGACAATCAAGGGTGGACTGGGAACTTCTAAAGTGGCCCTGAAAAAATAATAAAAGTGGCCCCAATTTTGTAGGTGGGGACAAACTGACAGAAGTCGAAGGGGCCAATACAAGTTGGCAGGGTCAGTAATACCATAGTGGAGCACAAAGTACCTCCCCAGAAGCTGCCTCTCTGTGATGGCCATCAATGACAGCTACCGGTATGTTCTGTCCTTCTCCTCATCCCCTAATTGTCTCTAATATGGATATGGAGCAGGGGGCTAAGAAGGTGAGATACAGACGCAGCACCAAGCCAGCCGTACCTTCAGTATGCTGCTTGGAATTCCTCTAATAATGACCCCCTTAGTGTCCCCTGTAGTATATACCTGGCTAGCAGTAGTGGGGAGGGCTCTGGTGGCCTTAGGGGGATCAACCCAATGGGAAAATTCCCTGTGATGTCTATGGCCAAGCCGGCCCTTGCAGACAATCCACTTGAGTGGATTCTAACAATAATCATTGTATGTGAGTTACTCAAAATGAATGGTGCAGCCTGATAGAATTCATAGGTCAGGAAACATATCCTCTGTATTTTTCTCGGCCCTCAGAAATTTTTATATTATAAAAAATTATTAATCTTTGAGGAATCTCTGCCCACTCTACTCATATATGTTATCTTCTGATGCTATGGTCAGCTTTATAAACTGCTAAAGAAATTTTTTTAGCAACTTGACAGAAGAAGATGAAAATGCCTTCCACTTTACAGAGATCCTTACCATGTAAAAATTATGGCTAACCCCAACCCTTCCCCCGTAGTTATGAATAATTTAGTGCACTGATCATCCATTGTCGAAAGAAATGGAAAAAAAAAATCTTACAGGTTCAATCCCACAGCTGATGGAAACCACATGTAAGTACGGCATTAGCTAAGACGACGGACTGGGCTTGGTGGTGAAAAAGTTAAGTCTCTCCTGGGTACGTTTTGTTCCTTCTGTGGAAGCTCAGGTTCAGCCATGCAAACCTCTACAATGTGCAATGGATTTTGTATGGTTGAAGCTGAGCATCTACTCTTTAAGAGGGTCCCTAGAATATTATCGTATAGTATGCTAAAGCAACATAAGTATAGATAGGTGCACTGTGTAAGCGCTGTGCAGTGGTGCACCAATGGCAATGTATTATCCTGGATGTTTTGTAGCTCTATATGTATGTTTTTCCAAGTATGTTTTTAACAGTAAGGGGTTAGGTTAAGAAATTGGCATTGGGGGGTTGTGGTGCCGTTACAGTTTTTGCCTCAGGCAGCAAAAAAGCTACGTGCACCCCTGGCACTGTGGAACATGCTGGCTCTACATAGTCTGAAATAAATAATAGGAGAGACACCGGTCAGCCATATTCTTACTCCACAGACAACTTGGTAGTAGAATCAGCAGGTTTTACATTTGGATTGGCCACTAGTCTGTAGAAAATCTGCATTTAAATCTGCATTAAATTCTGTACCTAAGCCATGCGAATTTTGTGTCGGATTTCTCTCTATCGTAAAATTATGCCATGTGTGACTCCAACCTGAAACCAGTGACAAGTAACAGTAAGGGCACATGTCGATGTTCAGGCTACGTTAGGCAGGACTAGTTCTTGAAGATGACGTGTTAGAAGTAGGAAAAATGGGCAAACGTAAGCATCTGAACAAGTTGTAATGCTTGGACAACTGGGTCAGAGCATCTCCAAAATGGCAGGTTTTGTGGGATGTTCCAGATATGCAGTGGTAGTATCTACCAAAAGTCGTTCAAAGAAGAAGAACTGGTGAACTACTAACAGAATTATGGGTGCCCAAGGCATCTTTAATAAGCATGTGATCCATATAGACCCTACCTTGCACATGGTACCTTCACAGGTCTAGTGGAGTTCATGGATTGATGGTTCAGAGCAGTTTAGGCTGTGGTTAGGTAGAAGTTGGTAATGTCGTAGTCTTTTATATTCTTCATATTGTTATTTTATATTTTATCCAGAGCAGTGTCGAACTGAATTTCCTAGGGCTCAACAGAAGAAATGATTCTGGGGGCCCACCTTATGTGTATACAGGACATATGTATGTTCACTTTCGAGGGCCATGTTCATGTCTGTGTTGTGAATTCTGGTAGTCTCTTGTAGTGTCCCACTAAAGTGTGTACAAGGAACACTCCAAAAGGGTTAAATAGCCATGTCATATCTTATATATTATGCTATTTTATTGTTATGTATTTGTAAATTAATGTGAATGTGGTATAAGAACCTCTATGGCTGAGTACTGCAATATTATTTTCCACCACTAGATGGTGGCATTCTGCCTTCTATATAAGGCCCAGTCACAGGAAGTTAGAGTAGCAGAAGATCAGATAACAGATAAGGAGATAAGAGGAGGAAGGAGTTAGTTAAAGGGTTTCTGTCATCAGGATTTACCATAGTAAACCGAGTGTCCTGTCAATCAACGCTACAGAGGTGGGTTCGGAGGAGGAATGACGGCCGCTACTAGGTGCAGGGTTCACGCCTACTGCACCTAGGGGAGGTAATTTACATATTATAAAAACGGAATTTTCACAAAAACTACTTTACTGAGGAGTATAAAAAATACAGATCTGTCATCAGGTGTCATTTGCACATTGCAAATGACACTCGGTTTACTATGGTAAATCCTGATGACAGAAACCCTTTAAGAGGAACCAAGTATTGTGCAGGAGGAAGAAAAGTGGAGAACCTTACCCCTGACACTGGCCATGTCAGGATAGCATGGGACAAGTAACAGCTAAACTACTAGAACCCTGAACATATTCTTGGACTGTCAAGCCTGACAGAGGTAATCGACCGTCCCAGGTCTTCATGGACTCTGCCAGCATCCATGTCGTCAAGAGGAGCCTCCGGCATCTGACTACGGTATTAACAACCAGGCGCAAGTTGTTTATTGGTCTACATTTTGGATCCCTCCGGGAGGTGTAGCCATCTTGATATATTTCAGGAACCTGCTGGTGCAGACGTGTCATTCCTGCCCCACAGAGTATCCTTCTAAAAGAAAGGTCTTATGAAAGTGACCTTAATTTACTATTGTCCAGGATCAGGGCTAGTTGCAGAAGATCCCACTAGGAGTGAAAGTAACAGGATTTAAAGAGACAGTGCCTAACTAACTACCTACTATAACCACCTACCAGCCAAAGAGGACTTCTTATCTACCACCAACTGTAACATCATTTATTGTGACTATATCATCATTCAAGGCAAAAGTAAAGATACCTCTTGTTTGAGTAACAACTGCCTCCTCATCATTACAAAGGGTGTGTCTACCTTTAAAAAGACACTGGCGTCACGAAACACCAGGGCCCAGCCGTCCGACACGGTCAAACTCAACATCCAGGGCACCTCACCTGACCATCCTGGAGCCCTGCGTACGGAGCGTGCCCCGAGGGAAGTCGTGTCCACCCTCCTCACAACTGCACACTGCCCAGGGAAAATTCAACCAACCGTGAGTAGAACCACCGGCTACACCGTGTACACTGTGACAACATATCTACCATCACACTCACATATCCCTGCGGCTGGTGGCTGCACTCTTCCGGCCACAGTTCACTGTATCCAGCAAAGCCGGATACCACGGTGCACCGCCAGATTCCCATTCACTGTACTGGGATCCGGAGGGGATCTGGCAGCTTTGCAGCATATATGCCGGCTTTGGGCCAGACAAGATATGTTGTATGTAGTATTTTTTGTATGTCCATAAACCAGCCATATGCCAAATACAGTGACTGTAACAGAGTGCTGTAGTTCACAATGCAGATGTGAACCCGGCCTAAGTAATTTTTGTTATCTTTGGCATATTCAAGACGTATCATCAGTAAGGTAAGATATCTGGTGGTTATTCGTTGAAAGATCTGCTCCAAATTATCTTCTGTCAGGCCTGTTCTGTTTTATAAGGGGCCCATTATTGTGTTAGAGCTTGGGATCACAGGAGGATGGGCAAGTGTATGCCAAAAGCGGGTAATTTTGATGTATGTTTGGCCCCATTGTATATAAAAAATGTACACTTGAAGGATTGCTGTGGAAAATTCCACTGTTACCTTGCACTAGATAAATCTCCCCATTCACTTATATTGAAGGTACGAAACTAATGTACGGCATCTCAACAATAAATATATTTACTAAGTAAAGTGACTGCATTGTTCATACACAGATACAAAGAAGCAAAATATCTTTACATGCAGCATATGTTTTAGCATATTAACTGCCAAATACTGAAACCCAAAATTACTCATGACTGAAATCTTGATTAGGTCGCATTACCAAGGGCAGACTTGTGTGTCAAGAGTTCATGTGTCTGACCTTCAAACCCCCTCCTTTTCCCTGTCTATGCTACTTAGGGTTGAAATGCTAGAAGAAAGCAAGACGCCACAAATGTCTACAGAATTACTTTTAAAGGTCTGTTTTTCCACATTATCGTGCATTATATACAGTGCCTTGCGAAAGTATTCGGCCCCCTGGAACTTTTCAACCTTTTGCCACATTTCAGGCTTCAAACAAAAAGATATAACATTTTACATTTTTGGTGAAGAATCAACAACAAGTGGGTCACATTTGTGAAGTGGAACAAAATTTATTGGATCATTTAAACTATTTTGTAATAATAAAACTGAAAAGTTGGGCGTGCAAAATTATTCGGCCCATTTACTTTCACTTCAGAAAACTCACTCCAGAAGTTCATTGAGGATCTCTGAATGATCCAATGTTGTCCTAAATGACTGATGAAGATACATAGAATCTGTCACGCGAGGTCGGCGTCACGCTCCCTCTGCACGACATCGCCGGACCTCTCCGCCCCCCTAGAGACGAGCAATAGGGAATTGAAGTGCTGGTCTTGTCAGCCAGCACTTCATGAGTTAATTCTCTGTTTGGGTTTAGCCATGTGGTGCTGATCACACCACATGGCTACTTTACATATTGTTTGGACAGCTTGCTCCGCCTCAGGTCATGTGATGCTGGCCATATCACATGATCCTGGGCGGGCTATTTAAAGATGGCAACTGCCTCACTCAGATGCCTGTGATTAGTCTTCTGAGATCAGTGCTGTGTGTTGGACCTTGCTGTTGGATTATTGGTATATTGGATTTTGGCTTCGGACTTAGACTACGCTTTTGCGATTCCCCTCGGTATTTGACGTGACCTCCTGTTCTTGACTTGGCTTGCTGACTATTCTGCTATTGTGTTTGTTCTGTCTGTGTTCGTCTTTCCCTGTGTTCCCTTCCCTTCCCTGTGCACGTACTCAGCATAGGGACCATCTCCAAGTTACGGTTTTGCCGCCTAGGGCATCTACTGTAAGTAGGCAGGGAAAGAGGTGGGGTTCAGACAGGGCACACTATCCCTTGTTTCCCTGTCGTGACAGAATCCACCTGTGTGTAATCAAGTCTCCATATAAATGCACCTGCTCTGTGATAGTCTCAGGGTTCTGTTTAACCCCTTCAACCCCGGGCCTGTTTTCACCTTCCTGTCCAGGCCATTTTTTGCTAATCTGACATGTGTCACTTCATGTGGTAATAACTTTGGAACGCTTTTACTTATCCAGGCCATTCTGAGACTGTTTTCTTGTCACATATTGTGCTTCACGACAGTAGTAAATTTGTGGCAAAATATTTCATTTTTATTTATAAAAAAAAATATACCAAATTTAGCAAAATTTTTTAAAAATTTGCAAATTTGCAAATTTCTATTTTTCTACTTTCAAAATACATAGTAATACCTCCAAAAATAGTTATTATTTTACATTCCCCTTATGTCTACTTTATGTTGGCATCATTTTATAAATGTCATTTTACTTTTTTCGGACATAAGAAGCTTAGAAGCAATTTTTCAAATTTTCCACAAAATTTCCAAAACCATTTTTTTAAGCACCAATTCAGATATAAAGTGATTTTGAGGGGCTTACGTAATGGAAACCACCCATAAATGACCCCTTTTTAGAAATTACACCCCTCAATTTATAAAAAACTGATGTTACAAACTTTGTTAACCCTTAAGGTGTTCCACAAGAATTAAAGGAAAATGGAGGTGAAATTTCAAAATTTCACATTTTTAGTAGATTATTCATGTTAATATTTTTTTTCTTGCAACACAGCAAGGGTTAACAGCAAACTAAACCTCAATATACATTACTCTGATTCTGCAGTTTACAGAAATACCCCATATGTGGTGGTAAACGTCTCTATGGGTTTGTGGCAGTGGTCAGAAGGAAAGGAGCGCCATACGGATTTTGGAGGCAGATTTTGCTAGAATGGTTTTTAGGCACCAATGGTTTTTAGGGTCTTTGTAATTGAGAGACCCTGACGCACCCCTACAGTGGAAACCCTCAAAAAATGACCCCATTTTGGAAACTACACCTTTCAAAGAATATATTAAGGGGGGTACTGACCACTTTGACCCCCTAAGCGTTTTACGGAATTTGGAAACACTTGGCTGTGATTGATGTGAAAGTTTCATTTCTTCCAATAAAATGCTGCTTTAGCCCCAAATTTTTAATTTTGACAAGGGGTAACAGGAGAAAAGCACCCCATAAGTTGTTCCCCATTTTCTCCTGAATACGGCAACACCCTATATGTGGTGGCAAACTGCTGTGGGGGTACATGGCAGGACTCAGAACAGAAGGAGTGCCATATGGATTTTGCAGAACAGATTTTGATGGATTGGTTTGCGGGAGCCATTGATTTTTATTTTTTTGAGTTATTGTCTTATGTGGGGCTCATTTTTTGCGAGATGAGGTGACATTTTCATTGGTACCATTTTGGGGTACATAAGACTTTTTAATTGCTTGGTATTACACTTTTTGTGAGTCAAGGTGAAAAAATAACTGTTTTGGCATAGTTTTTTTAAAAAATTTTTTTTACAGCATTCACCTGAGGGGGCAAATCATGTGATATTTTTATAGAGCAGGTTGTTACGGATGCGGCGATACCCAATATGTCTACCATTTTTATTTTTATAAAATTTTACACATTAGATTTATTTTTGAACAGAATAAAATCTTTTTTTTTGTGTTGCTATTTTCTGAGAGCCATATTTTTTTTTGCGGGACAAGATGACGGTTTAATTAGTACCATTTTGGGTTAAATATGCCTTTTTGATCGCCTGCTATTACACTTTTTGTGACGCAAGTGGGAAAAAAATGGTTGTTTTGGCATAGTTTTTTTAAACATTTTTTTGCAGCATTCACCTGGGGGGCCATCTCATATAATATTTTTATAGTGCAGGTTGTTACGGACATGCGATACCTAATATGTCTAACATTTTTATTTTTGGAAAGTTTTACACATTAGATTTATTTTTGAACAGAATAAAATCTTTTTTTTTTGTGTTGCCATTTTCTGATAGCCATATTTTTTTTATTTTTCAGGCGATTGTCTCAGGTAGGGTATCATTTTTGCGGGACAAGATGATGGTTTGATTGGTACCATTTTGGGTTAAATACGCCTTTTTGATCACCTGCTATTACACTTTTTGAGGAAAGGTGACAAAAAATGGCTGTCCGTGGCACATTGAGGGTTAATACGTCCGCATCGGTGTTTTCACCGATGCAGGCGTACGCAGCAGGGGTCCGGCTACTGGGCACAGCCGGTCCCTCGCAGCTGATCGGACGGGCGCAGCTCCTGCACCCGCCCGATCAGCGAGCCGTACTAGTACGGCGCTGGTCGGGAAGTCACTTCCCACTGGTTGGGAAGGGGTTAAAGCACAGAGAGCATCATGAAGACCAAGGAACACACTAGGCAGGTCCGTGATACTGTTGTGGAGATGTGTAAACCCCGGATTTGGATACCAAAAGATTTCCCAAGCTTTAAACATCCCAAGGAGCACTGTGCAAGCGATCATATTGAAATGGAAGGAGTAATAAACCACTGCAAATCTACCAAGACCCGGCTATCCCTCTAAACTTTCATCTCAAACAAGGAGAAGACTGATCAGAGATGCAGCCAAGAGGTCCATGATCACTCTGGATGAACTGCAGAGATCTACAGCTGAGGTGGGAGAGTCTGTCCATAGGACAACAATCAGTCCAACACTTCACAAATCTGGCCTTTATGGAAGAGTGGCAAGAAGAAAGCCATTTCTCAAAGATATCCATAAAAAGTCTCGTTTACAGTTTGCCACAAGCCACCTGGGAGACACACCAAACATGTGGAAGAAGGTGCTCTGGTCAGATGAAACCAAAATCCAACTTTTTGGAAACAATGCAAAACGATATGCTTGGCGTAAAAGCAACACAGCTCATCACCCTGAACACACCATCCCCACTGTCAAACATGGTGGTGGCAGCATCATGGTTTGGGCCTGCTTTTCATCAGCAGGGACAGGGAAGATGGTTAAAATTGATGGGAAGATGGATGGAGCCAAATATAGGACCATTCTGGATGAAAACCTGTTGGAGTCTGCAAAAGACCTGAGACTAGGACGGAGATTTATCTTCCAACAAGACAATGATCCAAAACATAAAGCAAAATCTACAATGGAATGGTTCAAAAATAACCGTATCTAGGTCTTAGAATGGCCAAGTCAAAGTCCAGACCTGAATCCAATTGAGAATATGTGGAAAGAGCTGAAAACTGCTGTTCACAAACACTCTCCATCCAACCTCAAAGAGCTCGAACTGTTTCGCTAGGAAGAATGGGCAAGAATTTCAGTCTCTAGATGTGCAAAGCTGATAGAGACATACCCCAAGTGACTTGCAGCTGTAATTGCAGCAAAAAGTGGAGCAACAATGTATTAATGCAAGGGGGCCGAATTTTGCACGCCCCACTTTTCAGTTTTATTATTACAAAAAAAAGTTTAAATAATCCAATAAATTTCGTTCCACTTCACAATTGTGACCCACTTGTTGTTGATTCTTCACCAAAAATTTAAAATGTTATATATTTTTGTTTGAAGCCTGAAATGTGGCAAAAGGTTGAAAAGTTCCAGGGGGCCGAATACTTTCGCAAGGCACTGTATGAGTGTATATATATATATATATATAATATATATAAACAATTTAGCATGTATTGTTCACAAGTTTACAGGCTTCAGAGCTGAGATCTACCAACATTCTTCAGAGTACCTCCTGTGGGCCAAGCTTTGATGGGGCATAATGGGCCCCAAAGATCCAGGAGAAAAAAAAAATCTATCTATTAAAAATTATTGATTATATAGGAGTTCCAGGAAACCCAGTCCAACACTGCTACCCCCATCCCTTCACGTAGGGAGCCGCTAAAGTTTTGCAGAACTATTTCTGGTTGTTCATTTTGGCTTGTGTGCTGCAGGTTCATATCAGTTTAGGGTTTGCGTAGGTCCCCATTCCATGGAATGTCATATATTTGATAGAATTTGGGGAATTTTGAGATAAAAAACAAAAGTGTCTGTTCAACCCATGCAATATGTTAGAAACACACTTCTCTAGGACCTACCCTAACTGGTCCAGGTGTCCAAAATCAGGATCAAGCCCAGAGCTCCAAGGCAGCTGCAAGCAATCATGTGTCAAGACTAGGTTGCCTCCTTGCTGGATTCCACTGTTGCAATCCAACCCATCCACCACAGAGCTCATTTATTCGATTCCCAGGCCTGTCCCACGAAAATGTGCATAGACGGAAGACGGAACGCTGCATGAGTCACAATAGCATCCTGAGATGAGGACATCAAAAAGGACCTAAATGACTATTTCCCTTGCAGCAGCCATGACGGCTTCATTCATCGCTCAGGTGTGCGACCAAGCAGATGAGCGGATGAGGGCTTGTGTGTGTAGGTCAGCCAAGGTTACTGTCCACAGGGGAGGGGCATGGTTCCAAAAGGTGCGTTTATGCTTATTGGAATACTGCTGCAGCATATTTTGGCAAGCACAGAACAGACAAGCCACCTCAGTTTCTGATAGGATGGCCCACTGAACTTCGTGTGGCACTCGTGTGGCCACCACCAATGGGGAAGCATTTCTGTTGGTTGCTTCTTGTTCCTTGTGTAGCAGGTTCACATCAGTTTAGTGTCTGTGTTGCCCTCCCTCCCTCCATGGAATACGTTCTATAGTTTTTTTTCGTCAGGTAGATGAAGAATAAGCCTGTATGTATGATCCACATACTGTGTGGACGCCACACTTCCCTAGGACCTCTGTAACGGCTTTAGCTGGTCCAGTTTTCCAAAATTATGATCAAGCCCAGAGAGCTCTGATGCAGCTGAAAGCAATTGTGTGGACACTAGGATGCATCCTTGCTGGCTTTCACTGTAGCAATCCAACCCATTTACCACAACACTAATTCATTGGATTGACAGGTCTGTCCGAGTGCTTGTCAAAATGGCAGCCTCTAGAAAAGCAATATGGTATCCCTCATGAAAGTTTGCATAGACTGAGCACTACATGTGTCACAATGAGACTACTAAGCATCCAGGGATGATGACATCACAAAAGGCCTGGCTGTTTACCTCTGTGGCAGCACCATGACAGATTCATTTGTTGGGCAAGTGTGTAATCGTGCACATCGGCATGTGAGGGAGCATTTATGTGTGTCGGCCAATCAGGGGCGTAGCTAAAGGCTCATGGGCTCTGGTGCAAGGGTTCAGTGCTGGTCCTTCTCTCAGTGCTTTGTAGCCAGGGGCAGGGAAGCACTTCGCCTTTGTGCTGCCTGAGGCAAAAATTGAAACTGCAACACACACACACACACACACACCCCCGTGTCAAATTCTTGACCTTACCCCATCCTTCCAGCCAGAGGTGTAACTTGACCAGCATGCTCTTTCTATAATACTGGTGTCTTCTTATGTGGCACAAGTGTCTTTGGGCCCCCTCAGGCTCCTGGGCCCGGTAGTGACTGCTACCTCCGCACCCCCTATAGCCTCAGCCCAGATTCTAATCATCCCATGAGCAAAAACCTTATAAGTGATGAAGATTTGGTGGAGTAAGCCCCTATGTCTCCATTTTTATATAGAGCAGTGGTTAAGCATCTGTACAACACCATGTGAGATACAGGACCAGCCAAGTCTGCAGTAATATGTATTCCAAGCATTTGCTCAGATTATCTTTTGTATAATATGACACTTTGTTAATCAGAAAGCATTCCGTAGGATAAATATGAAATAATAAAGGGGGCATCTCAAAGTGGGCAAAAATGTTTACAGCCCTGGCAAGGCATGAGAAAGATAATGGTGAATAGGAACATGCACACTTGACAGATCCAAATGTACATGTTCCTTGGCAAGAAGAGTTGATTGCCAGGGTTAGGCTATTTTACACTAATGTTTCCATTTTCCAGTATTGAGATCTGTCATAGAGTCTCAATACCGGAAAAAACGCTTCCATTTTGTCCCCATTTATTGTCAATGAGGACAAAACGTAACTGATCAGAGCAGAATGCTCTAAAATGTATTCCGTTCTGTTTGGTTGTATTCTCATATCGGAGACCACACTGCAAGCTGCGGTTTTCTTTCCATCATTAGAAGCAGACGGATCCATCATGACCCACAATGCAAGTCAATGGGGACAGATCCGTTTTCTCTGACACTATCTGACACAATAGAAAACAGATCCGTCCCCCAATGACTTTCAATGGAGTTCATGACGGATCAGTCTTGGCAATGTTAAACATAATACAACCGGATCCGTTCATAACAGATGCAGACGGTTGTATTATCAGTAATGGAAGCGGTTTTTCTGAACCCTGCAGGATCCAGCAAAAAAGCTAGTGTAAAAGTAGCCTTAGGGAAGCCAGCACCCCAGAGTCGCAGCAGATTATTTTTTAAATGGGTTGTCTTGGTGGGATATTTCGTTTATCCCCCTTCCCAACATCTGCCATACATGTGTGACACATGCCAGGTCTTCAAACATGGTACCTACTCAGGAACTGAGCAGGTGTCATAGCACCGTTTACACAGCAGACATCCGCCAACAGTGTCTACAATCAGAGACAACTCCGATCACAGACATTTAACCCCTAAAGTGCCATGGTTAATTGCAACCATGTCACAAAATCTGAGAGGTCATCTACCAGTGTCGCATGATCAAGTCCACTCCCTGTTTTAGAAATATAAATAAACAAAAAAAAAATACTTTATTGGTCTCACTGCATCCAAAAATGTCCATCAAAGCAAAAGGGGATTCGGGAGGCAGAGGGTGCTAACAGAGAGAAAGTAAAATAGTGGCTAAATTCTTGCAGCAATTACTGTACATTTTTTCCAATCAAAATATAAAAATTAAAAGGGCTTTAAATAGTCATATGGATCATTAAGTCAAAGAAAAAAGAGACAATTAAAAATGTGCTGGTGCTTATTGCTGAATAAACACACTTGGATAAAGGCGGTGGGGGATGTTTCTGAATCTGAGAGTATTTCTTTTGTTGTCTGAGGTTTGTAACCCTTTAATCTCTTAATACTATAAAAATGAGCTTCTGTCTGTCTGTCCGTCTGTCTGTCTGTTCTCTATGCGCGACCAAACTACTGGACCAATTTTCACCAAAATCGGCACACAGGTACATCAGGTGTCCGGAAAGGTTTTAGACCAGGTCTCGGCTCTCTAGGACGTACCGTTCCAGAGATATTCCCAAAATATGATCTCCATTAGCCAATATTAGTCTGGGAGCATTTCACTTCAAAATCCAACTGCCATTTTCTCCACATACATATCGGTTTCCATAACAACCTAGCCAGGTAATTAGCAGCCAGCTGAGGAGCTCAGCCATTTCTATTCGCTTCTTTAAAGGGGCAGAACACTGTGGATGACACTGTTAAAGGGGTATTCCGGTTACCATAAATATAACTTATGTTTTAGACTAATTTTAGATTAAGACCGTTCAATAGTAATAAAAGATGTTTTCTTCCACTGCTACCCATTGCGTGTCCTCATAAATTACCATGGCATCGACCTGTAATTCAGGCTGCCCCCTAGTAAAGGACTTAAAAGCCCCGCCCCAGGTCTCGCTAAGCCATGCCCTGACTTGGTCAGGTCACACCCCCTCCCACTCCGCAGCCAATGGGGATTGAAAAAATGAAGGTAAAAATCAACTTCTGTCAGCTGCATTGACTTTCTCTCTGCAACGACACACAGAAACATTAAATAATTGAAATAGACTAAATTTTAGACTACGACTGTTCAGTAGTAATAAAAGATGTTTTTTTCCACTGCTACCCATTGTGTGTCCTCATAAATTACCATGGCATCAATCTGTAATTCAGGTAACCCTCAAAAGAAGGACTTAAAAGCAACACCCCAAGGTCCTGCTAAACCACGCCCCCGACCCAATCAGGTCACGCCCCCTCCCACTCTGCAGCCAATGGGGATTGAAAAAATAAAGGTAAAAATCAACTTCTGTCAGTTGCATTGACTTTCTCTCTGCAACAACACACAGAAACATTAAATGAAATAGATGAAATACACTAATTTTAGACTAAGACCGTTGAGTAGTAATAAAAGATGTTTTCTTCCACTGCTACCCATTGCGTGTCCTCATAAATTACCATGGCATCGACCTGTAATTCAGGCCACCTTCAAAAGAAGGACTTAAAACCCCCGCCCCAGGTCTCGCTAAGCCACGCCCCCGACTCAGTCAGGCCACGCCCCTCCCACTCCGCAGCCAACGGGGATTGAAAAATGAAGCTAAAATTCAACTTCTGTCAGCTGCAGGGGTGGGTGGGAGGTTGACTTTCTTTCTGCAACGACAACCAGAAACACTAAATGAAATAGATTAAATATACCCGTGGGAAGCGATGTTTTCTTCCACTGCTACCGATTGCGTGTCCTCATAAATTACCATGGTATCGACCTTTAATTCAGGCCACCCTCAAAAGAAGGACTTAAAAGCAACCCCCTCCAAAGTCCAGCTAAACCACGCCCCTAACCCGATCAGGTCACGCCCCCTCCCACTCTGCAGCCAATGGGGATTGAAAAAATGAAGGTAAAAATCAACTACTGTCAGCTGCATTGACTTTCTCTCTGCAACGACAAACACAAACACTAAATGAAATAGACGAAATATACCCAGGCGAAGCCGGGTCCTTCTGCTGGTATAATATAAAATAATGATATATTTTTCACTTGAGCTATATGGTTCCTAAATGTTTGCCTTCCATGTATAGACTTATGCCATGAACTAAAGGGGTAGCCGATTTTCATAACATAAGTAAATAAAAGGGCACACAAGTGACATAAAATATAAAAGGACACTACTCATCTTTTCAGTCCCCCTATCAATTAAGTTGTTTACAAGCTCTCATCATGTGACTGCTACAACCAATCATTGGAAGTGTTGAAATGTATTGTGGCTGCAGGATGCTGCTGCACTGATTGGCGGATCCGGGCAAGGTGAGTATAAGTTTTCTTTTTCCCTGGGACACAAAGGTGGCATTTATTCTAGCGTGTGGCACTTAGGGGGCACTATCAACACTTATCAACACTTCTTAGGGCACTACATAGGCCATTAGTTATTAAAAGGGGTACTATTACTTTTGAAGGGGCACTCAGGGGGATGTTATTACTTTTTAGGGGACACTCAAGAAAATGATTACTTTTTAGGGGGCACTTGGGGCATACCTTCAAAAGGGCAAACAGGTGGCATTATTACTATGGGGCAAAAGGGGGCACACAACAGACATAGTTAATTTCTAGGGGGTACTAGCTTGATGGGGGGGATGTAGGTTGGGAAAAGATAAGGAGGATTCTGAAAATGGGAGGACGGAGCCAACGGTGTTTCTGTTGCCAACTCTGCAGGCACAAATTGTGGATGGAAAGGTCATGGTGATTTGGGCCAGATGGAAAATATGGGAAAAGTGAATGACTTCAACTGGAGCACATGTGCATCAACTGTAAGTCATTGAATTAGCATGAATATCTACTACTGTATTGTTAATTATAGGGGTAATATTGGTCTTTGTATAGTGGATTTTATTTAGTAACAGTATGGTTGTAATATTTATTCACTATGTTATGGTAGTTGTATAGTGGTATTATTGGCAATATTGGTCTTTGTACAGTTTTTTGTTTAAAAGTAGTATGGTAACATTATTCAGTCACTATTCAATGGTGTTGGTAGTAGTCATGTTGTGGGGTTACCTGAGTTGGGGACCTATGAGGGCGACTGATATGTAGAGACCTAGAGTAAAGGTGAGGATGGGAGGAGTGGTAGTGGTTATGATGGTGGTAGCAGTACTCACAGTTCATGGTGGAGGGCACACCCTTTCTTCCCTCAGGGCACTCCCTGACTTTAAGGAGCTCCTGCTTGGTGGTAGTTTGGGTGCCCTTGATGTTGGATGTTTGGCAGGGTACAAGGCAGGAGGTCAGGTAGAGGAGGTGCTGGCAAATTGTGGATGGAGTCAATGACCAGGCCCAGTTTAATGATGGTTGATGCAGTACTAGCATATATCAGGCAAAGAGCTTGCCTTTTCCAATGGACGTTGATGGTGCTCCCTGAGTATCACTCTAAACACATTTTGTAAAGTCCCCAAATTAACCAAAGCGTGCCAGGCTCTCAAAGATGTGGTAGGCGCCAGAGGTCCAAAGTCAAAGTTATATTTACTGTCCTGCCAGTGGCGTACATAGAGAAGTAAGGGACTGATAGCAAGGATCAAACCAGGCCCCCCACACAGGACAGAAGGGTTTCCACCTAAACCCCTTTCAATGACCCTTGAGCCATTTTCCCATTGCCTTATTTGCTAAAAGTTGTTCCTTTAGAGGGTAGAGTCCTGACAAAAGTTTCACCTCCAGTAGAAGAGGAGATAATCCCAACTAAGACTGGGCCCCCTCTTGCCCTGGGCCCCATAGCAGTCGCCTGGTCTGTCTCTACGGTAGTTACGCCCCTGTGTCCTGCACACTCACTAACCCAGTCCTAAACAGTCTGTGGATATCTGTTCTTCCTCTCAGGGCTTCTTTCAGCACAATTGCTTTTGTTCTGGCAGCTTCCACTGGAATTGTGTTTTTCCTGGCAGTCTCACAAACTGTAGCTTCACCCACAGCCAGAGCCAGACTCACTTCTCTCACTAGCCAAAACCTAACCAGCACATCACCCTGGCAACTACCAAGAGGCTGCCGATTAACTACTTCCTTGCCTATATTCAGCTATGTGGGATACACAGTACATGAAATAAATAGCATTAACACTTTTTGCAATAAGTAACTCTTGCAGTGGTCCTCTGGAGCACTGCAGATGTGTTTGTTGCTAAACCCCTAGCTACACCTCTGCATTATGGCACATCATTGCCAACAAATTGTAAGACCAACAAGGGAGCATCTGTGCGTAATTTCCTGCTTTTGGGACCCACAGCATTCCACAACAATCTGTGAGGGAACCCAGGAGCAAGTGTTCAATTTTCCTGAAGCACCACCACAGGAGAAATTAAGCATAACATAGTTCCAATTGAAATCAGCAGGCTGTTTTTGTAAGGCTACGTTAACACTAGCATTTCTATTTTCAGGTATTGAGATCCGTCATAGGGTCTCAATACCGGAAAAAAACACTTCAGTTTTGTCCCCATTCATTGTCAATAGGGACAAAACGTAACTGAACAGAACGGAGTGCTTCAAAATGCATTCCGTTCCGTTTGGTTGCGTTCTCATACCAGGGAGCTGCAGTTTTCTTTCCGTCATGGGATGCGGGGCAAGACAGATCCGTCTTGACCCACAATGCAAGTCAGTGGGGACGGATCTGTTTAACTCTGACACTATCTGACACAATAGAAAATGGATCCATCCCCCGTTGACTTTCAATGGAGTTCATGACGGATCCGTCTTGGCTATGTTAAAGATAATACAACCGGATCCGCTCTTAACGGATGCAGATGGTTGTACTATCAGTAATGGAAGTGTTTTTGCTGAAAAAAAAAGTAGCCTTAGGCATAAATGTGTTCTCCAGAGCAAGAGACACTTTGTAATGACTGACAGATAAGGAATATGAAAGAAAGGGCTGATCTTATGTAGTGGTCAGAAGACCACTTATGAAAACAAAAGTATTAGTTTATAGCACACATTATAACCTCAACAAACACCGTTAGTAAGTGAATGGGAAAATATTGCATGGAGAGCTGCATGGAATATTGCATGGAGCTGGAGAGCCGCAGGTTGGCCATCCCTGCATTAGAGGTTAAAGAAGGTTACAGCAGTAGCGAGGGCATATTTACATGTAGCGTTAGTGTACCGCATGGCTGAGAAGTGGCAATATCATATGCAATTTTACCAATGCAGTTTTTGGCTGCACAGCAAGTACTGGTGATTAACATGGTTTACAGGCAGGGGTGTAGCTATAGGGAGTGCGGAGGTAGCAGTCACTACCGGACCCAGGAGCCTGAGGGGGCCCAAAGACTCTTGTGCCACATAAGAAGACACCAGTATTATAGAAAGTTAATTTTTGCCTCAGGCAGCACGAAGGCCATGTGCTTCCCTGCCCCTGACTACACAGCACAGAGGGAAGGGGGGCCCAAGTTGAACTCTTGCACCAGGGACCATGAGCCTTTAGTAGTTGTCAAGAAACTGAAATCTTCAGCACAAAACTGTGATAGTACGTGGTAAAACTGCCAGATTTTATGCTTCATGTATTACGTTTTTTTTCTGTGGCGTATTTTACAGGTAGTGTCTTAGTACATGCTTTTTATTTCAAAACTTTTATTTGGTTTTACCCCAACTGATGTCACTTTATAAAGCTCAACAAAACAAAGCCATAGTAAAAGAAAAAAGTGTAAAAATACTATAAAAATGCAACACACATTGACACATGCATTTTCTTAAGTATGGCAAATACCCCAAACAATGGATGTCTATGGATTACAACTGCCAAAATAAGCCAAAAAAACATTATAGCTAGAGTATGCTGCAATTAAAAAAACACAGTAGGTGAGGTAAAATGCCCCTATAAAAAAAATGAATGTCTCTCTTAAATTTCATAATTCCTATGGCTTTTTTTAACTAAAAATGACAAGAGAAATGATGGTTTTAAAAAAAAAGTTGGAAAAACAACAACAAAATAAACTACGGTATGTTTGAAACCAGCCCAGAGCTGTGCTACATATTCCAGATGAGGCCGCACCAAAGCTTTGTAAAGTGGTAATATACGTCCCTGTCTCTTTTTATACACGACAATATCTGATTGACCTTAGAAGCAGCTGATTGACATTGTATACTGTTATTTAATCTAGTATAGATCTATAAGTACACCAAATCCTTCTGAACAAACAAATCTCCTAACTTTACTCCCCATGAGCAGATGCTGTATGTAAAGTAGATTATTAGTGTCCAGATGCATAACTATCCACATTGAATCTCATTTGCCAACTAGATGTCGAGTGTGTCTAAGTCACATGTATAGTCTATAGACTGTGCTATACTACATAGCTTGGTATAATGTCAAAAATGGCCCCTCAAGTATGCCATGTGGAGCATCATTTTATATATTTTATACTTGTCACCTAAAAAAATAAAATATACTCACAGTCGATTTAACCGCTTCCTGACCAATGCTGTGTATGTACAGCGCAACGGGATGTGACTTGCTGCTCAGTGCCATACATTTACAGCACTCTGATTGGGCAGGTTCAGGAGCTGTGCCTGCTTGATCAACAGCAGGGACCTGGCGCATTAACCCCTTGTGTGTGCGGTCAATGCTGACCGCAGCATGTGGGGATTTTGTAGAGGGAGGGGGCTCTCTTTCATACCCATCAGGTCTCCATGCTACAGTGAGGAGGAACCAATGGCTGCTATGGCAGCTTGATGTTTTACAGAAACATCTGAGCCTGCCAGCTATGGAAGCTATGGAAGCCTATGAGACCAAGCCCCCAGTCTCATCTGCACTCTGAATGCTGACAGGCAATGCATTACAATACACAATGTATTGTAATTAGAGATGAGCGAGCATGCTCGTCCGAGCTTGGTGCTCGTTCGAGTATTACGGTACTCGTAAGTGCTCGCTGCTCGGACGAGTATCTCGCCATGCTCGAGGAAATGGCATCTCCCGCATTTTGAATTTTTGCCGCCTATAAACTCAGCCAATCACAAGCCAGGAGACTCTGCGGTACACCCAGCATCACGTGGGGCCCTTACATGTCGATAGCAGGGGTTGGCTGGCCAGATCAGGTGACCCTGGAATATACTAGTGACTGCCCGCGGTGCTCGGCTCAGATGCTGTCTGGATGTCATCAGGGACAGATCTGCTGCGTTTCAGGGAGAGTGTTAGGGCCTGGATTTAGTTCTCTGTTAGGCAGGAGTGATCTCAAAAGAACCCAACAGCCCTTCTAAGGGCTACAAGACATTTTTTTTTTGTCTCCTGGCTGGGCTGGCTGGCACTAGTAGTGCAGCTATCGCCATATATAACACTTTTTCTTTTATTGTTTTAACTCAGTGATACAAATCCATTTCATACAGCAGTGTGGAACTATTCTGTGTGTCACAGTTCAGCTGTCCACTCACCACAAACCACAATCCGTATTTTCTGTCCAGGTGACCCATACTGTACGTCACATAATCAAATACGGTCTTTTGCTTTCACTGATACAGCTACATTACAAAAATCTCTGTGCGACATTTGTCTGGGTTGCAGTCAAAATAGCCACAGTCAGCAGGGGCTGAGTTTGCTCTCTGATAGTTTCTGCACGTCACGTTAAAAAATATATATAGGGGGGCGGAGCCTGACCGCGTTGGATGGCGGACGCTTGAGAGGAGCTCTCCCGCCAGCAAACTCCCGATAGCCTATTCCACAGCACCTTACCGGCGTTATGGGAAGATCAAATCTAAAGGAAAAATCGAGGGATACCTCTGGCACCCCTAAACCCTCCCGGTCGCAGGCTGATATGGAGAAGTATCTGCAAAAACCAACTTCACAGCCTCCGGCCCGTGCGTCTAAGATGGCGCCGCAAAGCCCGCAAACTGAACACTTCAGCGAGGAGTCAGAGGACGAGAGCGTGGCTGAGTCGCAGGAACCAAGCGATACTCAGGTACTTACACAACTTTGCCTGGAAAAGACTCTGCATAAAGCCCTTGCTCCCTTAGCTGCAGATCTCACCGCCATCAAGGCAGACGTCCGCCATATCGGAGACAGGGTGGAAGCCTTGGAAGATGTGCAGGCAGAGCTGCTTACATTCAATGCTGCCATGCGGGACTCCCTTAAGCATTATAAAGATGCCATCACCACCTCTCTGTTACTCCTGGAGGACCAGGAGAACAGGAGTAGGAGAAAAAATATACGGCTCAGGGGCCTGCCGGAGGCCACAGACTCAGAGGATCTTTTCTTGACAGTGGGCAGAGTGTTTGCTACGATGCTGGGACCGGAGAGGGCTGGCGCCATTACTATAGAGCGGGTGCACACGGCGCTCCGACCTAAGCCTTCAGAGTCTGAGAATCCGAGAGATGTTATATGCGGGCTTCTAAGCTATCGGGACACTGAGGCCATTCTGCAAAAGTCACGCACGATGGGTGAAGTTAATCTGGAAGGAGTGAGGCTGCAAATATATCAAGACCTGTCACCCACCACGCTCCAGAAAAGGAGGGCCCTGAAGCCCCTTACAGATGTGCTTCGTGCCTCAAAAACTCCTTACAAGTGGCTATTCCCTTTTGGCCTACTCATTACAGCGGGCAACAGGCGTCTGGTGATCCGTTCTCCTGCAGATCTACAGCAAGTCTGGGACGTTTTACATCTGGAACCGATCGATATCCCTAACTGGCTGCCATTATCGGAGGTGGAGGAGAACCTTCCTAGATTACCATCTTCTTCCCCGTGGTCCACAGCGAAGAAGCAAAGGGCCCCAAGGCTGAAGAAAGTACAGGACTCCTCTATTCCTACTTGAATATAAGTGGTACTACTTTGCTACCTCGTTTACAATTTACCTGCAGCAGTCTTGTTTTTATGTTATACTACTGCTTATACTCTCCTAGATATATCTAGGCACAGGGAATGACTACATAGGGTCTTCCTACTCATTCTTTGTTTTTGTTACTAGTTCACTTACATCTGCCGGGTCACAGTGCCTTATATTGATTGGTACTGTACTATATCCCTCCAGGGGACTGCCTTCGGCCTTCCTCTGTCGGGCTTCTTCGCACTCAGGCTGAAGATCGGGAGTTTGTCCGATCAGGCCACTGTTTTTATGTGTTACCGTTACCCCACTTACGCTCTATATAGAGCCTACTGCCCACGGGCAGTTGTTCCTTGGTTTATTGTTTTTTCTCTGTTCTCACAAGGGTCGCAAGGTGTAGGGTGTCATAGGCAGTCCCACCTGAATGCGTTATCATGACAGGGTACCATATAAAATTAACATCCTTTAACGTAAAGGGCTGCAATTCTCCTATCAAACAGAGCCACATTTTCCGTTTACTTAGGAAATCCAAAATCGACATTATTTTATTACAAGAGACCCACTTTAAGGATGGCAAGGAGCCTGATCTGACTCGCTCCCAGTTTAAGCACTGGTTTCATGCCAGCTTTGGTGAGAAACCCACCAGAGGAGTTAGTATAGGTATAAAGGGGAGTGTCCCTTTCACTGAATCTGCTGTTCTGGCTGATCCAGACGGGAGATATCTGTTGCTGAAAGGGCTGATAGGAAATGTGGAAATCACTATTTGTAACTTGTATGCTCCCAACAAACAAACAGCTATCTGGCTGAAGGAGATGTTACATACTATTTCTGTGTTCTCCTCAGGTATGCTTCTTATAGGCAGCGACTTCAATCTCACTCTCAATCCTTTATTAGATTCTTCCAAACAAAAGTCTGCCGTCTCCTATAGTGCTTTAAAAGGAGTTCACCATAAATTGCGAGATCTAGCTATCAGTGACACTTGGAGATCTATATACGCAGATAGAAGAGACTACACGTTCTATTCTAATGCGCATAAATCCTATCAGAGATTAGATTATATATTTCTCAGCAACAGATGTCTCACCAGAGTGGTTGATGCCTCTATTCACAACATTACCATATCCGATCATGCACCTGTAGAGATCACATTAGCTCTACATGAGCTTCCAGAGAGGGAATGGTCTTGGAGACTGAACCCGACCTTATTGGACTCACATGCCACCATCCAAAAATTGTCTGGCAGGATAGAGCAGTATTTTTCAGAAAATGTGTCTTCAGATGTATCTTGGGCTTCTATATGGGAGGCGCACAAGTCTGTCATGAGGGGTGAATTCATTGCTTTAGGAGCTCACGTTAAAAAATGTCAAATGCAACAGATTACTACCTTACTGTCACAAATATCTAAGATAGAAAGTGTACATAAAAAGTCAATAGCAATAAGGGAACTAGAAGCCTTGAAGAAATTGCGATCGGCCTTGAAGGATTTGCTTAACACCAATGCAGCCAGAGCATATCTTAGGGTTAGACATAGACATTATGCTCATGGTGATAGGGGTAACAAGGTAATGACGGCTATGGTGAAGAAGTGTAATGAGCAATCTCACATCCCTCAGATTAGAGACAAGACGGGCACGCTGGTTACTAATATGAGGGATATTGCCTCTGTCTTCTCGGCCTTCTATAAGGAATTGTACAACCTTAGACTCGATCAATCAGAGGAGGTGGAGGCTTTGCGGCAGACCAAGATCAGGAGCTTTTTAGACTCCCTCAACTTACCAATAATATCGGGGGACCACTCAACCGCACTTTTGTCTCCTATTACTCTTTTAGAAATTCAAAAGGCGCTTAAATCCACTCCTTCGGGCAAGAGTCCTGGCCCAGATGGGCTTCCAATCGCATACTATAAAAAGTTCCTCCTAGTTTTGGGCCCTAGGTTGGTGCAGTATTTTAATTATTTGATGGAGGGAAATACCCCAGCAAGACAAGGACTGGAAGCACATATTGTGGTCTTGCCCAAGCCTGGTAAGGATACTGAGTTCCCTGCCAGTTATAGACCTATCTCACTTCTAAACTCAGATATCAAACTATGGGCGAAGATATTGGCCAATAGATTATCCCCTATTTTGGCACCCTTGTAGCACCAGAACAGACCGGATTTGTTGTGGGGAGAGAGTGCAGGGACAGCACTTTCCGGGCCATACAGGCGGTGGAATATGCCAACAGACATAACATCAAACTAACATTATTGAGTACAGACGCCGAAAAGGCCTTTGACAGAGTGGATTGGAGGTTTATGGAATCAGTGATGGGCAAGTTTGGCCTTCCTTCGCGTTTTGTCTCCGCGGTGCTGTCCTTGTACTCCTCACCATATGCAAGAATTCGGGTTAATGGCATCCTTTCCCCAGCCTTTGACATAAGGAATGGAACAAGGCAGGGATGTCCACTTTCACCCTCTCTTTTTATCTTGTGTTTAGAGACGCTTATACAAGCTATTAGACAAGACCCTAACATCTTAGGTTTGACTGTTGGGAACTGCACACATCAAGTAGCAGCCTTTAAAGACGATATGCTCCTTTTCTTAACGAGCCCCACAACAGCCTTTCCCGCCTTGATTTCCCTACTAGACCAATTTGGCCAACTATCTAATTTCAAGATAAATCTTTCAAAGTGTATAGCTCTAGGTGTCAATGTTCCCCAATCTGAAGTCTTAAATCTATCCAATAAATACCCTTTTGTTTGGGCTCAGAGCTCTTTGAAGTATCTAGGGATACTAATACCTAAAAATCCAGAGTTGCTTTTCCAACTAAACTATCCTCCCTTATTGGCTGACATTAAATCTCTGTTACAGGGTCTAGACATACCTTTTATGTCTTGGATGGGTAGGAAGAATCTTATTAAAACCTATGTAGCTCCTAAGATACTGTATGTCTTACAAACAGTCCCGGTGTACTTATCTAGCGGCTTTCTGTTAGCGGTTAGGAGACTTATCTCTAATTTTGTATGGAAACATACTCCTCCTAGGATTGCCTATTCCATACTTAGATTACCCAAGAATTCGGGAGGTTTTGGCCTACCTGATATTACTGTATACTATCAAGCAATCCAGCTTCGGCTTCATTCAGAGGTCCTCCTTTCCGCTGATAAGAAGCTTGGCTGTCAACTGGCTGCCAGCTTATTATCTAACAAAGAATTAGCACAATTATGGCAATCTCCCTCTACCATATCAGGCGGCCTGAATAGTCTCACAGGAATGGTGCAGGTCTGGAATACACTGGGCACTGGTCTTGGTCTGTGGCACATTCCCTCATTGTTCATGCCCTCTCATCTGATCCCTTATGTAGCTGATCCTGCCTATGTAGATGACTTAGGGATATGGAGGGAATTGCACAAAATTGCATCAGGAGACTTACTAAAGGGGAAAAAGATACCCTCACTGTCCGATTTACAACAAACTAACAGGGGGATTCGCTGGTCAGAGATACACTATTCACATTTCACTATGTGGTGCAATAGGTTTTTGCAACAGGTTACAGGAGATCATGCCCCCACATGGTACGAATCTTTGATTATGTCACATACCCCTCGTAGAGGCATTATCTCCTTTTCATATAAGAAGATTTTAGAGCAACATACCATAGAGAAACCCCCTTTTATAATAGGGTGGGAAAAAGAACTCAAATGCAACTTTACTGCCACAGAGGTCTCTAGGATTCTTGCACACTCTCATGGAATCTCGAGATGTATTAGAACCCAGGAAAATTCATACAAGATTATCACTAGATGGTACAGAACCCCTGATGTCCTTCATAAAGCAGACCCACTTAGATCGGCGGAGTGCTGGAGGTGTTTAGGCGATCTGGGTTCAGCCCTACATATATGGTGGGGGTGCCCAATGATCCAATCTTTTTGGAAACAAGTTATTTCCTCGATCAATACTATCTGTGGCGCCTCCATTGGCCTCTCTCCCTCCCTAGTTTTGCTAAACCTCCCAGATCAGTCTAGTACAATCTCCAAAGCTAATTTGGCATCTATACTTCTCACGGTGGCTAAGCTACTTGTACCATTACACTGGCTCAGCACATCACCCCCCACTTTGGCAGAATGGATAGGGAAGGTACAAGATTTGTACAGACTTGAGGAGATTTCAAGTTGGGAAAACCATGCGCATGATAAATTCAAAACGCTATGGTCCCCCTGGTTGTCGTGGGTGTCCACTATGACATAAGATATATATTTATAGGAGAAACCAGGTCCTTTCTCATACGATAAGCGAGACCCAACGTCATTTATCCACCTTCCCTCACCCCTTTTTTCCCTTTACATGGCTCTACTCTTGTCCCCACATAATTTATTAGGCTTGACTTAATTCCATCTGTTAATGTCTACTCAATTGCTTGGGGACTACTCTGGCCAGAGGGAGAAGCAGGGCCAGAGCTGGTGCATCAGCAGCAACTGTTTCACGTAGTGAAGCTCCCGTGGCAAGGCCTAGATGTTCGCAAGTCTGGAGGTTCTTTAAAGAAAATGAGGAGGACCGACGGACTGTGGTGTGCAACCTGTGGCACACCAGGATCAGCAGGGGTGCCACCACTACTAGCCTAACCACCACCAACATGCGCAGGCATACGAGTGCTAAACACCCCACTCAATGGAACCAAGGCCGTTCACCTCCTGCGGGTCACACCACTGCTCCTTCCCCTGTGTCACTCGCTGCCTCTGCTAGTCAACCCCCTGCCCAGGATCCCGGCAAGAGCGCCTCCCGCTGGAAAACCACACCTTCGCCTCCACGATCCTCCACAGCGTCCACCAATGTGTCCCAGCGCAGCGTTCAGCTGTCTTTACAGCAGACGCTGGAGCGCAAGAGGAAATACAGTTCCACCCACCCACATGCCCAAGCCCTCAACGTCCATATCTCCAAATTGCTGAGCCTGGAGATGCTGCCCTATAGGCTGGTAGAGACCGAGGCCTTTCGCAATCTCATGGCGGTGGCTGCCCCTCGGTATTCGGTCCCCAGCCGCCACTATTTTTCCCGATGTGCCGTCCCATCCCTACACCAGCACGTGCCACAGAACATCATCCGTGCCCTGACCAATGCTGTTTCTGAGAAGGTCCACCTAACCACGGACACGTGGACAAGTGCTGCCGGGCAGGGACACTATATATCACTGACGGCACATTGGGTTAACTTGGTGGAGGCTGGGACCGAGTCTGACCCTGGGGCCGCTCATGTACTGCCCACACCAAGGATTGCGGGGCTTACCTCGGTCACGGTCTCTCAGACGTACTATGCCTCCTCTTTCTCCGACCCCTCCTCCTCCTCCACCTCTTCCTCCGAATCACTATCCATGGGCACGGCGCCTTCAGTCGGTAGCTCTAGGCGCAGTAGCAGTGCCGTGGGTAAGCTCCAGCAGGCAGTGCTCAAACTGCTGAGCTTAGGTGACAAAAGGCACACCGCCCAAGAGCTGTTACAGGGCATCATGGCACAGACTGATCTGTGGCTGGCACCGCTGAACCTCAAGCCAGGCATGGTTGTGTGTGACAACGTGTAGAAATATACAGATATGGGTTCTGATAAAATGTACATCTATCCATATGTATTATAAATGTCTATCTATATGTATTATTAGTGTATAAAATCTTGGGTGTAGACTGAATTGTAAAACAATAGAGAGTCACTCTATAGATGAAAAGGGCTAAATACGGTTTGTTAATTGAAATATCAGGAAGCCTCTTTGCATTGGTAATCAAGGTGCCAGAAGAAATGTTTTAGTAAATTACATTTCAAAGGCTCCTGGGTGTTTTTCCCATTCCATTGCAAATAGCCACTAGTGTGCGGCCAGGTAACATGTCTCCAACTTGAGTAGTTTGCGTTTGGGTGAAAACAAGGAAGAGACAGGTAATTGTAAAATGTTAATGTGGGAACATCGGCCTGATTTCTGTGCGCAGATAGAGGGGGGAGAAATCTGGAGGATCAAAACACTATTTTGATCTTGAATGAGATTAGTCGGCACCAGTGGCATGGGAACCTCACAGAGGGGATGCTTCAATTTAGTATATAAAACCTTGGCCATGGTCACTAGGGAATGGTAGGAGATCCTAGGGAGGAGGAGGATTCTGGACATCAGACCAGGCCAGACGGAACTTAGTTCAGCCTTGGGTAACTATATGGTGATTCTTTATTGTTGAATTGTTGTTTGATTATTGTGCTGGAGGGTTATTTTTGGAGGAACCGTCTGTATTGTTGTGTTTTTCTGGCTAATATTCTAGGTCTGTTTGTATCAGTGTGGTTTTATATTTTCCAGTGTTTGATTGTTGGTTGATATTTTTCTATTTTCACACAGTTCATTTGTGTCTATAAATAATATAATTTCTTTTGTTTCTATGCACTGTTGTTGTGTGCTTTCTTCGCCGACCGTCCCCTAGAATTTGCGTGAGGATATTATTATTGTTCAGTATTATTATGCTTTAATTTTAATATTGTCAATAATCCTATTTCTTACATAATTTGGCGAGCCAGGTAGGAGGGGAAAAGGTGCGGCTGGAGAGTATATTAATAACTGTGCATATTTTTATTTGTAGTATCATCTGTGCTGTGTGAGAAAAAAAAATTGAGTGGTGTTAAATTAATTTCTGTGTGGTAGTGAAGCTCTGCTAGAGCAGCCATTGTAATTGTTTTTGCCGTGTTGATTATAAAAAGAGACTGTCAGTATATTCTGAATCATTTGTACTGGATTGCTGTTGATAACTCTGCTATTAACTTTGGTGGTATAGTTGGTTGTAATTGTGTAGAATTTACCATGGAGTGCTTCTTGAAAAAAATTGCAAAGGTCAAGGATAATAAAATGATTGTGAATTTGATGGTGGGTTCTAGAGATCCCTGGTTAGAAGCCAGAAGTTTTGTGACCAATGCAATTTCTGTCAAGAAGTTTACAAAGTCTAAAGGAAAAGGTGCTCTAGTTTTTGCTGCCTGTTGGATAGCAGAGCAGTATTCAAAACTGAAGGAGCAAAATGAAATTCTACACAACAAAGTTGAGTGTTTGGACCAGTTATATGGAGGTATGAGAGAACAAAAAGAAAACTTAGAAGATCGTATACAAGAACTGACAAAAGAGGTTGAAACATTAAAGGTATCTGCTAAAAGTGCTGCTGCTATGTCCGTTAGCAACCAGCTTCTTACAGCAGAGAACAGAAGTTTAAAGATGGAAATTGAGCAGCTTAATGAGAGGCTGAATGCGGCAGAAAAACATGCTGTTGGGCTGATGGCTTCCCCCAGCACAAAGCAGGCTGATAAGTCCAAAGATAGGTGTGAGACACTAGACAACAGTGTCCAAGTGTCTTCTATTAGAAGTGTAAATACCAAGGGTAAATTTAAGCCTCCTAATCGGTACAATCCAGTCAAGTGCTTTTCTTGTAGTTGGCTGGGGCATATTGCTAAGTATTGTCGGTTTTCTGTTAGTGAGTCACAGAAAAAGGACAATGGGATAAAGTGCTTTGCGTGTGGACATGTGGGTCACATCGCAAGGTACTGCCCAGCACAAAGGGAAAAGCATTTGAGAACTTGTTATTCTTGTGGTAAGAAAGGGCATATTTCTAGTAACTGCTACACTTTAAAGGGTGCAGCAAGGGACCCAAGACATGGGGAAAATGAACCCAAAATGGACGGAAAGAGGCAGGGAAATTCATCCTTATGGCGGGAATATAGTAACTGGCAATATGTACGCCACAGACATTCCCACTGTGGTCAGGGCCCAAAACGAAAAATTAGAAAATGAAGTAAGAAAACTTAGATTAATGATTAAAACCTCTGGAGTCGAAGGCTTAAAAACACCAAAAGGTATTTCAAGTGCAGAAGAGGGGTCTTCTAGAGTGAACCTTTCTTGAGAAGATCTTGTTTTGTTTTATTAATGTTTTACTAGTTTTGTCTTTCAGGAAAAAAATGGAGATTTACAAAACATGGAGATATGCAGTTTTAACAGTTTTTTTTCCCTTGCAGGCAATAAGTAGATATTAGAGGACCTTTCTGTATTGTTTTATTTTTTTTACTTTTAAGGAGAAGCCTCTAAATTTACTAATGTAATGTATAGACGGGCATACTAAATTCTAAATTGATCTTTTTTTTTGCTGTTTGGTTGTTCCCCAAAAGCCTATACTGTATAGAAAGTAAATAGCTGCTATTTGTGAGGCAAATGTGACACTGAGGATATCTTGTGATTGTATTTGGGGACGATCATTCCTCTCTAGCAGTGTTGATGGGTGTAAACTGAGAACAGTCTCATTTGCACATTCTGATGGTGCAGTAGTTTGCATATCCTTAAAACACTTTCTTTTTTGCATTGGTCTCAATGGCGGCAAGGTTAATGATTTTTTTACAGATTGCATGCTTCTTAATACCAGTGAAGATATTTATGATAGTAAAATGGTATAAAAAGCAGCATTCAATATGGATCTTTTTATTTTTACTTTTTGCTGGAAGTATTGAGTCTATTGATGCTATTAATGTGTATTGGTTTGAATAAATACATTGTCTGCATTTTCTGTAACACATTATTTTGTAAGTTATCAATAATGTGGAATCTCATACACAACATTTATTCTACATTATGTTAGGATGTTCTAAATGTGATAAAGGCCTCTCTAGAAAGTCCCTTCTCCAAATGATCTCTCTGTCTGATTTTGTGTTTTGATATAGTAGTATACTTTGGAACTGATATAGAGGTGCTGAGACATAGGTGACATGGACAACCTTAGCAATTGGAGGTGCAGTACCCTAATTTGGGTTAGGTTAGTAATAATTCCTGAAGCCACCAATATCCAGTTATCTTGCATCATGTCTTGTGTACTTTGTCATGTGTAAGTGTGTTTGCATTTCTGCTCCAACTTGAGTAGTGACTGCTCCCAAAACCAGTATGGCAGCGAGCAAAAATCTGTCCTATAATGTGTTTTCTGCAAGGGACTAAAGACTGTGAAATAGACTTAATGGTGTGAGTGGCACCGAATAAAGGAGCAAGCACAGTCAAGTGAGATCCTAGCAGACGACCGGAAGGAGCCTCAATGGAAAAGTGTGAGCTCGCATAATGGTGGTGGTCACAAGTGTATTTAAGAGCAGATAGTGTGGACTTTGTTGTGCTAAATGTAAAACGTGGGTGTGGTGCGAGATCTTGTATGGTGGCTGATGGGGCAATAATCTATTAAGGTGTCTGTGAATAATATTAGAAGGTAAAAAAAATTTTACTTCACAGAACAGGAAATTGTATTGATGGTTGTCAGATCAAGTCTGTCTCAGTAAATCCTATCACTTCCAACAGTAGAGTTATATGATTCAACCCGTTAAAGAGCACGTAATTTAATGCTTCATTTTTCCCAGAGAAGCCAAAATCCATTTGTGAAAGATGCAGCAGGATGACCGGAAGTTTTGTTGGTTTGAGGAGCATCCAAGCATGTGACAAGGACTCTAATCAACAGACTATCGCAAATTAATATTTATTGATATATGTGAGAGCTCTCTCCCTGAAGTTCGATCACTCTCAAGTGGGGGACTGTAGAAATATACAGATATGGGTTCTGATAAAATGCACATCTATCCATATGTATTATAAATGTCTATCTATATGTATTATTAGTGTATAAAATCTTGGGTGTAGACTGAATTGTAAAACAATAGAGAGTCACTCTATAGATGAAAAGGGCTAAATACGGTTTGTTAATTGAAATATCAGGAAGCCTCTTTGCATTGGTAATCAAGGTGCCAGAAGAAATGTTTTAGTGAATTACATTTCAAAGGCTCCTGGGTGTTTTTCCCATTCCATTGCAAATAGCCACTAGTGTGTGGCCAGGTAACATGTCTCCAACTTGAGTAGTTTGCGTTTGGGTGAAAACAAGGAAGAGACAGGTAATTGTAAAATGTTAATGTGGGAACATCGGCCTGATTCCTGTGCGCAGATAGAGGGGGGAGAAATCTGGAGGATCAAAACACTATTTTGATCTTGAATGAGATTAGTCGGCATGAGTGGCATGGGAACCTCACAGAGGGGATGCTTCAATTTAGTATATAAAACCTTGGCCATGGTCACTAGGGAATGGTAGGAGATCCTAGGGAGGAGGAGGATTCTGGACATCAGACCAGGCCAGACGGAACTTAGTTCAGCCTTGGGTAACTATATGGTGATTCTTTATTGTTGAATTATTGTTTGATTATTGTGCTGGAGGGTTATTTTTGGAGGAACCGTCTGCATTGTTGTGTTTTTCTGGCTAATATTCTAGGTCTGTTTGTATCAGTGTGGTTTTATATTTTCCAGTGTTTGATTGTTGATATTTTTCTATTTTCACACAGTTCATTTGTGTCTATAAATAATATAATTTCTTTTGTTTCTATGCACTGTTGTTGTGTGCTTTCTTCGCCGACCGTCCCCTAGAATTTGCGTGAGGATATTATTATTGTTCAGTATTATTATGCTTTAATTTTAATATTGTCAATAATCCTATTTCTTACAAACTGGCGTAACCTGGTGGCGGCTCTGCAACTCGGCAGACTGACACATGTGCCATGCCTGGCCCACGTGTTCAATCTAATAGTTCAGCGGTTCCTCAAGACATACCCCAATCTGTCTGATTTGCTCACCAAGGTGCGCCGCATCTGTGCGCATTTCCGCAAGTCGTGCGACGTGCCCACAAGATGGAATTTGACATTAAACATGTTATCCAGAGTTTACCAGCAGCGCAGAGCGATTGTAGACTGCCAGATGTCAACTTCCACCAGAACTGGTAGTCAGGCCACTCAATCTACAATGAGGAGTGGACATGGATGTCTGATATCTGCCAGGTGTTGAGCAACTTTGAGGAGTCAACACAGATGGTCAGCGGCGATGCCGCCATTATCA